>JAGFNQ010000919.1:94634-208654 GCA_024364735.1 Boesenbergia rotunda
ATGTCGACAAGGATACGGGTTCGTAAAATTTTAATTTTTACGTGCAGCGGAAGAATTAGCATAAAATAATTTCCTAAATTATTTTAACCATGTATCTAGCATGCAACCTTATGATGTGTTGACATAATCATAAATTAAAACTTTACGGAAAAGTAAACTAATTTACTAAGTACCTCTCGTTACTCGAAGTAAGGGACGAGATCCAACTGTAGCGTCCCTTGGAAGCTCCGCCTCTATTCGCGTCCACGCCGAGTTCTCTTCGGGATGACTTCGCAAAGTTATGAGTTTTGTGCCGACGAGAACTACTAGATTCTCTAAAGGTACAACTAGAAGTTCAGAGAAAAGATAGGAAACTCACCACCAAGAGTCGGAAACCAAATTCCGGGAAGGAAGGAGAGGTGATCCGCTTCTTCTTCTTCTTGGTTGGCTTCTCCTTCTTCTTGATGGCTCACGGCAACCTCAAGGGAGGTTGAGTTTGCGCAGGCCCTAGCTTGGACAAGGGGCGCCGGCCCTAGCTTGGAAGATGGGCGCCGGCCCTAGCTTGGGAGAGAGAAGAAGAGAATAAGAGAGAGAGAGAGAGGAAGCTACTAATCTCTTGATTACTCAATTGATTGGAATTCAAGGCTAGCCTTTGGTTCCTTTATATAGTAACCTCTCCCTTGCTAAGTCTCTTCTTTAACGGAATTAACGGAATTAATTTTCATAAGAAATTTACCTTATAAATTTTCTTATGAATAATTCCGTTATGCCTAGTTTTATTATAACTAACTTTATAATAAAACAAATAATTCTCTCCTTTAATTATGGAATAAATTTTATAAGAAATTTATAAACTTTCTTATTATGAAAAAATCAATTCATAATTGATTTTATAAAATTAAAATAAACCATTTCATGGATCATTTTAATTTCCATAAAAAGAATAAATTTCAATAAATTTATTTATATAAATTTCTTTATACAAATTTATTTATCCATAATTTATAAAACAAATCGCGCTAGATTTATTTTATTAATTAAACCAAATAAATTGGTTTTATCCCCATTTTAATGGCCAGCCAAACCAAGAGGGTGGACACCCTCTTTGGCCGGCCAAACCAAGCCGTTTCCATCGCGAATTAAACTCATTTAATTCGCCCAACAAGCCTTCAAAAGACTTAGCCAATTCTAGCTTCCGTTGCGCCTCTGATTAACTCAGATTCGACTTATTTCTCTTGATCGGAAAATTTAATTTTCAACTCCTTTTAAATCCCTCGGATTACTCGTAGTGCGTGTGACTAAATAGGCTTTCGATTTATGTTGGCCGTCTATAATCAACTAATTATAGAACGATCATGAGTGACACCTAGTAGTACATCATGACCCCCAATTAATCGAAAGATCAACGGTTTGACCTCAGAAGTAATTCTGAAACCCTTCAGCAGCTCTAATGAATCGTGCCCCATTCCCTTCACCACCTTATACCCACTTGGTTCAGGACATGGTCTGTTTGTGTCAGTCCCCACTAGACTGACTACGTCACACCTAGCCCAAGTAGTGTCTTTCTCGTCCTTTGGATTTCTAATTACTCTCATGTATTTAAGAGACTCGCACTCTAAACATGATATACTCTGGCCAGAGGTTTTGAGTAACAATCCGACGATAGGCCTGGGTATACATCTCCTCGCAAGGAGTGGTGAATCCTTTGTAGGCTGTTCAAACATCTTCGGGCACTTCGGCTTATACCCAATCATCCTAGGTCCACACCTCCTTGGAGATGCTTGCTTAAGATGTTAAAGTATAAGTCTCCATGACCAAGATGACTTGAACACCGCAAGTCAAAGGAACATCGCACTTAAGCTGCAGTAAGAACTTCATTGACATATCTACATGTAAATTCCCATATGAAGTCTTACAGCTAGTCACTCCAATGAACTAGTTCCCTTAACTAGCATCCATGTTTATCTCCGGACATCCCAATGTCACCAGCCAGTGAGAATCAGCTGATTAGAGAATAAACCATGCTAGTCTCAACAGAATTGATAGTGTCCGTTTTTATCAATTCATCGACTAGGGATAATTTCAATACTTCACAATTGCACATTTAGAGATAATCACTAGTTGTGATCCCATCACAAATTCTCTTATGCTGTGAATTGTATTGCGGACATTCAGTAGATGAGTTTAAGATCTCAATCAAATACACAAACATGTATACTCAAATAGTGAATTATCATTTATTAGAATAAATGTTTACAATCATAAGGCGATTGCCTTAGGACACTTCTCTCATATTACTAACAAACTCCCACTTGGCCTAATGCCAATCGCTACGGTATCCAATACCACAGGCTCTAACATGACCCTCAAACTTGCTTTGAGGCAAGGCCTTAGTTAAAGGATCCGCTATATTCCTTTCAGTGGGAACTCTTCCAATTTGTATGTCATTCCTACTTATAATCTCTCTGATCAGATGATAGCGTCGAAGCACGTGTTTGGATCGCTGATGAGACCTTGGTTCCTTCGCTTGTGCAATAGCTCCATTATTGTCGCAGTAAACCGGCACTGCTTCATCAATGGTTGGAACCACACCAAGTTCTGAGACAAACTTCTTGATCCAAACTGCTTCCTTTGCTGCTTCCGAAGCTGCGATATATTCCGCTTCCGTGGTAGAATCCGCTACGGTGTCTTGTTTGGAACTCTTCCAACTTATTGCGCCTCCATTCAAAGTAAATACGTATCCAGACTGCGATTTGGAGTCATCCTTATCTGTCTGGAAACTGGCATCTATATACCCACGTATTACCATATCTCCTTCTCCATATATTAGGAACACATCCTTAGTTCTTCTTAAGTACTTAAGGATTGTCTTGACAGCCGCCCAATGATCCATCCCTGGATCAGACTGGTATCTGCTCGTGACACTCAGAGCATATGATACATCGGGCCTAGTACATAACATAGCATACATGATAGATCCTATCGCGGATGCATAGGGAATCTTATTCATGCAAATCCTCTCGTCTTCTGTGCGCGGACACATAGACTTTGAAAGGTTAATCCCATGCCTGATGGGAAGGTAACCTTTCTTGGATTCCGACATGCTAAACCTTTTTAGCACTCGGTCTATATACGTAGACTGCGAAAGACCAAGCAACCGTTTTGATCTATCTCTATAGATTCTAATCCCAAGGATATAGGTTGCTTCTCCCAGGTCTTTCATGGAGAAAGTTTTGGACAACCAAATTTTAACTGTCTGTAAGACTGATATATCGTTTCCTCTAAGTAATATGTCATCGACATATAATACTTAGGAATACGACTGCACTCCCACTAACCTTCTTGTACACACAAGGTTCGTCAGGATTTTGTGAGAAATCAAACTTTTTGATTGTCTCATCAAAACGGATGTTCCAGCTCCTAGATGCTTGCTTCAGTCCATATATGGATCGTCGAAGCTTGCATACTTTGGTTTTATCAACCGATGTGAAACCTTCAGGTTGTATCATGTATACATCCTCAAGCAGGTTTCCATTAAGGAAAGCTGTTTTCATATCCATTTGTCATACCTCATAATCATAATGAGCTGCTATGGCTAGGAGCATCCGAATGGATTTAAGCATAGCTACAGGCGAATAGGTTTCGTCATAATCAATTCCTTGTTTTTGACGATATCCTTTTGCCACTAATCTAGCCTTAAAGGTAACTACATTACCTTCCATGTCGGTTTTCTTCTTGAAAACCCACTTGCACCCTATGGGCTTAATCCCTTCAGGTGGGTTAACCAAGTCCCATACTTGATTTTCGTACATGGAATCCATTTCCGACTTCATGGCCTCAAGCCATTTGTCCCTTTCTGAATTTTTCAAAACATCTTCATAACTGATAGGTTCATCATCGCTTATGAGTAACACGTCGTTCGATTCACTTACGAGAAATCTGTATCTCTCTGGAATATTGCGTGTCCTATCAGACCTACGAAGAGGTGGTGTTGTTTTAGGTTCAACTGATAGCTCATCACTATGAATTATCGGTTGCGGGTCTAGACTAGGTGTCTCTGTAATGTCTATTGGAGTTTCTTGAACTTCATCAAGTTCAATGCCACTCCCACTGTTTTCTTGTAAAAGAAATTCTTTTTCTAGAAATACAGCATGCCTTGAAACAAACACCTTTTGCTATAAGGGATGATAGAATTGGTAACCCTTCGTTTCCTTAGGGTATCCAATAAATAGACATTTATCAGACTTAGCATCCAATTTGTCTGATACAATCCGCTTCACATAAGCAGGACAACCCCATATCTTAAGGTGAGTTAAGTGAGGTTTCTTACTATTCCATGTCTCATATGGAGTAGTAGAGACTACCTTGGTCGGGACTCTGTTTAGCAAGTAAACAGCTGTCTTAAGTGCATAACCCCAAAAGGATTTTGGAAGAGTTGCATGATTCATCATAGACCTAACCATGTCCATCAAGGTTCGGTTACGCCTCTCAGATACACCATTATGCTGTGGTGTATACGGCGGAGTCCATTGAGACAATATCCCATTGTCCCTTAGATAATCTTGAAATTCTTGACTCAAGTATTCACCACCCTGATCGGATCGAAGTATTTTAATACTTTTGCCAAGTCGTTTCTCTACTTCATTTCTGAACTCTTTGAATTTCTCAAAAGCTTCAGATTTGTGTTTCATCAAGAACACATACCCGAATCGTGAGTGATCATCGATAAAGGTAATGAAGTAGCTATAGCCTCCTTGTGCAAGAGTTGACATTGGTCCACATACATCAGTATAAATTAGACCAAGCAATTCTCCCACTGGATTACCCTTTCCGGAAAAGGGTAATTTGGTCATCTTGCCTTTTAAGCAGGATTCGCATGTATCAAATGAATCGGGTTCAAATGATTCCAGAATTCCACATCGGTGCAATTCGGTCATGCGTTTCTTGCTAACATGGCCAAGACGGCAATGCCAAGTGTAGGAGTCTATTCGATTATCTATTCCAGCACGTTTGTTGCTAACTTCGATATTGAAAACGTCACTGGATAAATCTAACGTGTAGATACCATTGCACAAAGTTCCATTCCCATAAAGAACGCCATTTAAAGTTATGTAACAACAATTGTTACTAAAAGTTAAATGATAACCCTTTTCATTCAAACATGAAATAGATACAATGTTCTTTATTAACGAAGGAACAAAATAACAATTATCCAATTCTAAGACACGTCCAGTGGGGAGCTTTAGCAAATATGTTCCGATGGCAACAGCAGCAATCTTTGCTCCATTCCCAACTCGCAAATCTGCTTCTCCTTTGATGAGTCTTCTTCTATTCCATAGCCCCTGTATGTCATTACATATATGTGAGCTACACCCAGTATCAAGTACCCAGGTATTTGAGGAAATAGAGTGATATTCAATAACGAAGATACCTGAAGAGGATGGGGCATCGGATGCCTTCTTCTTCAAGGACTCAAGATAAACCTTGCAGTTTCTTCACCAGTGACCCTCCTTGCCACAATGATGGCAAGTTCCTTTTGGTTTCTTTTCAGTCTTCTTGGCCCTTTTCTTCTTCCCTTTGTTCTGTTCCTTGGCCTTCCTCTTAGAACCTTTCTTCGAGGAACCAACTAACAGTACCGCCTTTTGATCCGGCTTTACAGAAGGCTCTACAGTCTTCAGCAGGTTGAGCAACTCAGGAATGGTGGTCTCTAGTTTGTTCATCCGATAGTTCATCACAAATTGTGAATAACTCTTGGGCAAACAACTCAGAATTAAGTCAATACTTAGTTCATGATCCATTGCAAAACCGAGTGCACTCAGTCGCTCAATGTACCCCAACATCTTTAACACAAACTGCGAGGCAGAAGTGCCTTCCTGCATCTTAGTGGTGAAGAGGAGTTTGGAGACTTCGAACCTTTCGGATCTCGCCTGCTCTTCAAACAACTCATGAAGATGGAAGATGATGGTATAAGCATCCATATGCTCATGCTGCTTTTGTAGCTCAGGTACCATAGAGGCTAGCATGATGCAACTCGCAAGTTCAGAATCGGTCACATGTTTCTGATAGGCCAACAATTGGTCTGGAGTTGCATTCTCTGGAGGATGGGTGGGAAGTTGATCTTCAAGGACATAAGCAAGCTTCTCTGCCTTAAGGACTATCTTTAGGTTTCGAAGCCAGTCCATGTAGTTCGGCCCAGTCAGTTTATTGGTGTCCAAAATGGAACGTAAGTTTAGAGAAGACATGATCGAGTGATTATCCTAGAAATACAAATTGAGCTTATGTGAGAAGAATGATTAAAGAATGTATTAACATAAATAAATAAAATCCTATTTATTTTTCAAATTGAATAACCCTTTTTTATCAATTCGGGAGATCGTAGGAACATCTCCAAATAGGTTGATATCCAACCATAGATAAGAACAACCATGACTGTGGCCATCAAGTCATTCTTAGCTATGAAGGTAGGTAATTATACCGATTACATATCACACATATGTAACTATCACATTATGCTATCAACTAATTGAATGTTTGCATAAATCATTGGGTTGTTAACTCATTAACAAGTATGCATCATTATACATAGCACCCAACTGCACCTCTCTTTACATCGACCTTGGCTGTGGCACAACAAATCGATGCTCCAAGCTTAAGGCTGACCCATTAATCAAGAAATAGTTTTAATATGGTTGGAGCTCATTCAACCGTTTAGTCAGGCTTGGATGTGTCCAACAACCAAAACTAAGGATTGACCTCTGACTCCAACTATATTATTCATAAACTAATTCCATGGTTTGAACATGTTGAGGTTCAAGTCGGGCATGGATGTGTCCATCAACCCAAACGAGAAACAAAACTCCGGTTCTAACCATATTAATGGAAGGTGTTAGCCTTAATATTTTGTAAGGGGTTTTGGGTCTCATCTTTTCTAAGCACATTCATGACATATAATTATGTCATGACTAACGATTTTCTTAATAAAGTATGTATGTGACTTAATTTATCAAGTCTCATGAATTGAATTAGGAACCGGATTTCCTCATTCTAATTTCATACTTTATTAAAGGAATTGTTTTGGGAAACAATTTCCTAAATTGTCATAATCAATTTCGGAAATAATATGTTTAAGACTTTGATTTCTCTAAATCAAATCTTATTAAATTAAGAGGCAATTCCCTTAATTCAACGACATATTATTTTCATGAAAATCTCAATTAAGAAAACTCTATAGGAAACCATTTTCCTAATTAATTTTGGAGACAACAATATGTAAGAGCATCACCTCTTAAATCATGTTTTATTCATGGATTTAATTAATTACAACAAATCGTTTTCTAAGGGTGGCTCCCCGAGGCTCAGATACCCAAAGAAAAGTAATTTGTCGTAAATCCAATTTGGTCCGTTTCGGAAACGCAACCAAATCAAACATGACAATTTCATTCAAAATTGGGAAATTAAATTACAACAACTAACTTTAAATTGGACGGCTCCCCGAGGCTCAATCCAAAATAAAGAATTTTGTTAATAATTTAAAGTCAATTCGAATTTGAAATTGTCAACTAATTATCCATAAATTTTTCTAGACTTTCTCAAAAGAAAGTGCCCAAAATTGCGAGGTTTCATAATAGATGGTTGTAAGTTTCTGGTACAAAGAAAACTTACATATTTCCAAAATTGGAAAATTTCTAAAATTAAAAAAATTTCCAAAATTGGAAAGTTTCCAAAGATGGGAAGTTTTCACAATTATTATAAAATTTCATAAACTAGAAAATTCAAAAGTTTGCGAAATTTCATGAGGATTTCCAAACTTTGAAATTCCTAAATCTAAAATTTATCATAATTGGAAAGTTTCCATAATTGAAAAAATTTTCCAAAATTGAGATCATGACAAAGTGTTCCGCAAAACAATTATATGATTATGTCGAACACTAACCGGCTCTGATACCACTGTTGGGACCGGGTGCATGTCGACAAGGATACGGGTTCGTAAAATTTTAAATTTTTACGTGCAGCGGAAGAATTAGCATAAAATAATTTCCTAAATTATTTTAACCACGTATCTAGCATGCAACCTTATGATGTGTTGACATAATCATAAATTAAAACTTTACGGAAAAGTAAACTAATTTACTAAGTACCTCTCGTTATTCGAAGTAAGGGACGAGATCCAACCGTAGCGTCCCTTGGAAGCTCCGCCTCTATTCGCGTCCACGCCGAGTTCTCTTTGGGATGACTTCGAAAAGTCACGAGTTTTGTGCCGACGAGAACTACTAGATTCACTAAAGGCACAACTAGAAGTTCAAGAGAAAAGATAGGAAACTCACCACCAAGAGTCGGAATCTAAATTCCGGGAAGGAAGGAGAGGTGATCCGCTTCTTCTTCTTCTTGGTTGGCTTCTCCTTCTTCTTGATGTCTCACGGCAACCTCAAGGGAGGTTGAGTTTGCGCCGGCCCTAGCTTGGACAAGGGGCGCCGGCCCTAGCTTGGAAGATGGGCGCCGGCCCTAGCTTGTGAGAGGGAAGAAGAGAATAAGAGAGAGAGAGAGAGGAAGCTACTAATCTCTTGATTACTCAATTGATTGGAATTCAAGGCTAGCCTTTGGTTCCTTTATATAGTAACCTCTCCCTTGCTATGTCTCCTCTTTAACGGAATTAACGGAATTAATTTTCATAAGAAATTTATCTTATAAATTTTCTTATGAATAATTGCGTTATGCCTAGTTTTATTATAACTAACTTTATAATAAAACAAATAATTCTCTCCTTTAATTATGTAATAAATTTTATAAGAAATTTATAAACTTTCTTATTATGAAAAAATCAATTCATAATTGATTTTATAAAATTAAAATAAACCATTTCATGGATCATTTTAATTTCCATAAAAAGAATAAATTTCTATAAATTTATTTATATAAATTTCTTTATACAAATTTATTTATCCATAATTTATAAAACAAATCGCGCTAGATTTATTTTATTAATTAAACCAAATAAATTGGTTTTATCCCCATTTTAATGGCCGGCCAAACCAAGAGGGTGGACACCCTCTTTGGCCGGCCAAACCAAGCCGTTTCCATCGCGAATTAAACTCATTTAATTCGCCCAACAAGCCTTCAAAAGACTTAGCCAATTCTAGCTTCCGTTGCGCCTCTGATTAACTCAGATTCGACTTATTTCTCTTGATCGGAAAATCTAATTTTCAACTCGTTTTAAATCCCTCGGATTACTCGTAGTGCGTGTGACTAAATAGGCTTTCGATTTATGTTGGCCGTCTATAATCAACTAATTATAGAACGATCATGAGTGGCACCTAGTACTACATCATGACCCCCAATTAATCGAAAGATCAACGGTTTGACCTCAGAAGTAATTCTGAAACCCTTCAGCAGCTCTAATGAATCGTGCCCCATTCCCTTCACCACCTTATACCTACTTGTTTCAGGACATGGTCTGTTTGTGTCAGTCCCCACTAGACTGACTACGTCACACCTAGCCCAAGTAGTGTCTTTCTCGTCCTTTGGATTTCTAATTACTCTCATGTATTTAAGAGACTCGCACTCTAAACATGATATACTCTGGCCAGAGGTTTTGAGTAACAATCCGACGATAGGCCTGGGTATACATCTCCTCGCAAGGAGTGGTGAATCCTTTGTAGGCTGTTCAAACATCTTCGGGCACTTCGGCTTATACCCAATCATCCTGGGTCCACACCTTCTTGGAGATGCTTGCTTAAGATGTTAAAGTATAAGTCTCCATGACCAAGATGACTTGAACACCGCAAGTCAAAGGAACATCGCACTTAAGCTGCAGTAAGAACTTCATTGACATATCTACATGTAAATTCCCATATGAAGTCTTACAGCTAGTCACTCCAATGAACTAGTTCCCTTAACTAGCATCCATGTTTATCTCCGGACATCCTAATGTCACCAGTCAGTGAGAATCAGCTGATTAGAGAATAACCCATGCTAGTCTCAACAGAATTGATAGTGTCCATTTTTATCAATTCATCGACTAGGGATAATTTCAATACTTCACAATTGCACATTTAGAGATAATCACTAGTTGTGATCCCATCACAAATTCTCTTATGCTGTGAATTGTATTGCGGACATTCAGTAGATGAGTTTAAGATCTCAATCAAATACACAATCATGTATACTCAAATAGTGAATTATCATTTATTAGAATAAATATTTACAATCATAAGGCGATTGCCTTAGGACACTTCTCTCATATTACTAACAGAACATAACTTGAGCGTATGGTGTTAAGTTGGGAATAACATAACTTGGTGTTGTGCTTGTGGTGTTATGTTGGGTAGAACTTAACTTGTTGCGGTGTGGTGAGAATTGAAAATTAGGAGAAAGTATAGGTTAAGGGGGAGGTTGCCTCTTGTTTCTTATGCTTTAATTTTCAATTGCTATTGCTATTGTTGTTTTTGTTTACCTAACTTAAACATATTGCCACACATCAAAAATGGGGAGATTGTTAGGGCAATCGACCTGGGTATGATCTGGAGGATCATGGTTTTGATGTGTGTAGTCAATATAATTAAGTTAGTGTTTATTGTTAGACTAATATGTGTATGTGAGTGTATAAGTGTACTGGTACACATATACTTGGTTGGATGTCTTCAGGTGAAGGGTGGCATGGAGGCAAGCTGGAGGCTTATGTGCGCATCCGAGAGACCATGGGCAGAGACGATGAGCCGAGGGACGCGGACATCGAGGCATGCGTGACGGAAGGCATGGAGGCAAGTTGGAGGCTTGTGTGCGCATACGAGGGACGGGAGCCGAAGACGAAGAGGGCGTGAAGGCAATAGATCGAGACTGCGGATTGAAGAGTCGACCAGGTCGTGAGGGTTCGAGTGTGAGTATTTGTACTCAGGGACTAAGCCGGGAGGGTTTGAGTGTGGAGAGAAATGTACTCGGGAGTGTAACCCTAGGCTTAGGGAAGGATCAGCCGACTGCTCCAGGAGCAGTCGATTGGTAATGGCTCGGGATTCAAACGTTGGCTGTAACGGTCGAATCTGCCCCAGGGGCAGTCGACTGGTAGCGGCCATTTACTACCCGTGTTCTATTTAAAGGTGCTCGTTTCATGCTAATGTTTCTTGGCGAAACTTGCTTGGTCAAAGCTTGTTAGTAGCCTATTGTACTCAGGTAGTGTCCAGAGCTTGCGGAGAGGTTTCTCCACCTACAAGGAGCTACAAGATCTAGCCGGAGGTGCTCTGGGGGATCATCCACCGATAGATTAGGGATCGCACACCTTACGGGTAGCCGTGGAGTAGGAGTTCTATCTCCAAACCACGTAAATAGGTGTGTCTCAGTTGTTAGTTTTGTTTTACTTAGTATTTTCCGCTTGCGCACTAATAATTGTATGAAGAAAACGAAAAGTTGCTATTCACCCCCCCCCTCTAGCAAGCTATATCGATCTAACAAGTCGTATCCAGAGCATATCCCCAGAACAAATCTGGCTAATCTAAAAGTAGTTTATCATTGTCCTAACCATTACCTTAAGAGACCTTTTCCTTCTTCTTACTGCACCATTCTGCTGGGGCATACCGGGTGTAATGAATTGGTATTGATTCCCAATCTCTGATAAGTAAGTCCTACAACTATCCCAAGAGGTACTTGTCACTATGATCTAATCGTAATGTCATCATACTTTTACCATGATGTTTCTCCGCATCAGTCTTCGATTCTTTGATCTCATCAAAGTATTCAGTCTTGCGGTACATCAAGTAAATGTACATTGTACTTTGAATAATTATTTATGAAATAAATAAAGTATTCAAGACTACCTATATTCTGGATAGACTAAGGTCTTATACTTATCTAGATGAACTAACTCCTTCATACCTTTGGCTCTATGCCCTTTAGAAAAGCCTCTTGGTCTTCTTACCTTTCTAGTAAGATTCAATGATTTTAAGGAAGTCTAGTCTTCCACCACCAATGAACCCAAGAGCCCATTAGCTATCAAACTTTGAATCCCACTAAAGGTTAATAAGACCAAGCCTTAGATGCCAAAGATATGTTTGGTTCATCTAATAAGGAACCTTTCTCTTACTTTGGTTAGATGACAAGCTATTTAACATCTAATTCCATTATGGGAGCTTTTGGTTTTAAAATGAACCAATTGCCTATTTATGTACATTAATAGATAATCCTTCTATTCCACTTTTAACAATAAAAGCAATAGAATATCTTATTTCAGAAACCGAACAAAAGTTCTTTCCAAAAAATTTTAAGTACATAAAAACAATCTCTATAAAACAAAAACTTTATCATCCTATCTAAAAGACATAAATGAATAACTCCCACTATAAAAGTCATGTCTGTAGCCTATCCCATGTAGTTGGTAATCTCCTCCTCAGCTAGTCATCGGGTTTCCTGGAACCCCTGCAAAAGATGCAGACATGATTAGTGGCATCCGTATCTACACACCAGGTACCAGTAGATATCACTGTTAAACATGTTACAACGACAAAAGAGAAAAGTATACCTGAATTATTACTCTGACGACGGAGACAACCCGCCTTCCAATGTCTAGATTTCTTGCACACAAAGCACTTGTCTTTCGACTTCTTTATGCAACTCTGAGGTCCCTGTAATCCTGCTACATTCTTTGCCCCAGCATGTTTCTTCTTCTTCGTTCCTTTCGGTTTAGAAGTAGAAACCCCTTGAGCAATGAAAGTCTATGAACTTTGAAGACAAAACCCCTCAGCCGCCTCGAGTTCTGTCAAATGTTCTGCCCACGAATATGAATGTTTGTCCATATTGTAGCTTAGGCAAAACTTCTCAAAATTCTTTGGTAGAGATTGGAGGATGAGATCGACCTGGGGTTCCCTATCGATTTGTGCTCCAAGGATTGCCATCACTTTCAGCCAAGCCATCATCTTGAGAACATGTTGCCTCACGGGTATACCCTCAATCATGATGGCCGTTGTCAAGTTCTTCATGACTTCTTGCCTAGCGGCCCGATCATGATGTCTAAAGAGTTCATCGAGTTTGAATGTTTTATCACTGGTAATGGAAGAAGCCTGAGGTTGATGGCTCGGAGACATCTCGTCTGCTTCTAACCATTTTCTGAAATATTCAAACTCCTCTTCATCATTAATCTCACTAGGTTTTTCAGCACAGAAATCAACAAGATCACACTTGGATTCCTCGGCAGTTTTGACAACGTCCAGGTTTAATTCCCAATCAATATTATTAGTAGGGGCATTAAGTTCGTTTCCTCTTTGAATTAAGTCAAGTAGGTCTAGATCCATTTTGAAAAACCTGAGAATCACAACAATCACACACTTTAGATTTCGAAAATAAATTGATTCCTCAAAATAGTAAATTTTCAAAATCAACCAACACCCCAAAACACCGAGAATATCGTATGTCACGATAGTGTGGACTTATACGAATTCTACATTTGTGAAAGGAGGTTTTATCCATTAATTTTACTATTTTGTCATCCTAACTTTCTGACAAGTAAAATTAATAGTTGGTCCACTTCGGCCCTACAAATAATAGCAGTAACTCCGATGGGGAGGATACTATTATTTGCATCTAAGTGTTCACCATTACACGACACTAAGAAAATTATTTCCGATTATGTGTCATCCGATGGGGAAGTGCACACGCTCTTCAATAATTTTCTATAGTCTTTTCTGACCTAGTGATCCACAGAACAAGCTCATCCGATGGGAAGGAAGGCACTCAGAGCTGACGCACAGACTTGTTCGCATCACTTATTAGATTATAATGGAGGCCATGGGACCCTTAGGGTCCCTCTCCCACTTAGTTATTTAGCTTGAGAAATTTTACATGCACACACACAACTAGCACATAACCAAAGCACAAACAAGAAAAATCCTAGATTTTCCATCTTCCATGGCCTTGGTCTCCAATGCGCCTCTAGTCGTGTCGTCACCTCGTCCGCTCCTCCCTATCCATGTGAAAGCCACCATGAAGGGGTCTTCGAGACGTTGAATGGATCACCGATTTTTATGTTTATTATCGAGGTCCATGACATAAATTATTTATCAATATTAATTAACAAATAATTAAACTATGATAATTAACAAAACCACATGTGATGATAAGAATAATCAAAGCAGTAATCATGAAAACAAGAGGAGCTAAAGAGAGGTATACCTCGTCTTTTACATCGTAATCTTCTACCGCATAACCCTCCCCTCTTGGACGTCATGTGGGTGACGAGCTACCAAGACGCGGAGTCACCAAGGCATGTAATTAATCCACTTCTTCAATCCTTCTTCTTTGCTCTAACACAAAAACCCTAGTTCTAGAGTTTCCTTGCGCCGACTACCTCTCCTCCTTGCGTTGCCGGCGACCTCAAGCTGTTAGGATGTATACTAAAAGTCTTGCTTTTGGTTAAATGACACTAACATTTTAAAGAGAATCGCAAAATCACACGGTGCATATTTATATTAGTATATGCACAAAATGTCTCATACTTGGCTTTGTAGATAACATGGTGCGTGGTGTCGCACAGAAGATCATGTTATCAAGTTCCTTACAGAAGTATAAGAATGAGGCTCACAACCGAGATGGAGTTGGACAAACCATCGGGATGGTTGTAGTGTAATTAGTTGTGGTTGGTCTTATCCATAGAATTACACTAGTGCACTTTGTGCGCATTAAGTAGGACCAAAAGAGAGGTCATCCAATTTTGTACTGACTTCATAAATTCGAATAGACCCCTGATTATATAATGGAGTACGATCTCTAGATCACGAAATAATAATGGGCACATGTACTTAATTAATTATTACTTTGATTTGCCAATGGGTGAGATCTATTATGTTAGATCGATAGGCCCGGTAAATTGGGTAATAATTTTATTGCATGGTGTGCCATTGATTATTGATGGAATTCATGTCCTGGTGAGTCAGGATGATGATGCCCCTTGGTGAGCTCAAAAGAATCGTCATGTCAAATCTTGCAAGTGGATTATGGTCCGACATGATGAAATGGTTGGGTGGTACTAATCAAGGATCAAGTGGATAATTAATTTAATTGTCAGTAAATTAAAATTAATTATCAGGCATTCGATATCTTAAACATGGGGAGATGGACGACTCATAATAGGTGGAGCCCATATGAAAATATGGGAGTTGGTGAGGAAGTTCAATGGGATCCTTTAGTGGAATAGATCTCCATTAATGGATCAGGTTTGGATCCATTAGCGGGCCAAGAACCAACTCCTCCTCATGGTCCCTACCTTAGCCCTATAAATATCCCACAGGAGTCATGATACAAGGCCAATGAATTAATCTAATTAATTCAAGAATTAACACAAAACCCTAGTTTCTCTCTCTCTTCCTCTTCTCCTAGGTCATGGCGTGGAGCAGCTCTCTTCCTTCACTTCTTTCTTCTCTTTTTCTTGCTGGTGACTGGATACACGCAAGGTAAGGAGGGTCAGGTCCCTCCCGTGTGGCGTGCGGCAGCAGCAAGGAGCAAGGGTGACCGGCGGTGGAGAATTCTCTTCCTTGGCTCAAGGTGGTCTTCGACAGTGAAGGAAGGAGAAGAAGACAGTGGTGAGGATTGAAGGAGAGCTTTCTTCTTCGGGTTCTCATCTACACATCATCTCCTCTTCACCGAGACCATCCAAGGAGCAGAAGGAGGCAAGGCCAGCGGCAGGGGAGTTCCTTTTCCGGCGTCGGCAGTGAGGGAGGTTGCGGTGGTTTTGGGGAACAAGAAGAGGGCAGCACTCTCATCTTCTTCCAGTTTTCTTCTTCGTCATCTTCCTCCCGGAGCTAACTTGCGGCCAGCGGACCTTGGGAGCTCGAGATGGCTGGCGCCGCAAGGAGGGGAGGTGGTAAGGTGACCGACGGGTGAACCATAGATTAGGGGTTTTGGCGCAAGAGAGATGAAGAAGAAAGGTGATTAATTCGAGGCCTTCGGTGACTCTACATCTCGGTAGATCATCGTCCACACGATGTCTGAGAGGGGAGGGTCATATGGTAGAAGACTGCGAGGTAAAAGGCGATGTATAACTCTCCTAGATCCTCTTGTTTTCATGTTACTTTCTTGCTTTGATTTTTCTATCATTGCATGTTGATAATTAATTATCGTAGATTAATTATTTATTAATTAATATGATAATTAATTTATGTCATGGACCCTAAATATAAACATGAAAATTGGTGATGCATTGGTCATCTTTTCCGTGGTTGATTAATCCGGAAAGTTACAAGGCCTTAACTTTTGTTTTGGCTAAGTTGTGACTTGGACTAATTAACACGACGATGAGACGGTTGTTTGGGAGACGGGTCTCTATTCGGATTAAATTTTTAATCCATAGACATAGAGAGGTCTCTCATGTTCGACCCCGTGGTTTTGTAGGAAACTGCCAAGCCATACCCAACACAAGCTTCCAAGGACCGCCTGCCACAAGGCAGCACCGAGAGGAAGGTTGTGAAGATGAAGAAGAGGAAGAATTAGAGAGAGCAAGCCTCCTCTTCCTCCCTCAATCACCCACAACCACCCTTCTTCCTACTTCCACTTGTGTCGGCTATAAAAAAGGAAAAAACTCCTTCAAACTTGTGTCGTCGGTGACCCAGCTCCTCCCTGTCCTGCTGGACTTGCTCCCAACCTCATGGAGACTCCTTCCATAGGAGAGGAAGCAATGGAAGAGGAGGAAGATGGTGAAAACCAAACCTGCACACTCCTTCTTCTTCTTCCTAGTTGCGGTGACAAAAGCAGCCACCCCCTTTGCTCCGCCGGATCCAGCCACTCCGGGGAGAGCTCCGGCCAAAGGGGAGTAGTGTGGAAGAAGAAAACTGAAGGAGAATAGGATTATCCCTTCTCTTCTTCTCTTTGTTGCCGTCGGCCACACTAAGGGTTGTTGCAACCCTAAGAGAGAGAAGGGGAGAAGGTTTTGGATGATTAATTGTGGATTAATTTTTGATTAATTCACCTCTGTTTCATGACTCCTATGGGGTATATATGGGGCTATGGTAGGGACCATGAGGAGGAGTTGGGTCTTAGCCCGCTAATGGATCCAAATCTGATCCATTAATGAGATCCATTCCACTAAAGCATCCCCATTGAACTTCCTCACCAACCCCCATATTTTTCATATGGGCTCCACCTATTATGAATCATCCATCTCCCCATGTTTAAGATATCGAATACCCGATAATTAATTTAAATTACTAACAATTTTAATTAATTATCCTCTTGATCCTTAAACTAGTACCACTCAACCTTTTCATCATGTTGGACCATAGTCCACTTGCAAGATTTAGCATGACGATCCTTTTGAGCTCATCAAGGGGGAATCATCATCCCGACTCACCAGGACACAGATTCCCTCAATATTCAACGACATACCATGAAGATAATATTATTACCCAACTTATCGGGCCTATCGATCTAACAGAATAGATCTTGCCCATTGGTAAATCAAAGTAATAATAATTAAATATTTGTGCCCGTTATTATTTTGAGATTTAGAGATCGTACTCCATAATATAAACCGAGGTCTAATCCAATTTATGAAGTCAGTACAAAATTGGATAACCTCTCTTTTGGTCCTACTCAATGCATAAAAAGCGCACTAGTGTAATTCTATGGTTAAGACAAACCACACCTAATTACACTACAACCATCCTGATGGTTTATCCAATTCCATTTCGGTTGTGAGCCTCTTTCTTATACTTCTGCAAGGAACTTATAACACGATCTTCTGTGCATCACCACGCACCATGTTATCTACAATGCAAAGTATGAGACATTTTATGCACATACTAATATAAATATGCACCGTTTGATTTTGCGATTCTCTTTTCAAAATATAGATGTTCTTTAACCAAATATAAGGCTTTTATTATACATCCTAACAGTAAGCATCTACCATTGATGCCCACAATGAATTCGTTGGGAATGAGTTTAGGGTATACCTGATTAGATCACGTTTTCTAGCTTGTGACCTATCATGTGCAAGGCGTTCATTATTTATTGTATCCTGGCATGAAGTTGTGCTGCTATTTCACCATCTTGCATTTTAATCATATACAGCTTGTTGAGGAGGAGATCTCGCTTACTAATTTGTGTGTCCGATGTACCTTCGTGCAGCTCGATCAGTTTATTCCATAACTCATTAGCGCTGTTGAATGGGTTGACGCGGTTGAGCTCTTCCTTTGTCAATTCGCATTGATGGGTCTGAGTGGCTTTTGCTTCTGCTTCTATCTTCTTCTTTAGTGCAGTATCCCACTCAGCGTATCCTTGAACTTCTCTTTGAGAGTTCTTTAGGATCTCCAGTCCAGACTGGAAGATGATCCACATTTCCACCTGACTTATCAGGTGGACCTCCATTCTGCTCTTCAAGTAGGAGAATTCTTCTCCGGAGAACATAGGAGGGCGTGCAGTGCTGTAGCCTTCTTGCATGGCCATATAATTTTCCTAAAAAAATAATAACACAAACAACCAACTTGTTCGAAGACTTTGTCTTGGATTAGTAGTGTGGTATATATAAAAAAATAAACTATTAACAATTTGAGTGGTGTTGCACTAACCTCGAAGAACAATGAAAAATAAAAAAAACTTGTTAAAAAAAACGAACAAAAAAATTTCGAAAAACTGATCAGTTGGCGGTTTCACCATGGTTGAGCAACCTGCTCTGATACCACTAGTGGGATCGTTGTAATCGATAGAGGGGGGTGAATACCGATTGCGTAAAATTTTTGAAATAATTAGAAACACAGCGGAAGAATAAAAATCACAATGCTAACGCACTTTCTTTTTACTTGGTTCGGAGTCTTTAACGGCTCCTACTCCAAGGCTCACGGTCCTTGACCATTTTCATTGGGAAATTCTATAAGTCAAGTGAATTTTACAAATAAGTAAGTCGAGTATAAAATTTAAGCAATGAATGTAAATTACACCGACGACACAATAAGGGATGCAGAGCGTCTTGGCCGATGTGTCATCATTCTTGATCGTTTGTGGTGCAGAACAACTCGAGAACGAAAGAATTCTGATGAGCGTTGGAGTGCTTGAGTTGTGAGAAAGCTTTTCTGCATTGAATAGAATTGATGTTGGAAAGCAAAGGGGTGCAACCCCTTATATATACAGTTCTCGGGCACCTGAGGCTTATGGGGCGCCTGCCACGTGTAGCGAATTGGACGCGTGTTTATCCGCAAACTCGGCCAAACACCTATCCTCTGGTCTTGGGCCCCTGGGATACTTGAAGCGCCTGATGACTCACGGGCACCTATCCTACTGACGTGGTAACCCTGCCAGCTAATCCTCTCCCCTCGCTTAGAAACACCATCTGGGGTGCCTAATAGCTATCAGGTGCCTGGCTTTTTGGGAGCCTGAGTCCTCTCAGGTGCCTTGGATGCAGAATTTACTTCCTTTCAATCTTGCAACCAGGGTTAGTCCAAAAATAGTATAATACAAATATTAAGTGAATAACTCATAGCCGGAGTTGTCTTGGTTCTGACTTTGGATTTCAAAATAAAACCCTAGGTCGAACCGACGCCTACTGATTCCTCCTCCGGGGAGCATGTCCTCACCTACTCCTCTCAGGAGAAGTTACCTTTTGCCAACCGGCTCCTTCGGTTGGACTTTTGCTCGGCCTCTGAGACTGCTGGATCTCGAGACGTTCGTTCCTCGACCCGCCTCTACTTCTATCCGCAATCCTCGCTCGGCTAAGACTCCTGCTCAATCTTCCGGATCAGGACTTCGTTGCCCAGTCCACAACTAGGACATCTTGCCCAACCATCGGCCAAGTCTTCTTGCCCAGTCCTCGGCTAGGACTTCTTGCTCAACCCTGCAGGTCAAGACTTAGTTCCTAGGTGAACTAGGACTTTACTGCACACTTGGTAAATTCATTAGATAGCAATACACGCTAAACTTTGAACCCTTTGCCATTATCAAAACCAAGTTCGATCTGGTGCTTCCGGCACCATCAGAATGGGCGTAAGCCTAGTCTAAGACATATTCGGATTTGGGATAGTCCAGCACATGTGTTGATGGGAGACGTTGATAAGTTAGAATCTGGTATGGAAGTTCTCTTGTTCGTAGGCTATCCTAGAGGAACGAAAGGTGGTTTGTTTTATAGTCCTAAAGATCAGAAGGTCATTGTTAGCACGAATGCCCGATTTTTAGAAGAGCACCATGTAATGAACCACAAGCCCATGAGTAAGATTGTTCTTGAGGAAGTAAGAGAGGAAGTTCCTACTTCAGTACCAACAGTATAGGATGATATACCACAAGTGACTGCACCGCGTGTCACAAATGATACATAGGTAGTACCTCGTCGTACTGGGAGGGTTGTTAGACAACTTGACAGATTCATGTTCTTGGGGGAGTCTTCGAACTCGGTCCCTGGTGAACATAAACCTGATCCTTAGACCTATGACGAAGCACTCCAAGATAATGATGTGATATTTTGTCAAAAGGCGATGAGCTCTGAGATAGAATCTATGGATTCTAATCAAGTTTGGGAGATTGTAGAACCACCAGATGGTGTAAAAGCCATTGGATGTAAATGGGTCTACAAAAGAAAGAGAGGATCAGACGAAAAGGTGGAAACCTTTAGAGCAAGGCTTGTTCCGGAGGGGTATACTCAGAAAGAGGGGATCGATTATGATGAAACATTTTCGCTGGTACCCATACTTAAGTCTATATGGATTCTCTTGTCTATTGCTGCTCATATGGATTATGAGGTTTGACAAATGCATGTCAAGACAGCTTTCCTTAATGGAAGTCTTGAAGGAAACATCTATATGAAGCAACCAGAGAGATTCATTACAAAGGGCAAAGAGCATCTTGTGTGCAAGATTAATCGGTCCATTTATGGATTGAATCAAGCTTCAAGATCTTGGAACATCTGGTTTGATGAGGTAATCGAGTCTTATGGATTTATACAAAGTCCAGATGAGTATAGAGTATACAAGAGGAGTGACGAAAATGTAATGGCATTTCTTGTACTATACGTAGATGACATTTTGTTCATTGGCAACAATGTCAAAGTGTTGTCAGACGTAAGGGTATGGTTGTCCAAGCAGTTTGATATGAAGGACTTGGGAGAAGCTGGATATATTCTTGGGATCAAAGTTATCATCACAAGAATTTTTTGGATTCAATAACACCCAATAGACAACGGTGTTTTGAAGAACCGTTGTCTTTTTTTATTTAACAACGGTTTTTTCAAAAACTGTTGATGTTGAAAAAAATTTTGCGGAAAAAGACAACGGTTTTTTAAAAATTGATGGCTATTTGGTTGGTTACGACAACTGGTTTTAATTAACCGTTGTCTATTTGTGTTGCTTACGTGGTGATGCACAACAGCGAGCGAGCGCGAAAACGAAAACGCCCGCCGTTTAATGAGTAATGAGAACCTCCCCTTAGTTCATTCTCTTTATTCGCTGTAGTCGCCGAACCCTAACACACCTCAAACTTCCTTGCCTTCTTTTCCTTCTTCTCGTTCTTCTTCTTCTTCCTCTTCGCCGCGAGCGACAACGCCGAACCCTAACACACCTCAAATATCCTTGCCATCTTTTCCTTAGCTTCTTCTCCCTCTTCTTCTTCCTCCTCCTCTTCGCCGCACACAAACAAGACCCCTCAAATTTCTCCTCGCACGAACTAGCCGACGAGGCACCACTTGAGCAAGTAGAGGACGGATCCGGAGAGAAGGATTTGGACACCGCGCTCCGCCGCCTCGAGGTCTTCCTCACCGCTTTGGCGCTTGAGTACGGAGTTTTTTTTCATTACAGATCTGTGGCTAAATCGTTGTCCCCCTTGTTGCTGTTGAAATTCGTCTTCCTGTGGTCTATGTTCGTGCGATCATTTTGATGGGTGTTCTTTTGTTTGGATGATTGGTGGGAAGATAGATAAGGTTTCTAAACTAAACGTTCTGCGATATGAATGTGGTTTCAATCCTGTATTATGCTGTGATTTGAGTGATCATGTTGCATGACCAGTCGAGATCTAGGTATTGTCCGTCTTTTGATTACTCCGATAAATTAAAACACGGCTGGCGTCGATGCCAAGGATGTTTCTAAGTTGTGAGGTCGGGATTTGGGACCTCTGATGGCTTGTGGCTGTGTATTGCAACTAGGATGATTGGCTGCAGAGTCCAACCAAAGTGGTGGAGAATGTCAAAGGGTATTAGAGAGGAGTTTCATAATAGACAAAGTAGGTTCAGTTCGTATTTGTACATATCTGTTGTCATTGATCATTTGTGCCTATGATGCAAGTTAGATAATAACGTGATAGTGTAGTATGTTGGAAATGATGCATCTCATTCTCAAGTTGGAATGGAAACATAATAACGAGTACCAGAAGTCAGATGATAGAATGTAAAGTTGTGAACTTGTGAAATAGTTTAGGCTTGAGGATCAAAAGTCATTGAGATGACAATCATGTGTGCACAAAGGTGACACCTATAGTCTGACTCTCTTTAGATACTTGGTCAACTACTATTTTTGATAATGTGATAGAAAACAAATTCTCTCTGCTTTCCCCTTGGTTAGATAGTGCCTCTATCCATTGAATTCCCCCCCCCCTTCAATTTTCCCACCAGGTAGAGGTATTGTTTGTTGGATAGGCAAATGGATTGAAATTTGCTAAGATAAATGAATATTTATTGACAATATAAGTTGGACATTTATGCAATTCTTGAGATTTGTTCTTTGAATTTATTCATTGTTTTAGTGGTCATTAGTTGATGAACTAGAGAAAGGCAGGTTAACATGTTGTTGGCGTTCTTGTTATGCAGTTATTAATCTATTGATTTTCAGGTAGACAAATACACAAGTCAAGGCGAGTCATTCTTTGTATCTTGTTACACATGAGTTGTATGTTATATAATTGGTATATATTAGTTAATCAAGGCCAATTTCTAGTTTGTTTGGAATGTCAATTAATAATGCACTATCAGTTTATTTGTTATTGGTGTTTTTTATTGTGTTGCATCTGAACCCCACTTGCCATTTTGCTAACTTATAATTCTTGTTTTCGCTCAGAACTGCAGGCATTTGCTAGATAGGGCCACCTAAAATTATTGAGTACCTAGTAAATAAAGTTGGTTGCTTTGTCAAGTCACTGGCTAAATTTGCCAACAAAGTGTGTTATACAGTAATTTTGAAATTGTAATTTTACAATTCAGAACTCATGAATGCTTGGTTTTATGTGCTTAGTTTTTTCCGTTCTAAATAAACATATTTTCTACTGATGACATGTTATATGTATTATGTACTGGGAGATAAAGAAACAAAGTACATGCTTATGTTATGTTTTTGTGTTAAATTGCTGAAACAATGAAGGTTTCAAAAAATTTTACACTGATTTTCCCACTATGGTGAGGTATTGTGAGATTCATTCTGGATTTTGTGCCACTTAATTGAGTGTGAATAAATTTGTGGAATATAGACTTTCTCGCATTGTATTTTCTTATTATATGTGGTTCAGATACTATCTTATCTATGATACTTGTTAAGTTGCTTAACATATTCAACAAAATTGACTGAAACTTGTCGTTGACAGATATCAATCATTTGAGCTTCTATTTGTGATAAGGCTTCCATGGCAGCGTTTGAGGAGAACAACTCTTTGTTTCCAATCTTTATACTTACAATCATGGCAATACCTATAGTGCCTTATACAATCCTCAGGTTGTGTCGTGCTTTTACCAAGAAAACAAAGACTATTCACTACCAGTGCAACGTATGTTCCCATTCAGGGAAGTACCAAAAATCCATTTTCAAACGTGTATGAGACTCTTCCATGTTGGTTCTACTCAGAAATTTGCTTCGTTCTTTGACATAATGTTATTTTGTGATATTCTGTAGATATCAAACTTTTCAACTTGTAGCAATTTGACACTTTTGCTGCTTTGGGTTGTCATGGCGATCTTGGTTTATTACATCAAGCATATAAGCCGCGAGGTATATGATGTTGAATGTTGTTTACATAAGTTTGCCAAATATCTCATACAGGTTTAGGCTTCTTCTAATTTGAGTTCATTGCTAGCAAAATTATTGTCCTATAGATAATGGAAGCTAGATACATTTTGATGACAACACAACTTCTTTGCTTGTTGTAATTCTTTCTTGGTAATTATGAGCTATATAACTTTCTAATTTTTTATGTCATCAAGATCGAAGGATAGCATTTACCTATGATGCACTACTAATCACATGTAAATTATAGTTTTTTGTGTTGTATATGAACATAGCATTTAATAACCCATGGTAATGACATTTAGCATTTTCTCTCTCTTGTTTTCTCACATATGATGATTTGGTTGCTCCAGCCCTTTGGTCAGATAGTTTTAGCTTATGTTAGTTTCCATCAGATAATTTTTGGTCATGCGATTTAGGCTATTTTGCTCATTTAAGAACAATCTCAACAACTGTGTTGCTAATTGTAGGGTCTTCAAATGGGGATTGCTCTACCTCAGTTCTTACTTAATTTTGATGGGGCATCTGGTGGTGTACTATTGCTTAGCATTGTTGGAGTTTGTATACTGTTGCCTTTATTGATAGCAGTTATATATCTCTCAAGGTCGACAAAATATACTGGAAATTATGTTATGCATCAAACTTTGTCCACCTAATACTATTTCATGAAACCTTCTTCGTCTCCAAGGTATACAATGTGAATTGGTAAACTCATATGTTCCATTATTTTCTATTAAGCATCAATAAATATATTGATCTAAACACTTACTGACTATATACTAGTCTTTGTTACTTGTCACTTTAAATGACCATGTTTAACTGTACCATAAGTTACATTTTACATGTGAAGTTTTGGAATAATAAGTTTGTACCATAAGTTTGTTTCAAATGAGTTTTGAGCAATGAGCAAAAGATGGGTCAACTGCTGTAGTACTATTGAACTTGAGAAAAGTTGGGTTTACACTAAGAGGGCGTAATGTTTCAAATTAGAATATAGCTCCTTAAGTTGAAGTAGGCTGGTTAATACATGGACATAATGCTAAATGGATTGTGGGGTTACCAGAAAAAGTAAAAATGTTACTATTGGAGAGCAACTCAATATAGCTCCAATATATTAAGAAATAAAATAGGTAGATGATGCAGCCTTCCATAATTATACATGTTGAATGGACTAAAGATTAAGGCATAAAGGGTAGAGTGATAGAGAACTCTAGTTAGTGTAATTAAAAATAATTGAAAAGATCTAAATGTTCAATTTATTTTTTGCACAAAATTCATGGAGGAAACTGTCCTTCAATAGACTACTATGGCTTGATGATGAGATTGAAGTAGATCAGACCAGGTTAGTGTGATAAATATAAATGATCCATTATGAAATATCAATTCATGCACAAAAACTATACATGGCTTAAATGGTCAAACAATGAAAAATGAAAAAGAACTTTTTGTTGAAGTTACAAGATCCTGGTTAGTATCCTTATGTGGCATATGTCGAGTTCTTGTTTCTTCTCATCCTAAATATAAGTATATTTAGTACATCTATGCAAGTTCTCTATCTTAGATCATGTTGCAACTTGCAACACCTTAGATATGGAATATAATATCACAGATTTCCACTACAAAACGTTGTCAAATTTGTATGTTCAGGTAGATTGATTTTTAGGATGGAATCCATTTTCAACAATTATTCTAGGTTAATTCATCCATCTCAACTCAATGTATTCAACCAAAATGCATGTCGATAAGTGATACAATGCATGTCGATTGTATCACTTACTGTAAGTGTATTACAAAAGAACTCAGCTGGTTGCTTGTTTTGTTTCAGACCAATTTCAGATGACAACATTGTATCTCTGTCATACTATAATATAGTTGTATCATAATTATCTTCTAGAATCTTTTGTTCTACTATTTTTAGTTGTGAATGCTCATTTTATATTTATATTTGTTATGACAATTCATATCCAAGGGAAGGAATCAACTTATGGTGTAAAGCTAAGGGGCGCGGCTGTCTTCATCTGGTTGACTACACTTGGATGAAGCTACTAGGGCGCGGTTGTCTTCATCCATTTGTTTATCTCAGTTTCTGGTTCTTGATGTATATGATATTTTGATGATGTTATCTCAGTTTGGACTAATACTGGGGATATCTTGATGTATGATATTTGCACAGTATGATGTATGATATTTGATGATATTTTGATGTATGATAGTTTGAAGTGTGTTTGCTCAATATTATTTAATTATTTAAATAATTTATTTTTTAAATGGTATTTGTTGTAAATTATTGGCTGCCTCAACCAAAAGACAATGATTTTTATTTGTTGTCAAACTATTATTTAAATCACATACAAACAATGGATTAATACTATTGTTAACCTGTTGTCGATCACATTAAATGACAACAGTGAAAAACCATTGCTACACTGTTGTTATTGACTATAAACAACAACGTTTTTAACTGTTGATGTTGAGCACCCCTTTTAACAACATGACCTTTAACAACAGTGTTTTTAGCCTACGACAACGGTGAACGCCCGTGGTTAATAAGCATTTTTCTACTAGTGTATAAGGGATCGTTAGAAAAAGATGTTGTGCTTATCTCAAGCTTCGTATATTAATACTATCCTAGCTCATTTATTATGCAAAACTCCAAGAATGGTTTTCTACCTTTTCGGCATGGAGTACCTTTATCTAAGGAGATGTCCTAAAACATCAAAGGAGATAGAGAAGATGAAGGCAATTCATTATGCTTTGGCTGTAAGAAGCCTAATGTATGCTATGTTATGTACGAGACTGGATATCTGTTTTGCCATGGACATAGATAGCAGATATCAAAGTAATCCAGGATAAGGACATTGGACTATGGTAAAGCATATATTAAAGTACCTGAAAAGGACTAGAAATTATATGCTAGATAACCAAGCAGATCATTTGCTCCCTGTGGGTTACACGGATTCTGATTTCCAATCAGATAGGGATAACAATATGTCTACCTTGGGTTATGTGTTTACTTTAGGAGGTGGAGCCATAATATGAAGGAGTATTAAGCATAAATGCATTACAGACTCCACTATGGAAGTTGAGAATGTGGCAGCCTCTGAGGCAGCCAAAGAAGTTGTATGGCTCAGGAACTTCTTAATGGACTTAGAGGCGATTCCTGGCTTGCCCAAAGTTATCACAATTTATTGTGATAATAATGGTGCAGTAGCAAACTTGAAGGAACCACGAGCTCATAAGGCAAGTAAAGACATTGAGTGCAAGTACCACCTGATACGAGACATCGTAAAGCGAGGAGAAGTTGTTGTCACCAAGATTGCATCAGCAGATAACCTAGTAGATCCTTTCACCAAGGCCCTTCCAGTGAAAGATAGGCATGTTGAGAGGATGGGAATCAGATGGATGGCAGTTTGATTGGCAGCATAGTCTTTTAGTATAAGTGGGAGATTGTTATGATGTATAATATAAGCCTAGCTTTTGTATGAACATCTATTTTAGAATAAGAATCAAAGTGGTCATGTGTTTGCATTTTCTATTTGTTATATGTATGCAATTGCCCATTATATCACATTCTAAATAACATGGTGTGTGGTGCCACACAGAAGATCATGTTATCAGTTCCTTGTAAAGTATAAGTAGTAGCTCACAACCAAAATGGATTTGGACTAACCATTGGAACGGTTGTTGTGTAATTTGGTATTTGTCTATCTTGACTATAGAATTACACTAGTGCACTTTGTGTGTATTGAGCTGGACCGTTTTGAGGTTATTCGATTTATACTGACTATATATTCGAACAAGACCTCGGTTATTATGGATGTACATGTTCTTAATCCCGATATAATAACGATCACATATACTTAATATTTATTTCTTTAATTTACCAATGGGTGAGATTTATTCGTTAAATCAATAGACCCGGTAAATTAGGAAATAATATAATTTATATGGTGTGTCATTGATTATAGAAGAAAATCGTGTCCTAAATTATTTAGGCTGATGATGTCCCCTTGAGGAGCTCATATGGTTTATCATGTAAATCCTACAGGTTGACTTGGTCCGACATGATAATGAAGTTGACTGCTACTACTCTTGGAGTTAGATGTTAATTAATTAAATTATCAAAAATTTAATTAATTAACGGACATGCGATATCTTAAATACGGGGAGATAATGTACACATAATAAGAAGGAGCCCATATTTAATTATGGGGTTGGTGCGGTAGTTCAATAATAACTCATTAGTGGAGCGGGTTATTATTAACGGGTCGGGTTGAAGATCCGTTAGGAGACCAAAAAGAACTCCTCCTCATGGTCCATATTGTAGCCTATAAATACCCTCATAAGCCATCAAGAGAAAAGCATTAACCTAATTATTCTCTCCTCTCTCTCTCTCTCTCTCTCTCTCTCTTTATGGTGTGTGGCGCCGGCGCAAGGGAAGGAAGGCTAGGGTTTTGGGGAGAAGGGAGAGAGATCTTTCTTCTCTTCTTCTTCTTCTTCTTCTTCTTCTTCTCTTCCTTAGGGCGTGTGGCATCAAGAAGAAAGAGGAAGGGGGTGTGTGCACCTTGTCTTAGGGCGTGCAGCATCAACAAGCAAGAGGGGGTGGCACAACCACAAGCAAGGAGAGATTTCTCCTTTTCGTCGGTGCAAGAAAGAAGGAAGGGGTGGAGGGTTTTGGCGGCTTTGTTTCATGGAAGATCGTCACCCACACGACGTCCAAGAAGTGGATAGGAATACAATAAAAGATCAAGAGGTAAATCAAGAGGTATAATCTTGTTTTTATTCCGCTTGTATGCTTAATTGTATTTGTTTTCTTAGATCCCGAATGAAACACAAGAACCGGAGATCCAAACTTCATCTTCTATTCCGCTACTAATCGATAAAAAAGATTGATTGCTTGAACAATAAGCTTGTTCAAGCGATTAATCAATCGAAAAACATGATGATGAAGTAGGTCGTTCGGGAAGTTCTATCCTTGTGCAGATTAGTTCTGTCAATAGAATTAATTCGTAGAAACAAGGACGGAATCCCAACGCCAACAATCAGATATGCGCCAACCCCTATCGACACCCTCTACTCCTTCCCTCCATGCAACAGCCTCAGTCCGATCAGGCAATCTCCCTTTGTCTGCATGGTCAGACACCGACTCCCCTCTCCTATGCAGATCGAGTGCCACACTTCCTTCCCATCACTCGGCCATAAGCAGACTAGGCCACCGGAAGTGTTTTCCCTTGCTAATGGCCATGGGTTCCTCGCCAGGTACCCACTGATGGATACTTATCTTTTTCCCCAGATCATGTGGATTCTTTTTGATGTTTCCTCACTAGAGCAGACCCCTCATTTTGGTGTGATCTATCAAATTCCAAGGTGAGGTGGTAGAGGGGCTAAGGAGAAACCCTTGGAGAAAGGATGATTATCGAGAGGAAAGGAATGCAGCGACACCCCACTCATGTGGTCGTTGTTCCGGCTTGACCCAAAACAAGAGGAAAGGTGGATTATCGAGAGGAAAGGAATGCAGCAGACCCCTCATTTTGGTGTGATCTAGGTATATTATGTTGGTGCAAAGTGCATCAGTTATGAACAGTCAACCTCTAGTGTTTCGATGTTTGACAATATACTAAGATCGAGTCAAAGTGATCAAGGGTTAAGCCAAACAAGACCTGATGTTTGGTAGGATAAACCCAGATTTGATCAGTTTGACAAAGGGTTAGCCAAACATGATCTGATGTTTGGTAGAGTTATAAGAACTCAGGGTTGGTCAGTTTGACCAAGGGATTAAACCAAACTGAACTTGAGGTTTGGTATACATACTTGAAAGGTGGAAGAGAGATGTCTAGTCAGGATTAAGATGTAACGACCCGGAAAATTCTCTTAATATTTTCTTAAAATATTAAGCATGTCTAGATAATTTTCCGAGGGACTTAGAAATATTAATGCGAACTTTGGCCTAGAAAATCCATGTTTTCTCATTTAAATTGGGGAAAAAGGGCACTAATGGGCCTTATATGGGCTTTTTATACCCTAATTATTGGTGAATTTTAGGTGAAAATTAGTATAAATATAAAGGGGTTTTAATGAGAAATATTTACATAATTACGGGGGAATTTCTAAGGGATTTTCGAAATTTATAGGAAATAAAGGAAAAAATAAATAAATAAAAATAAAAATAAGGTGCATGGACCAAGGATTGAACCTTGGACCTCTTGTAAAACCATGTATGCTTTAACCAACTCACCTAGCAAGGGATTTCTATGAGGAAATGAAGTGGATATAGGTTAAGGCTTCGAAGAAGATGAAGGGTCATGAAGAGACTCTTCATTTGCCTCCTTGATGAGTTATAAAGAGGGGGGGGATTTGGGAGTTACTTCTTCCTTCCATCAATTTCATTTGCTTCCTCCCTCCTCCCTCATCCTAGCCGAACACCACAAGGGTGATTCTCCCTTGGAAAAGCTCCACAAGAAGGTCTCATCACCAAGATCTAAGGATTTTCCAAGGATACAAAGGCAAGGGGGTTCAAGTGTCCAAAGAATTTGCAATCTTCTTCTCTCTTAAGGTTTAAAAATCAAGATCAACCAAGGTAAGACTCCCTCACCTGTGGTATAATAGTTCCTTATGTTTTTAGCATGATATATTGGTTGGTTTTTGGGATTTGATGTTGAAAGAAAGAAAAACCAAGGACCCTAGTTTTATGGGTTTCGGCCACTAGGTTTTTGGGTCCATGATGATGCTAAAAATCTTCCTAATGTTGTCTAATGTACTCTCATGATGTTTAGAGATTAAATATAATTTTTGAGAATTTTTGGGGTACCCTAGGATCCCCTAAAGTTTCGGCCAACTTCAAGAACCCTTGGGTAGGGTTGGGTCTAAAACTTCAAGTATGTGTTTTATGTATTATCATGATATAAGGGAGATGGAGAATGATTATGTGAATTTTCACATGGCCTAGAGAGCCTATGAGTTTCGGCCAAGATGTGCTAATAGGGTAAAAGTTAGGACTTAGTTCAAGTAAGGGCCCCTATGGTAAGGTATGGTTGATGTTTAATGATTGATTGGGGATTTTAATGGAATTTTTCCATGCCCCCATGGCCTTACATGTTTCGGCCAGCCCTAGGAAGGAGGCTAAAGGTTAGGGTTAACCCTAATCATGAGCCCCAATGGCTTCCTATGGACTCATAGATGATGTATGGTTGTTCCTTTACCTTATGCTATCTTACATGTTTATGGAATTGATGAAACTCCTCCCTATAGGTTTTGGCCAGCCATGTATCTAGGGTTTGGGGTGGAGTTAGGGTTCAAATAATGATAGTTTATGTTTACCATGAAGTGTATATACATATATATAGGTTCAAGCATGTGGTAGAAATCATACCATGTTTTATGTTTGTATGGTTATGACTGGATGTCATGCTTAATAAGGTTATTTATGAATGTCTTATGTTTTATGCCATGCACTTGGATGGTAGGTAGCATGTTTATGGAAGTCCTACCTATGTATGCTTATGTTATGTAGAGAACCATGCTATATTATATGCTCATGTTATGTTAAGAACCATGCTATGTTATTGTGTATGTTCATGATATGAATTATGTCATAATAAGTATGTTAGGTTTATGTTCATGATAAGAATGATGTCATGCTAAGTATGTTAGGTTTATGTTCTTGATATGAATGATGCCATGATAAGTATGTTAGGTTTATGTTCATGATAAGAATGATGTCATGATAAATACGTTATGTATATGTTCCTGATAAAAATGATATATGCCATGTCTTACGAATGATGATGCATGCCATGTTTTATGAATGATGATGCAAGCCATGTTTTATGAAAGAAGATGCATGCCATGTTATGAATGAAAGATGATGCTTATGTCTTTAAGGCATAAATATGCTAAACGGCACGGTCGATGGTCGACGGTATGACGGTCGTGAGGACCGGTAAATGGGCCGGTAGACGGGCCGAGCCGTAACAAGTTATGCTATGTTAAAGATGCCATGAATGTCTTATGAATGATGAAGCATGTAAAGTATTTTACTTTGTGAATGGGCTTGTACCGGACCGAAGTATGGGTCCAAGGGATGGGCACCTCAAGAACTCCCCGGTTCTGGACTACCGACTATGCTGTCCACGGTTCTGGCACTACCGAAGCTGTGCAACAGGGATGGGCACCTTAAGAACGCCTCGGTTCGGGGACTACCGACTATGCTGTCCTTACCCTAGTAGGTCGAGGCTAGCTACCTCGTATTTACTTAGGGATGCGCGCTTATGATGTATGTATGTGGTACAAGCCAGGGCCCAATGATATGATGATTATGTTTAAGCATTTAAAAGTATGTTTTTAAAAGTTAAGCATCCTTATGTATATGCATTCCACTCATGCATTCATTCATGTTATGCATTATGCTATGATGATAAGATTTTTATGCTTACGTTTCATGTTAAAAAATATGCAGGAGAGTAAATGATCTATGTCATGATTATGTTAAGAGGATGCTCATATGCTATGATAGGAAGTATGCCTATGTATTATGCCATGCTAGGAATGTTTATTATGCTATGTTTATACCATGTATTATGCCATGGTAGGAATGTTTAATATGTTATGTTTATACCATGTATTATGCCAAGCTAGGAATGTTTATTATGCTATGTTTATACCATGTATTATGCCATGCTTAGAATGATTACTATGTTTACGTTTATGCCATGTCTCATGCCATGATAGGAATGTTCACTTATGTTTATGATCATGCCATGTCAAGTATATGATAAGTGATTTAAGTTGTTATGTTCTAAGTAGAGCACCAAGTATGTTAATGTTTCATGTGCTCATTATGAGATGATGAATGGTTTTTGTGAGTAGGAAAGAGTCTTACTAAGCCTGTGTGCTTATAGTCTTATTTCCTTATACCGCAGATCATTCACGGGGACAATGAGGAAGCAACAGGTGTGGTAGTGACTTGGCCCAGGAAACCATGTGTTTATCATTTATGCTAGAACCTTACTTTGGTCACTTATATGCTTGAATGCTTGAATAATGACTTATGGAACTCTATGATGCGATGTTAAGTATGACATGATATGATGTTTAAGTATGAAGGCAATATGCCGAGTTTCCATGTCATTATGATAAGAATGGTAGTAGGGCATGTATGTATAAGTCTAAAAGTCTTATTCCGCTGCCTTATGATGTCTACATGCCCTAAGTATGTTAACGTAACGCCGCTTAGGAAAAAAAAAAGCGGGCGTTAAAGGTTGGTATCAGAGCAGTAACCATCTCACTACACACACATCAAGCCCTCTTCCTGCCGCTTCCAAGTAAGTACTTCTTTACATATCTTATAGTAGTAAGACGTTTTATGATTTTAGGATGTGCAAGTATGAACGATGTTTATGATGAAAAGTACTTTAGGATATGTAACTATGAACGATACTTTATCTTATATTTTATTATGAAACCAAACACTTTAGGATTTAATATGCAGGTAGGAATAACCAAGACTTATATTAGTCGTACTTGTCTTTTATGAAGAGAAGCCTGGCTAGAAGACAAGAGCAATATAATTAATGAGACTACTTCATCGCCCGACCTGATGCTAATATACCTTATATCATAACCTATCTTAAGTCACATCATAAGACAATCATGTATAAGTATTCTGCCCTATACATTAGGTCTAAGTTAGTCGTAATACAATTAGTCAAAAGTCTGACTCGACCTTATGTTCATAAACATAGTAGTAATTGCGCACCATCTTAATATTAGTAATTAAGGTGAACCTAGTATTAACATAATGTTATATAACCTGTACATTAAAGTTACCAATCATATAATATAATTATATTATATTATATTATATAAAGCAAATGATAATAATATGAGAGCGTGTACTAATATAAGATTATTATATATATAACTATTGTCATAATTCACCTATCATATAGGTTCTTAATATGAGCCTACCTACAGGTTGAGATGTATCATCTCAACCTATAAGTTATCACCTATACATATTATTCCATAAGCAAATTATAGGTATTATACCTATAATTTATATGATAGATAACTATAATTTATGATATTATGTATAACCTATAGTATAGTCTCATGTAGGGAATTATATGATAGCCTACATACATAAGATTATAACACTCTCACCTATGTTAACGTATAGTATTAGTTCCATTATACTAATGCTAATATAATCAAATGGTAAAGTCATTGCCTACGCCTCTAGGCAACTTAAGGAACATGAATAGAATTACCCCACCCACGATCTGGAATTAGCCGCGGTGGTCTTCGCTCTTAAATATGGAGGCAGTATCTATATGGAGCGCAGTGTAAGATCTATACAGACCACCAGAGTCTGCGATATTTCTTCACTCAGAAAGAACTGAATATGAGACAATGTCGATGGCTTGAGTTGGTGAAGGACTACTACTGCAAGATCTTCTACCATCCGGGAAGGCAAACAAAGTGGCCGATGCACTCAGCCGGAAGTCAAGTGCCACCTTGGTGACCATAGCCATATTACCCCGACCACTCGAAGAAGAAATTATGAATTTTGGGGTCGAGGTCATCTCTGGACGACTTTCCACCATGACAATATCACCCATGCTGTTTGAGAACATAATGGAAAGACAAGATGGTGATCTGAGTCTTCAGAAAATAAAATAGGAGATCCTAGAAGGAAAGGGCGATGGTTTTCATATCGCAAAAGGGGGAGTACTCTACCTTAGGGATCGTCTATGTATCCCTAATGATCCGGAGCTTCGAAAGGAGATACTGGCAGAAGCTCACGGAACCCCTTATTCGATGCATCCAGGATCCACCAAGATGTATCAGGATCTAAAAGAGAAGTTTTGGTGGTCCGGTATGAAGAGGGATGTGGCTCAGCATATTAGTATTTGCAGGACTTGCCAGCAAGTAAAAGCAGAACACCAGCGACCCGGAGGAGTTCTGCAGCCACTAACGATTCCAGAGTGGAAATGGGAAGACATCTCTATGGATTTCATTTCAGGGCTTCCCAGGACTACGAATGGATACGATGCAATATGGGTAATTGTGGACAGGCTGACAAAGTCTGCTCACTTCTTGGCGATCAAGATGACTTATTTGATTGAGCAACTGGCTCAATTATATGTTAAGGAAGTAATTAGGCTTCATGGAGTTCCCAAGACCATCATCTCAGATAGGGATGGTCGCTTTACTTCGCATTTTTGGGAATGCGTTCAGAAGTCTCTCGGCACTAAATTGCAATTTAGCACCGCCTTTCATCCTCAGACTGACGGGTAAACTGAATGGGTAAATCAAATACTAGAAGATATGTTGAGAGCTTGTGCCCTGGATTTCATGGGAAGTTGGTGTCGATATCTATGCTTAGCAGAATTCGCTTACAATAATAGCTACCAAGCTACTATCGGAATGACACCTTATGAAGCCTTGTATGGGAGGAGATGTAGGTCTCCGATCTGTTGGTACGAGGGTGGTGAAAAGAAGGAAATGGGGCTCACAATGGATGTTATCGACAGCGCCACCCGAGCTATACAGAATATTCGACAATGGATAGAAACTGCTCAGAGCCGGCAGAAGAGTTATGCCGATGTCCGGCGTACACCACTGGAATTTAATGTTGGAGATTGGGTATTTCTCAAAGTGGCTCCTATGAAGGGGGTAACAAGATTTGGGAAGAAAGAAAAACTAAGTCCGCGCTATGTGGGGTCGTACCTGATTCTGAAAAGAGTCGGTAAAGTGGCATATGAGCTAGAGCTGCCTCCAGAGATGTCAGCTATCCATAACGTATTCCATATGTCCCTGCTTAAAAAGTGTATCCCAAATATGGACCAAGTGATCGAGCCGCAGACAATGCAAGTACAAGAGGACCTAAGTTATGAGAGCAGACCCATCCAGATTTTGGATAGGGAAGTCAAGAAGCTGAGGAATAAGGAGGTACCCTTAGTCAAGGTCCTATGGCAAAGTCAACGGTTCGAAGAAGCTACCTGGGAACGCGAGGACGAGATGAGGCGCAAGTACCCGGAGCTATTCTAAGTTCGAGGACGAACATTCACGAGGTATGGGGGATTGTAATGACCCGGAAAATTCTCTTAATATTTTCTTAAAATATTAAGCATGTCTAGATAATTTTCCGAGGGACTTAGATGTAACGCCCGCTTTTTTTTTTCTTTTCATAAAGCGGCGTCACGTTAACATACTTAGGGCATGTAGACATCATAATGCAGCGGAAACTTTTAAACTTACACCTACATGCACTTACTACTATTCCTAGCATCATAACATGGAACTTGGTATATTAATTTTATACTTAGCATCATATCATGTCATACTTAGCATCATGTTATACTTAGCATCATGTCATACTTTAGCATCATGTCATAGAGTCACATTCAAGTACTTAATAGTAAAGGTAAAGTTCTATCGTAAGACGAGCAAACATATGGTCTCTTGGCCATGCCACTATCACACACATGCTTTAATGCCCTCCTGCTGCTTCCTTACTGTCCCCTTGCGTGATCTGCGGTTTAAGAAAATAAGACTATAAGCACACAGGCTTAGGAAGACTCTTTCCTACTCACTAAAACCATTCATCACTTAATCATGAGCACATGAAACATTATCATACTTAGTGCTTTACTTAGAACATAAGCCTTCATGCTCACTTAGCATACATTCAACATGGCATGAACATAAACTTAATCACATTCGTAGCATGACATAAACTTAAACTTAAAACATTCACGGCATGGCATAGTACTTGGCATAGACATAAACATAATAAGCATAACCTCATAAACATTCTTAGTATGAACCTAAATAAAATCCTGGCATCCTAACATAGCACAAACATAATTAAATCATGGCTTCATAAATTAGCATGAACATAAATAAAATCATGGCATTCTAACTTAGCATAAACATAATGAAATCATGGCATCATAATCTAGCATGAACATTAATAAAATCATGGCATCCTAACCTAGCATAAACACAATTAAATCATGGCTTCATAAATTAGCATGGACATAAATAAAATCATGGCATTCTAACTTAGCATAAACATAATGAAATCATGGCATCATAATCTAGCATGAACATAAATAAAATCATGGCATCCTAACCTAGCATAAACACAATTAAATCATGGCTTCATAAATTAGCATGGACATAAATAAAATCATGGCATCATAATCTAGCATGAACATAAATATAATCATGGCATCCTAACCTAGCATAAACATAATTAAATCATGGCTTCATAAATTAGCATCGACATAAATAAAATCATGGCGTTCTAACTTAGCATAAACATAATTAAATCATGGAATCATAATTAACATGAACATACTTTGCATTAACATACCTTGCATAAACATACTTTTCCTAAGCATACTTTTCATAAACATACTTTTCATAACATAATGCATAACATGAATGGATGCATGTGACAATTGTGCATATATATATAAGGATGCTTAATCTTTAAAACATGCTTTTAAATACTTTAACATAATCATAACATTCATTGGGCCCTGGCTTGTACCACATTCATACATCATATGCGCGCATCCCTAAGTAAATACGAGGTAGCTAATCTCGACCTACTAGGGTAAGGACAGCTTCATCGGTAGTCCCGAACCGTAAGGACAGCTTCATCGGTAGTCCCAAACCGTGGACAGCTTCATCGGTAGTCCAGAACCGTGGACCTTACTTAGGTCCGGTACAAGCCCATAAAATAAAATAAAATGCTTTCACATGCTTTTTCATTCATCATCATTCATAGCATATTCATTCATTCATCATACTTAACATCATCGTTATGCCTTAAAGGCATGAACTTTAACTTCATTCTTCATTTTTCATTCTTAAACATGGCATATGTACACATCATTCATAAAGCATGGCATACATACATATCATTCATAAGACATGGCATACATACATTTCATTTATAAGACATGACATACATACATATTATTCATAGAACATGGCATACCTACATATCATTCATAAATCATGGCACATGTCTAAACATTGATGACCTAATCATATAGTTCATGACATATAAACAAAGGGTTTGGTTAACATAGAAATTCTTCCACCTTACTTAAACATACATCTTAGTAACCTAAACCCAAGCATCTTTGTAGGTTTAACCCAACCCTAGCCCTAGGTTAGGTCCTTGGTCGAAAGCCCCAAGGAACCATAGGTCCATGAAACTTCACATAACTTTCCAACAACATCTCATACATACATACTAGGCCATAGGAAACATTTGATCCCATTCTTAAGGCCAACCCTAATCCTTTATCCCTAATCTTGCTCTTGGCCGAAACTTCAAGGCCATGGGGCATAAAAAAATTCCATTAAAACCCCAAATCAATTGCTTAAACACCAACCATACCCTACCATAGGGCCATTGGGGCCCTTACTTGAAATAAGTCCTAACTTTCCACCCTATTAGGGTACTTGGATGAAACCTATAGGGTGTCTAGGCCATGGGAAACATTCACATAAACACCCTTCATCTCCCTATATCATGATAATACATCAAACATACACTTGAGGTTTTAGACCCAACCCTACCCATGGGTTATTGATATTGGCCGAAACCTTAGGGTATCCTAGTGTACCCCAAAAATTCTCAAAAATTATATTTAATCTCTAGACATCATGAGAGAACATTAAACAACATTATCAAGATTTTTAGCATCATCATGGACCCTAAAACCGAGTGGCCGAAACCCATAGGGTCTCTAGGGTGCTTGGTTTTGTTTCTTTCAACATCAAGTCCAAAAACCAACCAATAAATCATGCTAAAACATAAGGAACTATTTACCATAGGTGAGGGAGTCTTACCTTGGCTGATCTTGATTTTTAAACCTTAAAAGAGAAGGAAATTGTAAAATCTTTGGACCCTTGAACTCCCTTGTCCTTGTATCCTTGGGAAGTCTTTAGATCTTGGAGATGAGACCCTCTTGTGAAGCTTTTCCAAGGACAATTCCTCCCTATGGTGTTCGGTTAGGATGAGGGAAGGAGGAGGAAGAAAATGCAAAGTGATGGAAGAAAAGGTAACTCCCAAACCCCCCTCTTTATAACCCATCAAAGAGGTAAATGAAGAGTTTCTCCATGACGCTTCATCTTCTTCTAAGCCTTAACTAATATCCACTTCATTCCCTCATAACATTCCCTTGCTAGGTGAGTTGGTTAGAGCATGCATGGTTGTACAAGAGGTCCAAGGTTCAATCCTTGGTCCATGCACCTTATTTTTATTTTATTTTTCTTTTTATTTCCCTAAAATTCTGAAAATCCTCTAAAAATTCTCCCATAATTATGTTAATATTTCCCATTAGAATCCTTTATATTTATATAAATTTTCACCTAAAATCCACCAATAATTTTGGTACTAAAAAGCCCATATAAGGCCTATTAGTGCCCTTTTTCCCAATTTAAATGAGAAAACATGGATTTTCTAGGCCAAAGTTCGTATTAATATTTCTAGGTTCCTCGAAAAATTATCTAGACATGCTTAATATTTTAAGGAAATATTAAGAGAATTTTTCGGGTCGTTACAATCCCCCATACCTCGTGAAAGTTCGTCCTCGAACTTAGAACAACTCCGGGTACTTGCGCCTCATCTCGTCGTCGCGTTCCCAGGTAGCTTTCTCGAACCGTTGACTTTGCCATAAGACCTTGACTAAGGGTACCTCCTTATTCCTCAGCTTCTTGACCTCCCTATCCAAAATCTGGATGGGTCTGCTCTCATAACATAGGTCCTCTTTTACTTGCACTGTCTGCGGCTCGATCACTTGGTCCATATTTGGGATACACTTTTTAAGCAGGGACACATGGAATACGTTATGGATAGCTGACATCTCTGGAGGCAGCTCTAGCTCGTATGCCACCCTACCCACTCTTTTCCGAATCAGGTACGACCCCACATAGCGCGGACTTAATTTTCCTTTCCTCCCAAATCTTGTCACCCCCTTCATAGGAGCCACCTTCTGAAACACCCAATCTCCAACATTAAACTCCAGGGGTCTACGCCGGACATCGGCATAACTCTTCTGCCGGCTCTGAGTAGTTTCTATCCGTTGTCGAATATTCTGTATAGCTTGGGTGGTGCTGTTGATGATATCCGTTGTGAGCCCCATCTCCTTCTTTTCACCACCCTCGTACCAACAGATCGAAGACCTACATCTCCTCCCATACATAGGCCTCCGAGATATTAGTTCACAGCTTGAGCTATGAATTATCTTAGTTTGGTTATTATATGGTAGGTGAGATCATATTTATTATATTACCATCAAGTACATAAGGTAATCTTATATATTATATATGAGATAATAGTGAAACCTACGTTGATAATTCTAATATTTATAATTAGTATGAAAATACAGTGGACCCATAATCTATAATAAGTGTTAATATAATTAAGACACTACCTTATGCGTATCATCTCCGGTTATGTCGTATGACTTATACCATTGATTATATTAGTATTAGGATAATGGAATTAATACTATACGCTAACATAGGTGAGAGTGTTATGATCTTATGTATGTAGGCTATCAAATAATTCCCTACATGAGACTATACTATAGGTTATACATAATATCATAAATTATAGTTATTTATCATATAAATTATAGGTATAATACCTATAATTTGCTTATGGAATAATATGTATAGGTGATAACTTATAGGTTGAGATAATACATGTCAATCTGTATGTAGGCTCCTATTAAAACCTATATGATAGGTGAATTATGACAATACTTATATGATAAGGAATTAGTATGATGATATTGATAATAATCTTATATTAGTACCTTCTCTCACATTATTATCATTTGCTTATATAATTTGATACCCTTGTGTGATATGATAGGTCCCTCATTGGTAATATCGGGTTCATGAACATAAGGTTGAAACACACTCTCGACAACTTGTATTAGGACTAACATCGATCTTATTGGTTCACAAAACTAACCGAACTCAATAAAATAGATGAGCTGCCATCATGCCCATAACAAAGAACATCATGGCAGTCACTGCCACTCCTTCGTTCATCTCTCCTTGGCCCATATCAGTTTTTTTTTCTACCCCTATATTATTCTAAATATTGAATTCCTAAAATAAGATAAAGTATCATTCGTCGTTACATATCGTAACGTACTTTTCATCATAAATATCGTTCATACTGGGATACCTTAAAATCATAAGACATCTTCCTACAGTAAGATATGTAAAGAGGTACTTACTTGGAAGCGACAGGAAGAGGGCTTGATGTGTGTGTAGTGAGATGGTTACTGCTCTGATATCAACTTGTAACGCCCGCTTTTTTTTTTTTCTTTTCATAAAGCGGCGTTACGTTAACATACTTAGGGCATGTAGACATCATAATGCAGCGGAAACCTTTAAGCTTACACCTACATGCACTTACTACCATTCCTAGCATCATAACATGGAACTTGGCATATTAACTTTATACTTAGCATCATATCATGTCATACTTAACATCATGTCATACTTTAGCATCATGTCATAGAGTCACATTCAAGTACTTAATAGTAAAGGTAAAGTTCTATCGTAAGACGAGCAAACATATGGTCTCTTGGCCAAGTCACTATCACACACATGCTTTAATGCCCTCCTGCTGCTTCCTTACTGTCCCCTTGCATGATCTGCGGTTTAAGAAAATAAGACTATAAGCACACAGGCTTAGGAAGACTCTTTCCTACTCACTAAAATCATTCATCACTTAATCATGAGCACATGAAACATTATCATACTTAGTGCTTTACTTAGAACATAAGCCTTCATGCTCACTTAGCATACATTCAACATGGCATGAACATAAACTTAATCACATTCGTAGCATGGCATAAACATAAACTTAAAACATTCACGGCATGGCATAGTACTTGGCATAGACATAAACATAATAAGCATAACCTCATAAACATTCTTAGTATGAACCTAAATAAAATCCTGACATCCTAACTTAGCACAAACATAATTAAATCATGGCTTCATAAATTAGCATGAACATAAATAAAATCATGGCATTCTAACTTAGCATAAACATAATGAAATCATGGCATCATAATCTAGCATGAACATAAATAAAATCATGGCATCTAACCTAGCATAAACACAATTAAATCATGGCTTCATAAATTAGCATGGACATAAATAAAATCATGGCATTCTAACTTAGCATAAACATAATGAAATCATGGCATCATAATCTAGCATGAACATAAATAAAATCATGACATCCTAACCTAGCATAAACACAATTAAATCATGGCTTCATAAACTAGCATGGACATAAATAAAATCATGGCATTCTAACTTAGCATAAACATAATGAAATCATGGCATCATAATCTAGCATGAACATAAATAAAATCATGGCATCCTATGTTGGGACCGGGTGTATGTCGACAAGGATACGGGTTCGTAAAATTTTTTAATTTTTACGTGCAGCGGAAGAATTAGCATAAAATAATTTCCTAAATTATTTTAACCACGTATCTAGCATGCAACCTTATGATGTGTTGACATAATCATAAATTAAAACATTACGGAAAAGTAAACTAATTTACTTTGTACCTCGCGTAACTCGAAGAAAGGAACGTGATCCAACCGTAGCGTCCCTTGGAAGCTTCGCCTCTATTCGCGTCCACGCCGAGTTCTCTTCGGGATGACTTCAAAAAGCCACGAGTTTTGTGCCGACGAGAACTACTAGATTCTCTAAAAGCACAACTAGAACAACAAGAGAAAAGAATGGAAACTAACCACCAAGAATCGGAATCGAATTCCGAGAAGGAAGGAGATGTGATCCGCTTCTTCTTCTTCTTGGTTGGCTTCTCCTTCTTCTTGATAGCTCACGGCAACCACCCTAGGGTGTGCTAGGGGCGCCGGCCCTAGGTGGGATGAAGGGGAGCCGACCCTAATCCTATTAAGGGGCGCCGGCCCTAATGGGGAAGAGAGAAGAGAAGAGAATAAGAGAGAAAGGGAGCTTCTAATCTTTTGATAACTCAATTATCAATTAGTCAATTAAAGGCTTGCCTTTGGTTTCTTATATAGTTGCTTCTCCCTTGCTAAGTCTCCTCTTTAACGGAATTTTACATAAGAAATTTATCCTATAAATTCTCTTATTAATTATTCCGTTTAAACCAACTTTTATTATAACTAACTTTATAATAAAACAAATACCATCTCTCCTTTTATTATGGAATAAATTTTATAAGAAATTTATAAACTTTCTTATTATGAAAAAATCAATTCATAATTGATTTTATAAAATTAAAATAAACCAATTCATGGATTATTTTAACTTCCATAAAAGAATAAATTTCTATAAATTTATTTATATAAATTTCTTTATACAAATTTATTTATCCATAATTTATAAAATAAATCGTGCTAGATCTATTTTATTAATTAAACCAAATAAAATGGTTTTCTCCCTTTAATGTGGCCGGCCAAACCAAAGAGGGTGGGCACCCTCTTTGGCCGGCCATTTCAAGCCCCACCAATCGTGAATTAAACTCATTTAATTCGCACAACAAGCCTTCAAAAGACTTAGCCAATTTTAGCTTCCATTGCGCCTCTGATTAACTCAGATTCGACTTATTTCTCTTGATCGGAAAATCCAATTTTCAACTCGTTTTAAATCCCTCAGATTACTCGTAGTGCGTGTGACTAAATAGGCTTTCGATTTATGTTGGCCGTCTATAATCAACTAATTATAGAACGATCATGAGTGGCACCTAGTAGTACATCATGACCCCCAATTAATCGAAAGATCAACGGTTTGACCTCAGAAGTAATTCTGAAATCCTTCAGCAGCTCTAATGAATCATGCCCCATTCCCTTCACCACCTTATACCCACTTGGTTCAGGACATGGTCTGTTTGTGTCAGTCCCCACTAGACTGACTACGTCACACCTAGCCCAAGTAGTGTCTTTCTCGTCCTTTGGATTTCTAATTACTCTCATGTATTTAAGAGACTCGCACTCTAAACATGATATACTCTGGCCAGAGGTTTTGAGTAACAATCCGACGATAGGCCTGGGTATACATCTCCTCGCAAGGAGTGGTGAATCCTTTGTAGGCTGTTCAAACATCTTCGGGCACTTAGGCTTATACCCAATCATCTTGGGTCCACACGTACCTCCTTGGAGATGCTTGCTTAAGATGTTAAAGTATAAGTCTTCATGACCAAGATGACTTGAACACCGCAAGTCAAAGGAACATCGCACTTAAGCTGCAGTAAGAACTTCATTGACATATCTACATGTAGATTCCCATACGAAGTCTTATAGCTAGTCACTCTAATGAACTAGTTCCCTTAACTAGCATCCATGGTTATCTCCGGACATCCCAATGTCACCAGCCAGTGAGAATCAGCTGATTAGAGAATAACCCATGCTAGTCTCAACAGAATTGTTAGTGTCCGTTTTTATCAATTCATCGACTAGGGATAATTTCAATACTTCACAATTGCACATTTAGAGATAATCACTAGATGTGATCCCATCACAAATTCTCTTATGCTGTGAATTGTATTGCGGACATTCAGTATATGAGTTTAAGATCTCAATCAAATACACAAACATGTATACTCAAAAAGTGAATTATCATTTATTAGAATAAATGTTTACAATCATAAGGCGATTGCCTTAGGACACTTCTCTCATATTACTAACATCCTAACCTAGCATAAACATAATTAAATCATGGCTTCATAAATTAGCATGGACATAAATAAAATCATGGCGTTCTAACTTAGCATAAACATAATTAAATCATGGCATCATAATTAACATGAACATACTTTACATTAACATACCTTGCATAAAAATACTTTTCCTAAACATACTTTTCATAAACATACTTTTCATAACATAATGCATAACATGAATGGATGCATGTGACAATTGTGCATATATATATAAGGATGCTTAATCTTTAAAACATGCTTTTAAATACTTTAACATAATCATAACATTCATTGGGCCCTGGCTTGTACCACATTCATACATCATATGCGCGCATCCCTAAGTAAATACGAGGTAGCTAATCTCGACCTACTAGGGTAAGGACAGCTTCATCGGTAGTCCCGAACCGTAAGGACAGCTTCATCGGTAGTCCCAAACCGTGGACAGCTTCATCGGTAGTCCAGAACCGTGGACCTTACTTAGGTCCGGTACAAGCCCATAAAATAAAATAAAATGCTTTCACATGCTTTTTCATTCATCATCATTCATAGCATATTCATTCATTCATCATATTAACATCATCGTTATGCCTTAAAGGTATGAACTTTAACTTCATTCTTCATTTTTCATTCTTAAACATGGCATATGTACACATCATTCATAAAGCATGACATACATACATATCATTCATAAGACATGGCATACATACATTTCATTTATAAGACATGGCATACATACATATTATTCATAGAACATGACATACCTACATATCATTCATAAATCATGGCAATTGTCTAAACATTGATGACCTATTCATATAGTTCATGACATATAAACTAAGGGTTTGGTTAACATAGAAATTCTTCCACCTTACTTAAACATACATCTTAGTAACCTAAACCCAAGCATCTTTGTAGGTTTAACCCAACCCTAGCCCTAGGTTAGGTCCTTGGCCGAAAGCCCCAAGGAACCATAGGTCCATGAAACTTCACATAACTTTCCAACAACATCTCATACATACATACTAGGCCATAGGAATCATTTGATCCCATTCTTAAGGCCAACCCTAATCCTTTATCCCTAATCTTGCTCTTGGCCGAAACTTCAAGGCCATGGGGGCATAAAAAAATTCCATTAAAACCCCAAATCAATTGCTTAAACACCAACCATACCCTACCATAGGGCCATTGGGGCCCTTACTTGTAATAAGTCCTAACTTTCCACCCTATTAGGGTACTTGGCCGAAACCTATAGGGTCTCTAGGCCATGGGAAACATTTACATAAACACTCTCCATCTCCCCTATATCATGATAATACATCAAACATACACTTGAGGTTTTAGACCCAACCCTGATGGGTTATTGATATTGGCCGAAACCTTAGGGTATCCTAGGGTACCCCAAAAATTCTCAAAAATTATATTTAATCTCTAGACATCATGAGAGAACATTAAACAACATTATCAAGATTTTTAGCATCATCATGGACCCTAAAACCTAGTGGCCGAAACCCATAGGGTCTCTAGGGTGCTTGGTTTTGTTTCTTTCAACATCAAGTCCAAAAACCAACCAATAAATCATGCTAAAACATAAGGAACTATTATACCACGGGTGAGGGAGTCTTACCTTGGTTGATCTTGATTTTTAAACCTTAAAAGAGAAGGAAATTGTAAAATCTTTGGACCCTTGAACCCCCTTGTCCTTGTATCCTTGGGAAGTCTTTAGATCTTGGAGATGAGACCCTCTTGTGAAGCTTTTCCAAGGACAATTCCTCCCTATGGTGTTCGGTTAGGATGAGGGAAGGAGGAGGAAGAAAATGCAAAGTGATGGAAAGAAAAGGTAACTCCCAAACCCCCCTCTTTATAACCCATCGAGGTAAATGAAGAGTCTCTCCATGACCCTTCATCTTCATCTAAGCCTTAACCAATATCCACTTCATTCCCTCATAACATTCCCTTGCTAGGTGAGTTGGTTAGAGCATGCATGGTTGTACAAGAGGTCCAAGGTTCAATCCTTGGTCCATGCACCTTATTTTTATTTTATTTTTCTTTTTATTTCCCAAAAATTCCGAAAATCCTCTAAAAATTCTCCCATAATTATGTTAATATTTCCCATTAGAATCCTTTATATTTATATAAATTTTTACCTAAAATCCACCAATAATTTTGGTACTAAAAAGCCCATATAAGGCCCATTAGTGCCTTTTTTCCCAATTTAAATGAGAAAACATGAATTTTCTAGGCCAAAGTTCGCATTAATATTTCTAGGTTCCTCGAAAAATTATCTAGACATGCTTAATATTTTAAGGAAATATTACGAGAATTTTTCTGGGTCGTTACATTAGAAATATTAATGCGAACTTTGGCCTAGTAAATCCATGTTTTCTCATTTAAATTGGGGAAAAAGGGCACTAATGGGCCTTATATGGGCTTTTTAGTACTCTAATTATTGGTGAATTTTAGGTGAAAATTAGTATAAATATAAAGAGGTTTTAATGAGAAATATTTACATAATTATGGGGAATTTCTAAGGGATTTTCGAAATTTATAGGAAATAAAGGAAAAAATAAATAAATAAAAATAAAAATAAGGTGCATGGACCAAGGATTGAACCTTGGACCTCTTGTAAAACCATGTATGCTTTAACCAACTCACCTAGCAAGAGATTTCTATTAGGAAATGAAGTGGATATAGGTTAAGGCTTCGAAGAAGATGAAGGGTTATGAAGAGACTCTTAATTTGCCTCCTTGATGAGTTATAAAGAGGGGGGTTTGGGAGTTACTTCTTCCTTCCATCAATTGCATTTTCTTCCTCCCTCCTCCCTCATCCTAGCCGAACACCACAAGGGTGATTCTCCCTTGGAAAAGCTCCACAAGAAGGTCTTATCACCAAGATCTAAGGATTTTCCAAGGATACAAAGGCAAGGGGGTTCAAGTGTCCAAAGAATTTGTAATCTTCTCTCTTAAGGTTAAAAAATCAAGATCAACCAAGGTAAGACTCCCTCACGTGTGGTATAATAGTTCCTTATGTTTTTAGCATGATATATTGGTTGGTTTTTGGGATTTGATGTTGAAAGAAAGAAAAACCAAGGACCCTAGTTTTATGGGTTTCGGCCACTAGGTTTTTGGGTCCATGATGATGCTAAAAATCTTCCTAATGTTGTCTAATGTACTCTCATGATGTTTAGAGATTAAATATAATTTTTGAGAATTTTTGGGGTACCCTAGGATCCCCTAAAGTTTCGGCCAACTTCAAGAACCCTTGGGTAGGGTTGGGTCTAAAACTTCAAGTATGTGTTTTATGTATTATCATGATATAAGGGAGATGGAGGATGATTATGTGAATTTTCACATGGCCTAGAGACCCTATGAGTTTCGGCCAAGATGTGCTAATAGGGTAAAAGTTAGGACTTAGTTCAAGTAAGGGCCCCAATGGCCCCTATGGTAAGGTATGGTTGATGTTTAATGATTGATTGGGGATTTTAATGGAATTTTTCCATGCCCCCATGGCCTTACATGTTTCGGCCAGCCCTAGGAAGGAGGCTAAAGGTTAGGGTTAACCCTAATCATGAGCCCCAATGGCTTCCTATGGACTCATAGATGATGTATGGTTGTTCCTTTATCTTATGCTATCTTACATGTTTATGGAATTGATGAAACTCCTCCCTATAGGTTTCGGCCAGCCATTTATCTAGGGTTTGGGGTGGAGTTAGGGTTCAAATAATGATGGTTTATGTTTACCATGAAGTGTATATACATATATATAGGTTCAAGCATGTGGTAGAAATCATACCATGTTTTATGTTTGTATGGTTATGACTGGATGTCATGCTTAATAAGGTTATTTATGAATGTCTTATGTTTTATGCCATGCACTTGGATGGTAGGTAGCATGTTTATGGAAGTCCTACCTATGTATACTTATGTTATGTAGAGAACCATGCTATGTTATATGCTCATGTTATGTTAAGAACCATGCTATGTTATTGTGTATGTTCATGATATGAATGATGCCATGATAAGTATGTTAGGTTTATGTTCATGATATGAATGATGCCATGATAAGTATGTTAGGTTTATGTTCATGATAAGAATGATGCCATGATAAGTACGTTATGTATATGTTCCTGATAAGAATGATATATGCCATGTCTTACGAATGATGATGCATGCCATGTTTTATGAATGATGATGCAAGCCATGTTTTATGAAAGAAGATGCATGTCATGTTATGAATGAAAGATGATGCTTATGTCTTTAAGGCATAAATATGCTAAACGGCACGGTCGATGGTCGACGGTACGACGGTCGTGAGGACCGGTAAATGGGCCGGTAGACGGGCCGAGCCGTAACAAGTTATGCTATGTTAAAGATGCCATGAATGTCTTATGAATGATGAAGCATGTAAAGTATTTTACTTTGTGAATGGGCTTGTACCGGACCGAAGTATGGGTCTAAGGGATGGGCACCTCAAGAACGCCCTGGTTCTGGACTACCGACTATGCTGTCCACGGTTCTGGCACTACCGAAGCTGTGCAACAGGGATGGGCACCTTAAGAACGCCTCGGTTCGGGGACTACCGACTATGCTGTCCTTACCCTAGTAGGTCGAGGCTAGCTACCTCGTATTTACTTAGGGATGCGCGCTTATGATGTATGTATGTGGTACAAGCCAGGGCCCAATGATATGATGATTATGTTTAAGCATTTAAAAGTATGTTTTTAAAAGTTAAGCATCCTTATGTATATGCATTTCACTCATGCATTCATTCATGTTATGCATTATGCTATGCTGATAAGATTTTTATGCTTACGTTTCATGTTAAAAAATATGCAGGAGAGTAAATGATCTATGTCATGATTATGTTAAGAGGATGCTCATATGCTATGATAGGAAGTATGCCTATGTATTATGCCATGCTAGGAATGTTTATTATGTTATGTTTATACCATGTATTATGCCATGCTAGGAATGTTTATTATATTATGTTTATACCATGTATTATGTCATGCTAGGAATGTTTATTATGTTATGTTTATACCATGTATTATGCCATGCTTAGAATGTTTACTATGTTTACGTTTATGTCATGTCTCATGCCATGATAGGAATGTTCACTTATGTTTATGATCATGCCATGTCAAGTATATGATAAGTGATTTAAGTTGTTATGTTCTAAGTAGAGCACCAAGTATGTTAATGTTTCATGTGCTCATTATGAGATGATGAATGGTTTTTGTGAGTAGGAAAGAGTCTTACTAAGCCTGTGTGCTTATAGTCTTATTTCCTTATACCGCAGATCATTCACGGGGACAATGAGGAAGCAGCAGGTGTGGTAGTGACTTGGCCCAGGAAACCATGTGTTTATCATTTATGCTAGAACCTTACTTTGGTCACTTATATGCTTGAATGCTTGAATAATGACTTATGGAACTCTATGATGCGATGTTAAGTATGACATGATATGATGTTTAAGTATGAAGGCAATATGCCGAGTTTCCATGTTATTATGATAAGAATGGTAGTAGGGCATGTATGTATAAGTCTAAAAGTCTTATTCCGCTGCCTTATGATGTCTACATGCCCTATGTATGTTAACGTAACGCCGATTAGAAAAAAAAAAGTGGGCGTTACATAAGATGACTAGCAAAGAAGACATTATGAAGGAATGAAATCCTAGTGAGTGAAGCTAGGTGAAATAAATCCTAGTGAGTGAAGTTGGATCCTAGTGAGTGAATCTAAGTGGAAGAAATCCTGGTGAGTGAAGTTGGGTCCTAGTGAGTGAAGCTAGGTGCACTAAGTCTTGGTCAGGGATCGGGCAACGAAGACATTGCCGAGCGAGGACTACGGACAGAAGTAGAGACGGGTCGAGGTCGAACGTCTTGAGATCCGGAAGTCTCGGAGGTCGAGCACGAAGACTTGGTCTGGGGGACCGAGCAAAAGTCTTAGCTGAGTGGGGATCGTGGACAGAAGTAGAGATAGGTCAAGGCCGGATGTCTTGAGATCCGTGTTCTCAGAGGCTGAACAAAAGTCCAATCGGAGGACCCGGTTATCAAAGGTAACTTCTCCAGGGTGGAGTAGGTGAGGGCGCATTCCTCGGGAAAGGGAGCAGTAGGCATCGGTCTGACCTAGGATTTCGTTTGAAATCTAAAGTCAGAACCAATAAACTAAGACATAAGATTGTTTGTATGTTTGTTGTGTGTTTTGTTGACTTGCAGGTACCTGGAGTTGGAGGCAAGATAGGAGAGCAAACACAAAACAAACAAGACTTGGGAAAGGGGTCCTAGGCTCCTGGGATGAATCAGGCGATTGGTAACCCAGGTGTCTGAGAGCTTCCCAGGCGCCTAGGAAGGCATACTTATCCCTGCGCCGATTAAGCTGCTACGGATGAAGATTTGACCCATTGTTAGGCCCCCCAGAGCATAGTATAAATAGGGATTCAACCCCTCACTTCAAGACATGTAGTTTTCCATCTGCTTAGTGATTCTGTGTGAAGCAAAAGCGCTACGACGAAGCTATACGACCAAGGAGGCTCCTGGAAGAAGTCCACGGCACTTCGGACTTCCAGAGTTGGCCGACATTTGTGTTTGGTTGGTTTTTATTTATGAACTGCATTTAATTTATTATTCTTGTGTTTGTAAATAAAACTATAAGATGGGTATTCTCCACCTCCGAAAATTCCAAAAAGGAGACCAATAGTGGAATCACGCCAAGTGCATAAGCCTTGGACGTAATGACCCTGGGGGGTTTGGAACCAAGTAAATAAATCTCGCGTGTCTACTGTTGGTTTTATTTTCTTTATTTATTATTCCACTGTTTACTAACTTTTTGATAGAAAAAATGATTAATCAAATGATGAGATTCCGACGAATAAGTTCGAGTCGATATTTGCCCCCCCCCTTATCAACCGACACCGATCCCACAATTGGTATCAGAGTAGGTGGCTTTGATCGGACTAATCGCCGAAAGACCAAAGAAGGTCTAGAATTGAGGAGGAGCAATGGTGAATAAGGTAAAATTTTAATTATGTCCAATTTTAAATTTCATATAATATGTTTCATGTGCAGGGAGAGAGGACACTATAAAAACTATTGTCCTACTCGTAAGATTCGTATTTCACCACCGTCGGCAACGAAGGAATCGACGCCAGGAGTCCAGAGGGATAAAAGTCACATCCGATGCTTCAAGTGTAAAAAGCAGGGACACTACAAGAACCAATGTTCGACCACGGTAAAGGAGGTACGGAAGGTTAATTTTTGTAATAATGTTTTTCAAATTCCTGCACAATTACATAATTTTCCTGTTAAATTAGATTATTTACATAATAAATTAAATATGTTACATGACAAATTAGCTAGTGATGAATCTAAATCAAATTTAGATAATAGTAAAATAATGAAGATTAATTCCTTAATCTTTAATATTAATGCTACATTTTTGAAATTAATTCTAATACATTAATTAATAATATTTATGTTAATTATGATAATTCTAAGGATAATGATAAAATCTTATTAATAATATTTCTATTAATTATGGTAATTCGAAGGACAATGATGAAATATTAATTAATAATATTTCAGATAATTTTGATAATCCTAAGGATAATGATGAAATCCTAATTAATAATATTTTTGATAATTCTATAATTCTAAGGATAATGATGAAATCATAATTAATAATATTTTTGATAATACTGATAATTCTAAGGATAATGATGAAATCCTAATTAATAATATTTCTAATAATTATGATAATACTCAACCTATTTCTAAAAATAATGGTGATAATAGTCAACCCTTAATTAATAATCTTGAAAATTATTCAACCTATTGTAAAGATAATGATACAATTTTAATTAATAATTCTGAATATAATTCTGAAGATGAAGATGAATTTATTAAAATTAAAGCTATATTTAATAAGTCTTATAATAATTCAAATAATGCTGAAGTATTAAACAAACTTGAAAACTTAAATACAAAAGAAATAATAGATGAATCAGAGATTTTTGAATTAATGGAAATGATGCAACTAGTGTAGGGATCTCCCGGCGACATAAACAAAAAACACAGTGGAAACAAGATCCCTTGAGCGATCCATGCGATAAAAAACTCGTACAAAGTTGATTTACAGCTACTTATCTTATAGATATAACTTTGATGTGTGCCCATTCGTTTATCCAGCTCGTCCAAGGTACGCCAGATCTCTTGCACGTTCAAGCGTCTGTGCCTCTATGTGTATCCACACAAAAACAATATCTCATCTTCGGAGAAAAACTACCTTAGTTGTGCTAGCAACTTGAGGTAGTTCACAGAGACACCAAGAACCCCAAAATAGGGTTTCGGCCAAAGAGGGAGAAGAAGAGGAAGAGAGGAAGGAAAAGACTTAGCTACATCCAAAATGACAAGAAAACTCTTTTATACTCATCCCATGAATATGAAGAGTTTTTGTCCCTTTAGCTTCCCTTATTAAAGCCAATAAAGTGCACATCTTCTCATGTGGCTCTTCAACTTCTCTCCATTCAATGAAGAGAATCTTTTCATCCTCATCTATTATTAATTTATTAAATATTTTAATTAATTAATATCTCATTCAAATGTGGTTGTGTCTAATCTAAATGAGTCTAACTCAAATTAGACCTCAATCCCATAATCTAATTGGATTCACTTGAGTCTAACTCAATCAATCCAATTCGGATCAAATCATAGTCAAACTATAATTAATTAATCTCCGAAGCATCGTGTCCTTAGTGTGTGACCCAATAGGTTCTTATAACGTTGGCAATGTGTCTAAACCGCTTTAGACACATAAGCAATGAGCGGCATCTAGCAATACATCATTTCTACCCAAGTAACAAGAAAGTCGAGATCCGACTTAACCTCCATGACTCTGACAATGTATGACCTTGTCCTTCTATCCTCGATATCTAGATTGACCAATGAGGCATAAACTATGTCATCCTTGATCAATCTTTGTGTTTCTTGATCCCCAAGTAGACTCACTCAAACAAATGAGTTCAATATCTCATATTGACTCATTTGGGCATGACCATGCATTTTAGCAGTCCTACTGGATCAAGGGGCCCACAAATATCACTCCCATCATATGGGATGGATAGATCCCATTTACATCACTCACATCCCTCCGCATAATTTATTATATACCCAGTGATCACCTTTATAGTCCACCCTATTACGGGTGACGTTTAATGATACTAAAGTACATAACTCCTCATGTAGGGGAACCGTAGTGACTTCAGGTCTAAGGAATATTCATACTAATAGTCACATGAGAAAGTTTATGACACTCATATGATAATCTATGAAACTTTCTCATGGCGGGTTAATTCTGTACACATTCTCTAATGTATACCCACGTGTCAACTAGATATCACATATCCATGACTTCTGAGCTCAAGTCATCAATTAACCTACATGCTAGTCTCCATGTATTAATATTATCCTTGAATATTAATGCTGGACTAGGAATGGTGTAGTGTAGTGTTCTCTACATTATCTCACTATCGATTCAACCAATCGATATGATGTAGATAAAAACCTACTAACCAAGGACATTATTATACTTAGTAATTTGGCACAAGTATAAAGTAAGTATAATAAGCAAACATACATTTATTAATGATAGAATATGATACAAAAAGTGTTAGTAGGAGCCCTAGAGCCATTTATATGATGATTGACTAGGGACTTTTTGTATCATATTCTATCATTAATAAAGGTATGTTTAGTTATTATACTTACTTAGTATTTGTGCCAAATAACTAAGTATAATAATATCCTTAGGTAGTAGGTTCTTATCTACATTATATCGATTGGTTGAATAGATAGTGAGATAATGTAGAGAACACTACATTAAACCTTTCCTAGTCAAGTATTAATATTCAAGGACAATATTAATGCATGGAGACTAGCATGTAGGTCAACTGATGACTTAAGCTCACAAGTCATGGATATGTGATATCAAATTGACACATGGGTATACATTGGAGAATGTGTACTGAATTGACCTGCCATGAGAAAGTTTCATAGATTGTCATATGAGTGTCATAAACTTTCTCATGTGACTATTAGTATGAATGTCCTTAGACCTGAAGTCACTACGGTTCCCTATATAAGGAGTTATGTACTTTGGTATCGTCAAACGTCACCCGTAATAGGGTGGACTATAAAGGCGATCACTAGGCATGTAATAAATTTTGCGGAGGGATGTTAGTGATGTAGATGGGATCTATCCCTCCCATATGACGGGAGTGATATCTATGAGCCCCTTGATCGAGTAGGACTACTAAAACACATGGCCATGCTCAAATGAGTCAATATGAGATATTGAGCTCATTTGTTTGAGTGAGTCTACTCTGGGATCAAGAAACACAAGATTAATTGAGGATGACACGGTCTATGCCTCATTGGTCAATCTAGATATCGAGGATAGAAGGACAAGGTCCTACATTATCATAGTCACGGAGGTTTAGTCGGATCTCGACTTTTCTTGTTACTTGGGTAGCAATGATGCATTGCTAGATGCCGCTCATTGCTTATGTGTCTAAAGCGTTTAGGCACATTGCCAACGTTACGAGAACCTATTGGGTCTCAAACTAAGGACACGATGCTTCGGAGATTAATTGATCATGGTTTGACTACGATTTGATTCGAATTGGATTAATTGAGTTAGACTCAATTGAATCCAATTAGATTATGTGATTGAGTCTAATTTTAGTTAGACTCATCTAGATTAGACTCAACCACTTAATTATGGATAATATTCATTAAAGGGTTTAATAAAATATTATTTAAGAGGAAGGCTAACAGACATTCTATTCATTAGATGAATAGAATATTAAGAGTCTCAAGGAATACCAAGAGGCTTGGTATTCATTGGGTTTTATTAGCATTAAGATGAGAGGAGCTCAAGGGACATAGACCCTTGGTATTCATTAGATGAGTATAAATACCCCCCCTTGTCAAAGGCTAGGGTATGCATCTCTCTTCCTCTTCTTTCTTCCTCCTTGTCCATAACTCTCTAGTGGAGGTTCTTGTGTTTTGTGAACCATCCCAAGTTGCTAGCACAACTAAGGTGGTTCCTCTCCGAGGCGTAGATCTTGTTCGTGTGGATACGCATAGAGGCACAGACACTTGAACATGTAAGAGATCCGACAAACCAAAGGACTAGCGGGATAAGCGAAGGGCACATGACAAAGGTATTCCTATAAGATAGGAATTGTAGATCACTTTGTATGAGATTTTCTTTCGCATGGATCGCTCGAGGGATTTTATTTCCGCTGCGATTTTAAATATTTTTACCTATAGATCCCAACAGTGGTATCAGAGGCACTTGAGAAAGATCGTACAAAGTTTAGAAAACTTTTATATGTGATATAGAAGTAGGATATAATTTTATTATAGATTGTATAATGTATGAACATTTGTCGAGATACAAAAGTTTGTGTTGATCAAACTAAAAGTCTATAGCATCATCATATGAAATATGAAAGTGTGCTATGATGCAAATGTACTCGACAAATTTTATAACCTATGGTTTAGGCTCATGAGCATTTTTACAATCATAATAAAAATTGATGTCCTAAATCTATTGTATGTGATTGATGACATGATGCATGGTGATGACCTTAACCCCAATATGATTGGATGAATATGTGTGTGTGTGCATGATGTAATTCATAATACGGCCTGCGTGTCGTGCCTTATCTCTATTTTTCTAGTTGTAAAATAGATTTAGACTCAAATGTAACTCGAGTTTTCCTAAATTGTAATGTACAAAATGAGGTGTGGAGTGTCCATTGAAGAATGAAGTTACAAGAAGGATGCCGATGACACATGACGACCAAATGATGCACTTGGAGAAGATGTTATCCCTAGGTTGACCATTGATCTTCTCATTGGCTTGAGAAGATCATAGTATACAGGCCATAACCATGTCACGTTTTCTTACTTATATATTGATATATGCTATGTGTGTGTATGTGATGCATACCTAGATGTTTATCTTAATTAAGTCAACTCAATATGCCTACCAAAGTTTGGTACTCATAAACTACCTCGATCATTTGTTGTTGGTTTTGCCAAATCAAAGCAATGCATTTTATCTTGGTAGAGTGCGAGAGGACAATTGTGGTGTCCCGCTATCAAACTTTGGGTGAGAATTAACTAAGTCCCCTCAATTAGATTGAGAATCATTGAGGCATTTATCCCAAAAGTTGGGAAAATTGGGTAAGAGAATAATTATTCCATGTCTTGGGCGATTAGCCAAAGCTAACTCAAGATGATGTGTAATGTGGATCTTGACCCTTTGTTTCAAAGAGTTATATGAGATGTAATTGGTAAAATGTTACCTACCTAATTATATCAAGTCTTGGGCGATTAGCCAAAGCTAACTCAAGATGAAGTATAATATGGATCTTATCCCACATGAATAATGATTGCTATTTGGTTTGGAGCTAGTAGTGTTGGTAAATTGAGTTTGCCTACATCCATGACTATCCCCAACCAAAGCTTATGATTCAGTGGAGCATCATTTAATTAAAGGCCTAATTAAATGAATTAGATATGATACTTATTTCTGCATAATTTTATTGTTGTAGATCACCATGTCATCTAACACGTCAAATACTCTCTCTCTCTGCGATCCGTCCTTGAGAAGACAAGCTCAATGGAGCTAATTTCCTGGACAGGTACATAACTTGAGGATAGTCCTCAAACAAGAACGAAAACTGTACGTCCTAGAGCAACCCCTTCCAGACGCACCCGTCGCTACCGCCACCCATGCTGAAAAGGATGCTTACAAGAAGCATCAGGATGATGCACTTGATGTATCATGCCTTATGCTTGCCACCTTGAACTCTGAGCTTCAGAAGCAACATGAGAACATGAATGCACATGAGATGGTTGAGCATCTAAAGCAACTATATCATGGGCAAGCTAGGCACGAGCGGTTTAAGGTGTCTAAAGCCCTATTTGCATGCAAGATGCAAGAAGGAACTCCTGTAGGAACTCACGTACTCAAGATGATTGGGTATGTCGAGAACCTTGAAAGACTAGGATTTCCACTGGGCCAAGAATTGGCTACGAACCTTATCTTGCAATCGTTGCCAGAAGGGTACAATCAATTTGTCATGAACTATAACATGAATGAAATTGACAAACCTTTGCCTGAGATGCTCAACATGTTAAGAACTGCTGAACCCAATCTCAAGAAAACCAAAACTAGTAATGTATGGATGGTACAAAAGGGCAAAGGCAAATGGAAGCCTAAGGGTAAGGGTAAGACCCAAGCCAAAGGCAAAGCCAACTCTACTACATCCAAGGCTAAAGATATGGTGCCTAAGGAAGGGACCTGCTTCCACTGTGGTGAGACCGAACATTGGAAGAGGAACTGCAAACATTACCTGGAGGAAGTAAAGAAGAAAAGAAGTGAGACATTTGTTTCAGGTATTTTTGTTATAGAAGTCAATCTATCTATCTCTTCTTCTTGGATATTAGATACCGGATGCGCGTCTCACATTTATACTAATGTGCAGGGCCTTCAAAGAGCAAGATCATTGACAAAGGGCGAAGTGGACCTACGAGTAGGCAATGGAGCAAGAGTTGCTGCCATAGCTGTAGGAATTTATTCCTTGACTTTGCCCACTGGCCTTATCTTAGAACTAGAGGAGTGCTTTTATTTACCTGCATTGACTAAGAACATAATTTCAGTATCTTGTTTAGACAAGAAAGGCTTTTCATTTATCGTAAAGGATAAATGTTGTTCTATAATGTTAAATAACATGTTCTATTGTAATGCACCACTTATGAATGGATTCTATGTTCTAGACCTTGAGAACCCAATCTATGTAACGCCCGCCCTTCCCGCCTTACGATGTAGGCGAAAGGTGGTGCTACGCGAACATACATATACGCATATGGAGATCTTAATGCAGCAGAATAATTTAAAACTTCATACATATGCGTTTAAACCATGCAATTAAAACTTGAATCATGTTGACATATCTTAGCTATCATTCTTAAACATGGTTACTTGATAAACTTAGCATTGTCGTAACATAAAAAAAGTAAGACATGGCATGTGAGACATAACATTCTTGAACATGCTTGCATTAAACATAACTTATCCTACCATCAAGCTTAAAGCCAACATATTGTTCTAAATGAACACATCATAGTATAGCATGTTAACATCATAATTTAGCAATGATAAGTATAGCAATAAAGCACGAAATAGAAATCAACATAAGTTGTTCATAAGCAACATAGGTAATAAAATTTTCCTAGTAAGTTGTTCTTTAGGAAAACCATCATAAAGTATAGCATGAAAACTAAAGATGACAATGCAAAACATAAGACATATGACAATTATGAGTAATATGATCTTTTTCTTTTTCTTTTGCCATGTCACTGCCACACACACACTTGCCCCTCCTATTGCTTCCCTTAGCTTAGTATCCTCTTGCTTGATCTGCGGTATAAGGAAATTAAACTTATAAGCATATAGGCTTAGTAAGACCCTTTCCTACTCACTAAAACCATACGTCACATATAATCAATGGAAAGACATAATATAGAGAGTGTAACCTAAAACAAAAACATATCATGAGAAGGTATTCATAAAACATTTAACATGAGGAGGCATATAGATGTACATGAAACCACATAATCATATAGAAGTGCTTAACATGTAATGAAAGTGCATAGAGCTCATGGCATAAGAAGTACTTGACATAAAATATAAGCACATAAAATACTTAACATAAAGAAGCTCTTGACATAAAACATAAGCATATAAAATACTTGACATGGAATAGATGCATAACATGAGAGATAAGTGCATAAAATGATTAGCATGAGTTAAATGCACATAACATAAGGATGCTTATTTGAAAATCATAAATATAAGTACTTAAACATAAATCTCAACATCAAGGGGGGCCCTAGCTTGTACCACATACATCCATCATTTGCGCGCATCCCTAAGTAAATGCGAGGTAGCTAGTCTCGACCTAGAGTACTAGGTTACCTTCAACCTAGGGACAACTACGGTAGTCCAGAACCGAGGCTTTCTAAGGAGCCCATCCCTTGGACCTTACTAGGGTCCGGTACAAGCCCATCCATAAAGTAAAAAAGCTTCACATGCTCCTTTTTACATCATAAGAAATGTTCTTGGCATTTCATCATTCATAGAACTTACATAGCATAATTAAAGACATAAACATGATCTTAATACATGAAGATGGTATAAAGCATACTTAGCATTTCATCATTCATAGTTAATGCATAACATCATTATGCCTTAAAGGCACAAACATAGACTTGATTCATAAGGTATGTCATGCACACATCATTATGCCTTAGAGGCATGAATATCATCTTAATTCATAAGACATGACATACATACATAATTATGTCTTAAAGGCATAAACATCATCTTAGTTCATAAAGCATGCATGATCATGGTACATAAGGTAAACATGCATAGATAAGTTTTTACATACATGGTACATATCACATAGCATACATGATCATGGTATCTATTATAAAGCATGCATGGGTAGGATTCATATGAACATGATACATACTATATAGTCTATGACATTCAACATAAAATATGCGTAGGTCTACATAACCATAATATATATATCATAATACATATGTTCAAGGCATTTAACATAATGCATGCATAATTCTACATAAACATGATGCATACTTCACAACACATGTGTTCATGGTATATGGTTTAAAACATCCATGAATAAAACCTACTAAAACATGGCACATAACATAAGCATACAAGGTAGTGATGCATAGTACATAAAGTTAGGGTTTAGGAACCATAAAATTCATACAACATACTTGAACATATATTTACATCATAATGAGCCATAAACAAGTATACTTGAAACCTTAGCCTAACCGAAACCTTAGACTTAGGTGCTTGGCCGAAAGTTTGTAAATGAAAGTCCCATTATTCAAGCAACATGTGAGGTACCATAACTAACGTAAAGCCCATACAATACATACAATGCCATAGGAAGCCATTAGAACACATGATTGGCGCTAACCCGAATTCCTAGCATGAAATGGGTCTTGGCCGAAAGTTGTAGGGTGAAAATCCCCCTTTATTCAAGCAACATGTTAGATATCATATGATGAGAAAACATTAACAACATAATTAAGTAGAAATCTAACTCATAACATGCTAAAGAGGGTTTGGCCGAAACCCTAGAGGGGTCACAAGGACATGGAAAATTCATATAACTCACAATTAACATCCATTGTATCATAGGAATCATAATAAGCATGCTTGGAGGGTTAGATCTAATCCTAACCATGAAAAGGGGAGGGGGGTCAAAACTTCATAAGGGGATTTGGGTGCTACAAAAATTCCACAACTCACAATTCATTCTTATTTTATCATGAGAAAGCATTAGGAAGTATAAGTGAGGTTTTAACATCATCCCAAGCCCTAAAATGGTGCTTGGCCGAAACTTATAAAGAGCCCTAATTCCATAGTTTCCTCAACATAGATCCCAAACAAATCTTAAATCAAGAAAGACAACATAAAACCTATTATACCACAGGTGAGGGAATCTTACCTCTTGTTGTCTTGGTTATAAACCTTAAATAGAGAAAAAGTGAAGACCTTCTTGACTTATAACATCCCTTGCCCTTGTAGCCTTGTAGGAAACCTTGGATCTTCAAGAGGGAGTCCTCTTGTGAAGTTTCCCAAGGGGAAAACTCCCTTGTGAGTCTCGGCAAGGAGGAGGAAGAAGAGGGGAGAGGAAGAATCTTGGGGGAAGAAAAGAGGAGAAAAATAACTCAAGTGCCTCTTCCCTTCTCATCCATCTCTTTTATACTAAGTGAAGGGGCATGGTGCCTCTTCACATGGTGCCTCTTCACCTCCTTTAGCCTCAACTAAAATCTTCTTTCTTTTCCAATAGCACTCCCTTGCTAGGTGAATTTGTTAGTACATGCATGATGAGGTTTTGCCTCTATTCTAGGTCCAAGGTTCAATCCTTGGTGCATGCACTTTCTTTTTATTCCATTTACTCTTATTTTTGGCAAGGTCCACAAAAGAGTCCACCAAGAGTTATGCTAATATTCCTAATTGTAACTCATTCCTATTAATGTTAAAATTCTACCCAAGGTCCACTAATAGCCATGGTACTAGAAGGGCCCATGTAAGGCCCATTAGTACTTAGCTTTTTAATCCATATAAGAAATCATGCTAAGGTTCATGCTACTATTCATATGTTATTGAAGAATTCATATAGGCATGATCAATATTTTGAAGAAATATTGTGAGGATTTTACGGGCATTACAATCTATAACATAAATACCAAATGGTGCAAACCCAATGATACAAACCAAACATATCTCTGGCATTGTCGCTTAGGACATATAAATGAGAGTCGTATATCCCACTCCATAAGGATGGATTACTAGACTCATTTGATTTAGAATCATATGAGACATGTGAATCTTGTCTTCTAGGCAAGATGACTAAGACTCCATTTAGTGGACACGGCGAAAGAGCGACATACTTGTTAGGACTCATACATGTTGATGTATGAGGACCTTTCAATGTCGCTGCTAGAGGAGGCTATCAGTACTTCATCACTTTCACTGATGATGTCAGTCGTTACGGCTATGTGTATCTCATGAAACACAAGTTGGAAACCTTTAATAAGTTCAATGAATTCAAAAGTGAAGTACAAAACCAACTTGGCAGGAGTATTAAGATGTAATGCCCGCCTTTTTCCCACACCATATGGTGTGGCGAGAGGCGGCGTTACGCTAACATACATAGGCATATGAACATCTTAATGCAGCGGAATAACAATTTTTTTTCTTTAAACTTACTACACATGCATTTAACCATGCAACTACTACATGAATCATACATATATGCCTACATTATCATTGATGAACATGGTGACATTGTAACTTAGCATATTACTGGCATACATATAAACATTCCATAACTTTTTCATAAGCACCATAAGTAGCAAGTAACTAATCCATAAGCATCATAGGTAGTAAGTTATTTCCTAGGCATAACTATCATAAGTATAGCATAGAACCAAAAGAGGCATTTCAAACACAAGACATGCGATAAGTGTAAATAGGAGAATCCTTTGCCATGTCACTGCCACACACATACTCTTGCCCCTCCTGCTGCTTCCCTTAGTAACCTCTTGCTTGATTTGCGGCATAAGAAAACTAAGACTATAAGCACATAGGCTTAGTAAGACCCTTTCCTACTCACGAAAATCCATACGTCACATAACCATAAACATAATGCTTAAACCATACTTAACATGGCATAATTCTGAACATGAACATAAACCTAAACATACTTATCATGACATCATTCCTAACATGAACATAAACATAAACATACTTATCATGGCATCATTCCTAACATGAACATAAACATAAACATACTTATCATTGCATCATTCTTAACAAGAACATAAACATAAACATAAACATACTTATCATGGCATCATTCTTAACATGAACATAAACATAAACATACTTATCATGACATCATTCTTAACATGAACATAAACATAAACATACTTATCATGCATCATTCTTAACATGAACATAACATAAACATACTTATCATGGCGTAATGCATAACATGAATGGATGCATGAGTCAAATGCATATATCATAAGGATGCTTAATTTGAAAACCATAGTTATAAATACTTAAACATAATCATAACATTATGGGGGTCCCCGGCTTGTACCACATACATACATCATAAGCGCACATCCCTAAGTAAATACGAGGTAGCTAGCCTCGACCTACTAGGTAGGAACAGCTACGGTAGTTTCAAAAACCGAGGCGTTCTTAAGGTGCCCATCCCTGTTGGACAGTTACGGTAGTCCCAGAACCGTGGACAACTTCGGTAGTCCAGAACCGAGGCGTTCTTAAGGTGTCCATCCCTTGGACCCTTACTTCGGTCCGGTACAAGCCCATTCTTAAAAAAATAAAATACTTCACATGCTTCATCATTCATAGAACATACATAGCATAACATAATCTTATTTCATGAAACATGACAAAAGAATAGGAACAACTACGGTAGTTCCAGAACCGTGGACAGCTATGGTAGTCCAGAACCGAGGCGTTCTTAAGGTGTCCATCCCTTAGCATGACATAAGGCATACTTGGTATTTCATCATTCATACTTAATTCATAACATCATTATGCCTTCATCATCCATACTTATCATTCATACTTATAACATAACATTATCTTCATTCATCTTCTTCATTCATAAAATATGACATACATACATAATCATAGTATCCATCATAGAGCATGCATGGGTAAGATTCATATGAACAGGGTATATACTGCTTAGATTCATGGCATTCTACATTACTTAGGTTCATAGCATTCATCATAGGGCATGCATAGACCTTCACAAATGTATATCCCTTATAGGCATTTAACAACATACATGCATTATTCTATATACCAGGAAGCCTATATTAAATACATGTGTTCATGGTATATGGTTAAAAATATTCATGAATAAAGATAGCACATAACCTAAACATACAAAGTCATGGCATATAACACATAAGCTAGGGTTTTAGGTAGCATAAAAATTCTTACAATATACTTAACACATATATACATCATAGTAAGCTATAAACAAGTATCCTTGTAACCTTAACCCAACCCAAACCCTAGTTCATGGACTTGGCCGAAAGTTCCTTTGGAGAGGGTCTCATCATTCAAACAACATGAAAAGGTCCCATAGGTAAAAAGGAAACCCATACATTACATACAATGTCATAGTAAGTCATTGTACCCCATAATTAGGCCTAACCCTAAATCCTAGTCCTCCCATTTGTCTTTGGCCGAAACCCTAATGGGTCACCAACACATGAAAAAGTTCATAAAATTCCTAATTTACATCTCATACCTTACATATAATCCCATAGGAATCCATTAGAACCCTTGCTTGGAGTTAACCCTAACTTCTTGCCCTATAACCCATCTTGGCCAAAACTTACAAGGACCATAAGACATGTAAAAATCCACATAAATCACCCTTAAAATCCCTTGCATCATGAGAAACCATAAGAAACATCATTAGGGAGTTAGAACTAATCCTTGCCATGGAGTCATGGTGGTGGCCGAAACCCTAGAATCCCACCTTCATGGATTTCTCAACTTAGATCTTGAAACAAAGACATAAATCATGATAAACATCAAAGGAAAACCATTATACCACAGGTGAGGGAGTCTTACCCTTGTTGACTTGGTTTTTAGACCATAACTAGAGAAGAGGATGAAGACCTTGTTGTCCCTTGATCACCCTTAGCCCTTGTAGCCTTGTAGGAGCCTTGGATCTTCAAGAGAAAGTCCCCTTGTGAAGCTTTTCCAAGGGAGGGGAGCCTTGGTGGGTTTCGGCTAGGAGAAGGAAGAAGAAGAGAGGAATGGCCTTGATGGAAGAAGAGAAGAAAAAGAGTAACTCCTATGTCTCTTCCTCTTTCATCTACTCTTTTATACCACATGAATGGGGGCAAGTGAAGGATCATGGTGCCTCTTCTCTTGATGAATCTTCACTTCCCTAAGCCTTAACCAAAATCCACTTCATTCTCTACTAGCACTCCCTTGCTAGGTGAATTGGTTAGTACATGCATGGTGTTACACTAGGTCCAAGGTTCAATCCTTGGTGCATGCACTTTATTTTTATTTTTATTTTATTTTATTTTCTTTTAATTTCGGCAATGCCCCCTAAGACCTACCAATAGTCATGCTAATATTCCTAATTTAAATCCATTTCTATTTATATTAAATTTTACATAAAATCCATTAATAACCATGGTACTAGAAAAGCCCATGTAAGGCCCCTTAGCAATTATCTTCTTATTTTATATCGAAAATCATGGATCATCATGCTAAGGTTTATAATAGTGTCCCTATATTCCTCGAGAATCTGTTTAGGCATGGTCAATATCTTTAAAGAAAATATTGAGAAAATTTTCAGGGTCGTTACAATCCCCCATACCTCGTGAAAGTTCGTCCTCGAACTTAGAATAACTCCGGGTACATGCGTCTCATCTCGTCCTCGCGTTCCCACGTAGCTTTCTCGAACTTTTGACTTTGCCATAGGACCTTGACTAAGGGTGCCTCCTTGTTTCTTACCTTTTTGATTTCCCGATCCAAGATCTGGATAGGTCGGCTTTCAAAACTTAGGTCCTCCTGAACTTGTACTGTCTGTGGCTCGATCACTTGCTCTGTGTTTAGAATACACTTTTTGAGCATCGACACATGGAACACGTTATGGATAACCGACATCTCTTGAGGTAGCTCCAGCTCATAAGCTACCCGCCCGACTCTTCTCAGGATCCGGTACGGTCCCACATAATGCGGACTTAGCTTCCCTTTCTTCCCAAATCTCGTTACCCCTTTCATAGGAGCCACTTTGAGAAATACCAGATCCCCAATATCGAATTCCAGTGGCCTATGCCGGACATCCGCATAACTCTTCTGCCAGCTCTGAGCAGCTTCTATCCGTTGTCGAATGTTCTGTATAGCTCGGGTGGTGCTGTCGATGACATCCGTCGTGAGCCCCATTTCCTTCTTTTCACCACCTTCGTACCAACAGATCGGAGACCTACATCTCCTCCCATACAAAGCTTCATAAGGTGCCATTCCGATAGTAGCTTGGTAGCTATTATTGTAAGCAAATTCCGCTAAACATAGATATCGGCACCAACTCCCTTTGAAATCCAGGGCACAAGCCCGCAACATGTCCTCGAGTACTTGACTCACTCGTTCCGTTTGGCCATCAGTCTGAGGGTGAAAAGCGGTACTGAATCGTAATTTAGTGTCGAGAGACTTCTGGACACACTGCCAAAAATGTGAGGTGAAACGACCATCCCTATCTGAGACGATGGTCTTGGGAACTCCATGAAGTCTAATTATCTCCTTAACATATAATTGAGCCAGTTGCTCAATCAAATAAGTCATCTTGATTGCTAGGAAGTGAGCAGACTTCGTCAGCCTGTCCACAATTACCCATATCGCATCATATCCGTTTGTAGTCCTTGGAAGTCCTGAAATAAAATCCATAGAGATATCTTCCCATTTCCATTCCGGAATTGGAAGTGGCTGCAGAACTCCTCCGGGTCACTGGTGCTCTGCCTTCACTCGTTGGCAGGTCAGGTAGGTGCCAACATGCTGAGCCACATCTCTCTTCATACCGGACCACTAAAATTTCTCCTTCAGATCTTGATACATTTTGATGGATCCTGGATGCATCGAATAAGGGGTTCCGTGAGCTTCTGCCAATATTTCTCTCCGCAGCTCCGGATCATTAGGGATATATAGACGATCCCCAAGGTAGAGTACTCCCCCATCGGCGATACGAAAACCATCGCCCTTTCCTTCTAGGATCTCCTGTTTGATTCTCTGAAGACTCGGATCACCATTTTATTTTTCCAATATGTCCTCGAACAGTGTCGGTGATATTGTCATGGTGGAAGCTGTCCGGAGATGACCTCGACTCCAAAATTCAAAATTTCTCTTTCGAGTGGTCGGGGTAACATAGATATGGACATCAAGGTGGCACTTGACTTCCGGCTGAGTGTATCGGCCACTTTGTTTGCCTTCCCTGGATGGTAGAAGATCTCACAGTCGTAGTCCTTCACCAACTCAAGCCATCGACATTGTCTCATATTCAGGTCTTTCTGAGTGAAGAAATATCGCAGACTCTGGTGGTCTGTATAAATCCTACACTGCGCTCCATACAGATAATGCCTCCATATCTTAAGAGCGAAGACCACCGCGGCCAGTTCCAGATCGTGAGTGGGTAATTCTGTTCATGTTCTTTGAGTTGTCTAGAAGCGTAGGCAATGACCTTACCACTTTGCATAAGTACAGCTCCAAGTCCCAGTCTGGAGGCATCGCTATACATGTCGAAGCTCTGGTTACACTCTGGAGGGGTAAGGATTGGAGCACTTGTAAGTCTCCTTTTTAGTTGCAAGAAACTCCTTTCGTAGTTTTCCGTCCATTCATACTTCTTATCCTTTCGGGTGAGAGCCGTTAGAGGGGCTGCAATTCTCGAGAAGTCCTTCACAAATTTTCGATAATAGCCTGCTAGCCCAAGGAAGCTTCTGATTTCGCTGGCGTTCTTTGGCTAGCTCCAGTTATTCACATCTTCAATCTTTGTTGGATCTACCATAACCCCTTCTTTGGAAATAATATGGCCCAAAAAGCCTACTTGGTTGAGCCAGAACTCACATTTGGAGAACTTTGCGTACAGTTATTTTTCCCGAAGAGTCTGTAATACTATCTTCAGGTGCTCGGCGTGCTCCTCTTGGTGTCTCGAATAAATAAGAATATCATCGATGAAGACGATTACAAATTTGTCGAGAAAAGATGAGAATACCCGATTCATAAGGTCCATAAACATAGCAGGAGCATTCGTCACACCGAAGGGCATAACAATGAATTCAAAATGCCCGTACCTTGTTTGGAAGGTCGTCTTCAGAATATCATCCTGTTTAACTCTAACATGATGATAACCAGACCTCAGATCGATTTTTGAGAAAATGGTGGCTCCCTTCAATTGATCAAACAGGTCATCAATCCTCGGAAGGGGATACCTGTTCTTGATCGTCACATTATTCAGTGCTCGATAATCTATGCACATTCACATAGATCCGTCTTTCTTCTTCACAAATAGTACCGGAGCTCCCCATGGAGAATGACTAGGGCGAATAAAACCCTTATCGAGTAACTCCTGTAGTTGTTCTTGAAGCTCTTTTAATTTAGCCGGTGCCATTCGGTAAAGTGCCTTGGAGATCGGGTTAGTACCAGGAATCAATTCGATCTCGAACTCCACTTCTCTATCAGGAGCTAATCCTGGTAATTCATCTGGAAATACCTCCGGATAATCACATACTACCCTAACATCTTTTAGCTTCTGGTCCTTTGTTTGACTTATGTCTACCACATGTGCTAGAAATCCAGTGTATCCCTTGTCTAACATCTTCTGTGCCTTGAGAGTCGATAAGAATTTCCCGGTTCTTTTCCTTGCCTCTCCGATGAATTCGAACATAGAATCTGCCTCCGGTTGAAAGACTACCTTTCGTTTACGGCACTCGATAGAAGCACCGTATTTGCTCAAGAAATCCATTCCCATTATAACATCATAATCCTGCATTCTGAGTACTATCAGATCGCAGTAGAGTTCTCTGCCTGCGATTCCGACTGGCACAGCACGTAGTACGTGTGTGGATGTCATTATTTCTCCCGAAGGCAGGGTCATCAAGAACTTGCAGTCTAAAGCTTGTGGAAACATATCTATCTTTTTAGTGTAGGACGTAGAGATGAACGAGTGCGTTGCCCCAGTATCAAAAAATGCAGTAGCATACTGACTGTAAATAAATATCTGACCTGTGACAACCATCGAAGCATTCGCGGCATCCTCCTTAGTAATAGAGAAAACCCTGGCATCCGCCATAGTTGGTGTGGCCTCCAATCGCTCTTGATTCATCAGAATACCTTCCAGCTCAGCTTGCATATAATGTAGTTTCACCGGTGGACCCTGGTACTGAACAAGCTGTTGAGGAGGTGCCTGGTTCTTGGTAGGAAAGTAAGAGGCTATGTGTCCTTCCACCCCGCAGATGAAAAACCGGTTCATACCTTTGCGGCATTCCCCGGGATGCATTTTCCCGCATGTAGCACACAGGGGAAACCTGGACTGTTTATTTGCTGGGCCCCCTTGGGAGTTGTTCCATGGCTATCGTTTACCACTCTGGTTTCCCTTCCAATTAGTGTTGGTACTCTGAGGTTTCTGACCTCCTGAGTGATAATGAAAGGAAGGAACATTAGGGATAACGGAAAATGAAGAATCGAGAATCCCGGAGTGAACTTGATTCTTACTTTCATTTAATGCCTTCCTTTGCTGATTGATATTGTTCAGGAAATACTCGGTGAGTAGGGCACTACTAAACAGCTCCTCAGCGGTCTACGGTCTGTTAACTCCGCCAGCCACGTTCAGGGCTATTTCGGGTCGCAATATCTTTAACATAAGTCGGACCCTTTCCTCGAACATCTCGGGATCCTCCTCGTACATCTCGGGATCCTCCTCCGAGTCCCCCAGATCCTCCGGAAACTCATGGCGAAGAAGCTGCTTACATAACTCCGTATATGAGATCCGGCATTCATGCTGCCCCCAGATCAGATAAGCAACTTCTCTCGCACGCTTGGGCAATGAACGAAGCAGTGCTCAATTCCTATAGTCATCCATGATTGGAAACTCTTCCTGCTCGAGTTTCCAAAATAGTCGGTCCAGTTTCCCCATATTGCCTTGGATCCCAAGGACCGGACTATACTCCACCTCTTCTATTTGCTCCATCAGCTCACGACTCCGCCCATGGTAACGACTCGTGGTGCCGATCTCATGCAACATCTGGAATTGGAAAAAAAATAACACAGTCAGTACAAAATTGACAAAACCAGTACAACACCAGTTTTTTTTTTCCAATTCAGAAATATATACAGAGAGAAGCACACAAGATAAAATCGGTTTCCTTTACTTTAATAGTTACAATAACAATTTTTTTTTTACATATTCCTACCCGCATATCAAATGCTAAAGTATTTGAATTTCCTAAAATAAGGTAAAGTATCGTTCATATTCCATATCCGTCAAAGTACTTTCTATCATAAATATCCTTCATACTTGCATATTCTAGGATCATAAAATATCATCTATACTTACATATTCTTGAATCATAAATGAACATCATAAAAGAACATAAGGTATACATAGAGGTACTTACTTGGAAGCTGCAGGAAGGAGGCTTAATGTGTGTGTAGTGAGATGGCAACCGCTCTGATACCAACCTGTAACGCCCGCCTTTTTCCCACACCTTATGGTGTGGCGAGAGGCGACGTTACGCTAACATACATAGGCATATGAACATCTTAATGCAGCGGAATAACAATTTTTTTTCTTTAAACTTACTACACATGCGTTTAACCATGCAACTACTACATGAATCATACATATATACCTACATTATCATTCATGAACATGGTGACATTGTAACTTAGCATATTACTGGCATACATATAAACATTCCATAACTTATTCATAAGCACCATAAGTAGCAAGTAACTTATCCATAAGCATCATAGGTAGTAAGTTATTTCCTAGGCATAACTATCATAAGTATAGCATAGAACCAAAAGAGGCATTTCAAACACAAGACATGAGATAAGTGTAAATAGGAGAATCCTTTGCCATGTCACTGCCACACACATGCCCTTGCCCCTCCTGCTACTTCCCTTAGGAACCTCTTGCTTGATCTGCGGCATAAGAAAAGTAAGACTATAAGCACATAGGCTTAGTAAGACCATTTCCTACTCACGAAAATCCATACATCACATAACCATAAACATAATGCTTAAACCATACTTAACATGGCATAATTCTGAACATGAACATAAACATAAACATACGTATCATGGCATCATTCCTAACATTAACATAAACATAAACATACTAATCATGACATCATTCCTAACATGAACATAAACATAAACATACTTATCATGGCATCATTCTTAACATGAACATAAACATAAACATACTTATCATTAAATCATACTTAACATGAACATAAACATAAACATACTAATCATGGCATCATTCTTAACATGAACATAAACATAAACATACTTATCATGGTGTAATGCATAACATGAATGGATGCATGAGTCAAATGCATATATCATAAGAATGCATAATTTGAAAATCATAGTTATAAATACTTAAACATAATCATAACATCATGGGGGTCCCCGGCTTGTACCACATACATACATCATAAGCGCGCATCCCTATGTAAATACGAGGTAGTTAGCCTCGACCTACTAGGGTAGGAACAGCTATGGTAGTTCCAAAAACTGAGGCGTACTTAAGGTGCCCATCCCTGTTGGACAGTTACGGTAGTCCCAGAACCGTGGACAGCTTCGGTAGTCCAGAACCGAGGCGTTCTTAAGGTGCCCATCCCTTGGACCATTACTTCGGTCCGGTACAAGCCCATTCTTAAAAAAATAAAATACTTCACATGCTTCATCATTCATAGAACATACATAGCATAACATAATCTTGTTTAATGAAACATGACATAAGAATAGGAACAACTACGGTAGTTCCAGAACCGTGGACAGCTACGGTAGTCCAGAACCGAGGCGTTCTTAAGGTGCCCATCCCTTAGCATGACATAAGGCATACTTGGCATTTCATCATTCATACTTAATTCATAACATCATTATGCCTTCATCATCCATACTTATCATTCATACTTATCATTCATAGTTAAGGCATAACATTATCTTCATTCATCTTCTTCATTCATAAAACATGACATACATACATAATCATAGTATCCATTATAGAGCATGCATGGGTAAGATTCATATGAACAGGGTACATACTGCTTAGATTCATGGCATTCTACATTACTTAGGTTCATAGCATTCATCATAGAGCTTGCATAGACCTTCACAAATGTATATCCCTTATAGGCATTTAACAACATACATGCATTATTCTATATACCAGGAAGCCTACATCAAATACATGTGTTCATGGTATATGGTTAAAAACATTCATGAATAAACATAGCACATAACCTAAACATACAAAGTCATGGCATATAACACATAAGGCTAGGGTTTTAGGTAGCATAAAAATTCTTACAACATACTTAACACATACGTACATCATAGTAAGCTATAAACAAGTATCCTTGTAACCTTAACCCAACCCAAATCCTAGTTCATGGACTTGGCCGAAAGTTCCTTTGGAGAGGGTCTCATCATTCAAACAACATGAAAAGGTCCCATAGGTAATAAGGAAACCCATACATTACATACAATGTCATAGTAAGCCATTGGACCCCATAATTAGGGCTAACCCTAAATCCTAGTCCTCCCATTTGTCTTTGGCCGAAACCCTAATGGGTCACCAACACATGAAAAAGTTCATAAAATTCCTAATTTACATCTCATACCTTACATATAATCCCATAGGAATCCATTAGAACCCTTGCTTGGAGTTAACCCTAACTTCTTGCCCTATAACCAATCTTGGCCGAAACTTATAAGGACCATAAGACATGTAAAAATCCACATAAATCACCCTTAACATCCCTTGCATCATGAGAAACCATAAGAAACATCATTAGGGAGTTAGAACTAATCCTTGCCATGGAGTCATGGTGGTGGCCGAAACCCTAGAAGCCCACCTTCATGGATTTCTCAACTTAGATCTTGAAACAAAGACATAAATCATGATAAACATCAAAGGAAAACCATTATACCACAGGTGAGGGAGTCTTACCATTGTTGACTTGGTTTTTAGACCTTAACTAGAGAAGTGGATGAAGACCTTGTTGTCCCTTGATCACCCTTAGCCCTTGTAGCCTTGTAGGAGCCTTGGATCTTCAAGAGAAAGTCCCCTTGTGAAGCTTTTCCAAGGGAGGGGAGCCTTGGTGGTTTTTGGCTAGGAGAAGGAAGAAGAAGAGAGGAATGGCCTTGATGGAAGAAGAGAAGAAAAAGAGTAACTCCTATGTCTCTTCCTCTTTCATCTACTCTTTTATACCACATGAATGGGGGCAAGTGAAGGGTCATGGTGCCTCTTCTCTTGATGACTCTTCACTTCCCTAAGCCTGAACCAAAATCCACTTCATTCTCTACTAGCACTCCCTTGCTAGGTGAATTGGTTAATACATGCATGGTGTTACACTAGGTCCAAGGTTCAATCCTTGGTGCATGCACTTTATTTTTATTTTTATTTTATTTTATTTTCTTTTAATTTCGGCAATGCCCCCTAAGACCTACCAATAGCCATGCTAAGATTCCTAATTTAAACCCATTTATATTTATATTAAATTTTACCTAAAATCCATTAATAACCATGGTACTAGAAAAGCCCATGTATGGCCCCTTAGCAATTATCTTCTTATTTTATATCGAAAATCATGGATCATCATGCTAAGGTTTATAATAGTGTCCCTATGTTCCTCGAGAATCTGTCTAGGCATGGTCAATATCTTTAAAGAAAATATTGAGAAAATTTTCCGGGTCATTACATAAGATGCTTCGATCAGATCGAGGTGGTGAATACCTTAGCCAAGAGTTTCGTGGCCATCTAGCAGAGTGTGGGCTCATATCCCAACTCACTCCACTTGGAACACCACAATGGAATGGTGTGTCCGAGCGGAGAAATCCTACTCTATTAGATATGGTACGATCGATGATGAGTCAGACAGACCTTCCTACTTCCTTCTGGGGATTTGCTCTAGAGACATACTTAACCGAGTTCCATCAAAGGGTGTCACAAAGACACCATACATTATATGGACAGGGAAGAGTCCCACGATGTCTTTTATGATGATTTGGGGTTGTGAGCTTACGTTCGATGTCAAGTCTCAGATAAACTAGGACCCAAATCTGATAAGTGTTATTTTGTAGGATATCCCAAGGAAATGAAGGGATATTACTTTTACAATCCCACACAAGGCAATGTGTTTGTCGCTAGAAATGGTGTTTTTCTAGAAAAGGAGTTTATTTCTAGAAGAACTAGTGGGAGTTAAATCCATCTTGAAGAAGTTTAAGATGCAGATAGTACTGAGGCCTTAATGGACATTGAACAGACACCATAAGCTGTTGTGGATCATGAGATTGTTGCACAAGATGTTGTGGAACAACAAGCAATTCAAGTAGACCAACCTCTTCGCAGATCTTATAGGATACATCGTCAGTCTGAGAGATACTCATTTCTCTTGTCTGACCATAATGACGTTACGCTTATTGAGTTGAATGAGCCTACATCCTATCAAGAAGCTGTGATGAGCCCAGATTCTAAGAAATGGCTAGAGGCAATGAGATCCAAAATGGAATCCATGTACACTAACCAAGTATGGACTTTGGTTGATCCACCTGACGGGATTAAACCCATTGGGTGTAAGTGGGTCTTTAGTAGAAAGACTGACATGGATGGACGCATACATACCTATAAAGGGTGATTGGTAGCTAAAGGTTTCAAACAAATTCATGGTATCGACTATGATGAAACCTTTTCACCAGTGGCGATGCTTAAGTCTATTCGGATCATGCTTGCTATTGTAACTTACCATGATTACGAGATTTGGCAGATGGATGTCAAAATCACATTCCTAAATGGGAATTTACTCGAGGATCTGTACATGACACAACCTAAGGGTTTTGTAGATCCAGAGCATGCTAGAAAGGTATGTAAATTGCAAAGGTCTATTTATGGGCTAAAGCAAGCTTCTCGAAGCTGGAATCTTCGATTTGATGATGCAATCAAAGCGTTTGATTTCATCAAGAATGAAGATGAATCCTGTGTCTACAAGAGGGTTAGTGGGAGCACAATTATCTTCCTATTCTTGTATGTGGATGACATACTCCACATTGGGACTGATATCTCTTCACTACAGTCTGTGAAGACGTGGCTATGGAATTGTTTCTCAATGAAAGACATATGTGAAGCAGCTAAATCATAGGCATTAAGATCTATAGAGATAGATCTAAGAGATTGCTAGGCATAAGTCAGAGTACATATATTGACAAGGTACTTAATCGTTTTGCCATGCAGAATATCAAGAAGGGATTTCTGTTGATGTCACATGGTGTAAGTCTTTCGAAGACTCAATGTCCCTCTTCTAAGGAGGAGAGAGACCGTATGGATCAGATCCTTTATGCATCCGCTATAGGGTCTATCATGTACGTCATGCTTTGTACTCGTCCAGATGTCTCGTATGCTTTGAGCATGATGAGCAGGTACCAGTCAGATCCAGGTGAAAGTCACTGGACAGTTGTCAAGAATATTCTTAAGTAATTACGAAGGATGAAAGAATATTTCTTGATATTTGGAGGCAATGAGGAGCTAGCTGTAAAGGGTTGCAGTGACACAAGCTTCCAAACAGACAGGGATGATTTTAGATCACTGTCAGGGTATGTATTTTGCCTGAATGGTGGCGTTGTGAGCTGGAAGAGTTTGATGCAGGACACACTCGCAGATTCTACAAAAGAGGCCTAGTATATTGCCGCGTCTGAGGCGGCAAAAGAGGCTGGTTGGATCCGGAAGTTCATTACAGAGCTTGGTGTGGTTCCTAGCATAGTAGACCCGATAGACCTCTATTGTGACAACAATGGGGGTATTGCGCAGGCTAAGGAACCTCGCTCTCATCAGCGGACCAAGCACATACTACGGCACTTCCATCTCATTCGGGAGATCATTGATAGAGGAGATGTGAGGATATGCAGAGTACACACTGATTCTAACATCGTAGATCCTTTGACCAAGGCTTTGGCAGAAAGGAAGCATGATGGTCATACCAGGTCACTGGGTATTAGATATTACAGTGATTGACACTAATGCTAATGGGAGATTGTTAGTAGGAGCCCTAGAGCCAATTATGTGATGATTGACTAGGGATATTTTGTATCATTAATAAAGGCATGTTTGGTTATTATACTTAATTTGTATTTGTGCCAAATAAATAAGTATAATAATGTCCTTGGGTAGTAGGTTCTTATCTACATTATATCGATTGGTTGAATAGATAGTGAGATAATGTAGAGAACACTACACTAAATCATTCCTAGTCAAGTATTAATATTCAAGGATAATATTAATGCATGGAGACTAGCATGTAGGTCAACTGATGACTTAAGCTCACAAGTCATGGATATGTGATATCAAGTTGGCACATGGGTATACATTGGAGAATGTGTACTGAATTGACCCACCATGAGAAAGTTTCATAGATTGTCATATGAGTGTCATAAACTTTCTCATGTGACTATTAGTATGAATGTCCTTAGACCTGAATTCACTACGGTTGCCTACATAAGGAGTTATGTACTTTGGTATCGTCAAACGTCACCGGTAATAGGGTAGACTATAAAGGCGATCACTGGGTATGTAATGAATTATACGGAGGGATGTGAGTGATGTAGATGGGATCTATCCCTCCCATATGACGGGAGTGATATCTGTGGGACCTTTGATCGAGTAGGACTACTAAAACGCATGACCATGCTCAAATGAGTTAATATGAGATATTAAGCTCATTTGTTTGAGTGAGTGTACTCGAGGATCAAGAAACACAAGATTAATTGAGGATGACATAGTCTATGCCTCATTGGTCAATCTAGATATCGAGGATAGAAGGACAAGGTCATACATTATTATTGTCACAGAGGTTTAGTCGGTTCTCGACTTTTCTTGTTACTTGGGTAGCAATGATGCATTGCTAGATGCCGCTCATTGCTTATGTGTCTAAAGCGTTTAGGCGCATTGCCAACGTTACGAGAACCTATTGGGTCACAAACTAAGGACACGATGCTTCGGAGATTAATTGATTTTGGTTTGACTATGATTTGATTCGAATTGGATTAATTGAGTTAGACTCAAGTGAATCCAATTAGATTATGGGATTGTGTCTAATTTGAGTTTGACTCATCTAGATTAGACTCAACCACTTAATTATGGATAATATTCATTAAAGGTTTAATAAAATATTATTTAAGAGGAAGACTAACAGACATTCTATTCATTAGATGAATAGAATATTAAGAGTCTCAAGGAATACCAAAAGGCTTGGTATTCATTGGGTTTTATTAGCATTAAGATAAGAGGAGCTCAAGGGACATAGACCCTTGGTATTCATTAGATGAGTATAAATACCCCCCCCCCATTGTCAAAGTCTAAGGTGTGCATCTCTCTTCCTCTTCTTTCTTCCTCCTTGTCCATAACTCTCTAGTGGAGGTTCTTGTGCTTTGTAAACCATCCCAAGTTGCTAGCACAACTAAGGTGGTTCCTCTCCGAGGCGAAGATCGTGTTTGTGTGGATACACATAGAGGCACGGACACTTGAACGTGTAAGAGTTCCGGCGAACCAAGGGACTAGCGGGATAAGCGTAGAGCACGTGACAATGGTATTCCTATAAGGTAGGAATTGTAGATCACTTTGTATGAGTTTTTCTTTCGCATGGATCGCTCGAGGGATCTTATTTCTGCTGCAATTTTAAATATTTTTACCTATAGATCCCAACAAAAAGTCCCTAGTCAATCATCACATAATTGGCTCTAGGGCTCCTACAAACAACTAGTGTTAGTAGGAGCCCTAGAGCCAAGTATGTGATGATTGACTAGGGACATTTTGTATCATTAATAAAGGCATGTTTGGTTATTATACTTACTTTGTATTTGTGTCAAATAACTAAGTATAATAATGTCCTTGGGTTGTAGGTTCATATCTACATTATATCGATTGGTTGAATCGATAGTGAGATAATGTAGAGAACACTACTCTAAATCATTCCTAGTCAAGCATTAATATTAAAGGACAATATTAATGCATGGAGACTAGCATGTAGGTCAACTAATGACTTGAGCTCACAAGTCACGGATATGTGATATCAAGTTGACACATGGGTATACATTGGAGAATGTGTACTGAATGACCCGCCATGTGAAAGTTTTATAGATTGTCATATGAGTGTCATAAACTTTCTCATATGACTATTGGTATTAATAGTCCTTAGACCTGAAGTCACTATGGTTCCCTACATAAGGAGTTATGTACTTTGGTATCGTCAAACGTCACCCGTAACTGGGTGGACTATAAAGGTGATCACTGGGTATGTGATGAATTATGGGGAGGGATGTGAGTGATGTAGATGGGATCTATCACTCCCATATGACGGGAGTGATATCTGTGGGCCCCTTGATCGAGTAGGACTACTAAAACGCATGACCATGCTCAAATGAATCAATATTGGATATTGAGCTCATTTGTTTGAGTGAGTCTACTTGGGGACCAAGAAACACAAGATTGACTGAGGATGACAAGGTCAATGCCTCATTGGTCAATCTAGATATCGAGGATAGAAAGACAAGGTCATACATTATCATAGTCGTGGAGGCTAAGTCGGATCTCGAGTTTTCTTGTTACTTGGGTAGCATTGATGCATTGCTAGATGCCGCTCATTGCTTATGTATCTAAAGTGGTTTAGACACATTGCCAACGTTACGAGAAACTATTGGGTCACACACTAAGGACACGATGCTTCGGAGATTAATTGATCTTGGTTTGACTAAGATTTTATTCGAATTGGATTAATTGAGTTAGACTCAAGTGAATCCAATTAGATTATGGGATTGGGTCTAATTTGAGTTAGACTCATCTAGATTAGACTCAACCACTTAATTATGGATAATATTCATTGAAGGGTTTAATAAAATATTATTTAAGAGGAAGGCTATGAGACATTCTATTCATTAGATGAATAGAATATTAAGAGTCTCAAGGAATACCAAGAGGCTTGGTATTCATTAGGTTTTATTAGCATTAAGATGAGAGGAGCTCAAGGGACATAGACCCTTGGTATTCATTAGATGAGTATAAATACCCCCCTTGTCAAAGGCTAGAGGGTGCATCTCTCTTCCTCTTCTTTCTTCCTCCTTGTCTATAACTCCCTAGTAGAGGTTCTTCTGCTTTGTGAACCATCACAACTAAGGTGGTTCCTTTCCAAGGCGTAGATCGTGTTCGTGTGGATACGCATAGAGGCACGGACACTTGAACGTGTAAGAGATCCGGTCAACTAAAGGACTAGCGGGATAAGCGAAGGGCTCGAGACAAAGGTATTCCTATAAGATAGGAATTGTAGATAACTTTGTATGAGTTTTTCTTTCGCATGGATCACTCGAGGGATCTTATTTCCATTGTGATTTTAAATATTTTTACCTATAGATCCCTATAGTGGTATCAGAGCCACTTGCGAAAGATCGTACAAAGTTTAGAAAACTTTTATATGTGATATAGAAGTAGGATATAATTTTATTATAGATTGTATAATGTATGAGCATTTGTCGATATACAAAAGTTTGTGTTGATCAAACTAAAAGTCTATGACATCATCATATTAAATATGAAAGTGTGCTATAATGCGAATGTACTCGACAAATTGTACAACCTATGGTTTCGGCTCATGAGCATTTTTACAATCATAATAAAAATTGATGTCCTAAATCTATTGTATGTGATTGATGACATGGTGCATGGTTATGGCCATAACCGAATATGATTGGATGAATATGTGTATGTGTGCATGTTGTAATTCATAATACGGCCTGCGTGTCGTGCCTTATCTCTATTTTTCTAGTTGTAAAAAATAGATTTAGACTCGTATGTAACTCTAGTTTTCCTAAATTGTAATATACAAAATGAGGAGTGGAGTGTCCATTGATGAATGAAGTTACAAGAAGGATGCCGACGACACATGACGACTAAAGGATGCACTTGGAGATGATGTTATCCCTATGTTGACCATCGATCCTCTCATTGGCTTGAGAAGATCGTAGTATACGGGTCATAACCATGTCACGTTTTATCGCTTATATATTGATATACGCAATGAGTGTATGTGATGCATGATTTGATAAATAGTTATCTCAATTAAGTCAACTCGATATGCCTACAAAGTTTGGTACTCATAAACTACCTCGATCATTTGTTGTTGGGTTTGCCAAAGCAAAGTGATGCATTTTATCTTGGTAGAGTGCGAGAGGACAATTGTGATGTCCCGCTATCAAACTTTGGGTGAGACTTAACTAAGTCCCCTCAATTAGATTGAGAAACTTGGAGGCATATCCCAAAAGTTGGGAAAATTAGGTAAGAGAACAATTATTCCATGTCTTGGGCGATTAGCCAAAGCTAACTCAAGATGATGTGTAATGTGGATCTTGACCCTTTGTTTCAAAGAGTTGCATGAGATGTAATTGGTAAAATGTTACCTACCTAATTATACCAAGTCTTGGGCGATTAGCCAAAACTAACTCAAGATGAAGTATAATATGGATCTTGTCACACATGAATAATGATTGCTATTTGGTTTGGAACTAGTAGTGTTGGTAAATTGAGTTTGCCTACATCCATGACTAGCCCCAACCAAAGCTCTACGATTCAGTGGGAGCATCATTTAATTAAAGACCTAATTAAATGAATTAGATATGATACTTATTTCTGCATAATTTTACTGTTTAAGATCACCATATCATCTAACACGTCAAATACTCTCTCTCTCTGTGATCCGTCCTTGAGAAGGACAAGCTCAACGGAGCTAATTTCCTGAACTGATACAGAAACTTGAGGATAGTCCTCAAACAAGAACGAAAACTATACGTCCTAGAGCAATCTCTTCCAGAACCACCCGCCGCTACCGCTACCCGTGCCGAAAAGGATGCTTACAAGAAGCATCAGGATGATGCACTTGCTGTATCATGCCTTATGCTTGCCACCATGAACTTTGAGCTTCAGAAGCAACATGAGAACATGAATGCAAATGAGAGGTTGAGCATCTAAAGCAACTATATCAAGGGCAAGCTAGACACGAGCGGTTTGAGGTGTCTAAAGCCCTATTTGCATGCATGATGCAAGAAGGAACTCCTGTAGGAACTCACGTACTCAAGATGATTGGGTATGTCGAGAACCTTGAAAGACTAGGATTTCCACTGGGCCAAGAATTGGCAACGGATCTTATCCTGCAATCGTTGCCGGAGGGGTATAATTAATTTATCATGAACTACATCATGAATGAAATTGACAAGTCTTTGCCTGAGATGCTCAGCATGTTAAGAACTGCTGAACCTAATCTCAAGAAAACAAAAACCTGTAATGTACTGATGGTACAAAAGGGCAAAGGCAAATGGAAGCCTAAAGGCCATGGTAAGACCCAAGCCAAAGGCAAGGCCAACTCTACTACATCCAAGGCTAAAGGTAAGGTGCCTAAGGAAGGGACCTGCTTCCACTGTGGTGAGACCGGACATTGGAAGAGGAACTACAAACATTACCTGGAGGAAGTAAAGAAGAAAAGAAGTGAGACTTCTGCTTCAGGTATTTTTATTATAGAAGTCAATCTATCTATCTCTTCTTCTTAGGTATTAGACAGCGGATGCACGTCTCACATTTGTACTAATGTGTAGGGCCTTCAAAGAGCTAGATCATTGACAAAGGGCGAAGTGGACCTACGAGTGGGCAATGGAGGAAGAGTCGCTGCCATAGCTGTAGGAACTTATTCCTTGTCTTTGCCCACTTGGCTTACCTTAGAACTAGAGGTGTGCTTTTATGTACCTACATTGACTAAGAAAATGATTTCAGTATCTTGTTTGGACAAGAAAGGCTTTTCATTTATATCATAAAGGACAAATGTTGTTCTATAATGTTAAATGACATGTTCTATTATAATGCACCACTTATGAATGGACTCTATGTTCTGGACCTTGAGAACCCAATCTATAACATAAATACCAAACGGTTCAAACCCAATGATATGAACCAAACATATCTCTGGCAATGTCGCTTAGGACATATAAATGAGAGTCGTATATCTCAGCTCTATAAGGATGGATTACTAGACTCATTTGATTTTGAATCATATGAGACATGTGAATCTTGTCTTCTAGGCAAGATGACCAAGACACCATTTAGTGGACACGGTGAAAGAGCGACAGACTTGTTAGGACTGATACATACTGATGTATGTGGACCTTTCAATGTCGCAACTAGAGGAGGCTATCAGTACTTCATATCTTTCACTGATGATGTCAGTAGATACGGCTATGTGTATCTCTTGAAACACATGTCGGAATCCTTTGAAAAGTTCAAAGAATTCAAAAGTGAAGTACAAAACCAACTTGGCAAGACTATTATGATGCTTCGATCAGATCGAGGTGGTGAATACCTTAGCCAAGAGTTTCGTGACCATCTAGCAGAGTGTGGGATCATATCCCAACTCACTCCACCTGGAATATCACAGTGGAATGGTGTATCCGAGCGGAGAAATCGTACTCTATTAGACATGGTAGGATCAATGATGAGTCAGACAGACCTTCCTACTTCCTTCTGGGGATTCGCTCTAGAGACAGCTCTTTTTACACTTAACCGAGTTCCATCAAAGGGTGTCACAAAGACACCATATACGATATGGACTAGGAAGAGTCCTACGATGTCTTTTATGAAGATTTGAGGTTGCGAGGCTTACGTTCGACGTCAAGTCTCAGATAAACTAGGACCCAAATCTGATAAGTGCTATTTTGTAGGATATCCCAAGGAAACGAAGGGATATTACTTTTACAATCCCACACAAGGAAAAGTGTTTGTCGCTAGAAATGGTGTTTTTCTAGAAAAGGAGTTTATTTCTAGAAGAACTAGTGGGAGTAAAATCCATCTTGAAGAAGATCAAGATGCAGATAGTACTGAGGCCTTAATGGACATTGAACAGGTACCACAAGATGTTGTGGATCATGAGATTGTTGCACAAGAAGTTATGGAACAACATGCTGTTCAAGTAGACCAACCTCTTCACAAATCTGATAGGATACACCGTCAACCTGAGAGATACTCATTTCTCTTGTCTGACCATAATGACGTTACGCTTATTGAGTTGAATGCACATCCTATTAAGATGCTGTGATGAGCCCAGATTCTGAGAAATGGCTAGAGGTAATGAGATCCGAAATGAAATCCATGTACACTAACCAAGTATGGACTTTGTTTGATCCACCTGAGGGAATTAAACCCATTGGGTGTAAGTGGGTCTTTAGAAGAAAGACTGACATGGATGGACGCATGCATACCTATAAAGGGCGATTGGTAGCTAAAGGTTTCAAACAAATTCATGGTATCGACTATGATGAAACCTTTTCACCAGTGGCGATGCTTAAGTCTATTCGGATCATGCTTGCTATTGCAGCTTACCATGACTACGAGATCTGGCAGATGGATGTCAAAACCATATTCCTAAATGGGAATTTACTCGAGGATGTGTACATGACAAGACTTGAGGGTTTTGTAGATCCAGAGCATGCTGGAAAGGTGTGTAAATTGCAAAGGTCCATTTATGGGCTAAAGCATGCTTCTCGAAGCTGGAATCTTTGATTCGATGATGCAATCAAAGCGTTTGGTTTCATTAAGAATGAAGATGAACCCTGTGTCTACAAGAGGTTTAGTGGGAGCACAGTTATCTTCCTAATCTTGTATGTGGATGACATACTCCTCATTGGGAATGATATCCCTTCACTACAGTCTGTGAAGACGTGGCTAAGGAATTGTTTCTCAATGAAAGACTTAGGTGAAGTAGCCTATATCCTAGGCATCAATATCTATAGAGATATATCTAAGAGATTGCTTGGCTTAAGTCAGAGTACATATATTGACAAGGTGCTTAATCATTTTGCCTTGCAGAATTCCAAGAAGGGATTTCTACCAATGTCACATGGTATGAGTCTTTCGAAGACTCAAGGTCCCTCTTCTAAGGAGGATAGAGATCGTATGGATCAGATCCCTTATGCATCCTCTATAGGGTCTATCATGTACACCATATTTTGTACTTGTCCAGATGTCTCGTATGATTTGAGCATGACGAGCAGATATCAGTCAGATCCAGGTGAAAGTCACTTGACAGCTGTCAAGAATATTCTTAAGTACTTACGAAGGACGAAAGAATATTTCTTGATATTTGGAGGCAATGAGGAGCTAGCTGTAAAGGGTTACAGTGATGCAAGCTTCCAAACAGATAGAGATGATTTTAGATCGCAGTCAGGGTATGTATTTTGCCTGAATGGTGGCGTTGTGAGCTGGAAGAGTTCGATTCAGGACACAGTCATAGATTCTACAACAGAGGTCGTGTATATTGCCGCGTCTGAGGTGGTAAAAGAGGCTGTTTGGATCCAGAAGTTCATTGTTGGTGCAGGTAGCACCTAAGTCAAACCTGGGTTTTGATAATGGCAAAGGGTTCAAGAGTTAAGATGTTATTGTTGTCTAATGTATTTACTAAGTGTGCAGGAAAGAAGCCGTAGGTACACTAGGCAAAGAAGTCCTGGTCGATGACTAGGCAAGAAGTCTGGCAAGGGGCTGGGGACCGAAGACCTACTCGGAAGGTGAGCATGAAGTCCTGGTCGAAGACTGGGCACGAAGTCCTGGCAAGGGGCTGGGCACCGAAGACCTGCTCGGAAGGTGGGCACGAAGTCCTGGTCGAGGACTGGGCACGAAGACCTGGTTAGGTGGATCAGGCAAAAGTCTAACCGGAGGAGCCGGTTGGCAAAAGGTAAACTCTCCTGAGAGGAGTAGGTGAGGACACGTTCCCTGTCGAGGGAATAGTAGGCATCGGTTCGACCTAGGGTTCAATTTGGGAGACCCGAAGTCAGAACCAAGACAACTACGGCTGTAAAAATGGACTAATATTCTTGCCTTGTTTATTTTGGAACTAACCTTGGATGCAGGGACTGAAAGAGTGTGATTCTGCAGCTCAGAACGCCCCATAGAGTGGGGCAGGCAACTGGGCTAGGCACCCGGGAGGTCCCGGGCGCCCAAGGTCAAAGCCAAAGAGGAGTCGAAGCAAAATCAGCCACGAAGCCAGCAGACCAAGTCAAGCTGGGTGCCCGAGAGGTCCCAGGCGCCCCAGTCAGCTCCAGAGGCCGATTCGGAAGGGATAAGCGCTGACCGAGCTGCGGATGAAGTTTCTCCGATCTGAAGGCACGTGTCAGGCGCCCCCAGCGAATCAGGTGCCCCCAGGAGCACTATAAAAGGGGCTCGACCCCTAGGCTTCAAAAACACAACTTTCCAACACCTCTAAGTTTTTCGTTCAAGCGCTCTGCTCCGGCAAACTCCGATCTCGAGACTCTAGCGCCGACGATGACCCTCTGCTCCGAAGTACGATCCACACCGGGCGTCGGTAGCAAAAAGTTTATTCATTTACTTACTGCACTATTCTTGTATTAAATCTATAAACCTTTGCACGAATATAGAATTGCCAGCAGTAAACGGTCAAGGACCGTGGGCCTTGGAGTAGGAGCCGACTGCGACTCCGAACCAAGTAAAAATACTTGTGTTTCTTGTGTGTTTGTTTTTAATTCCGCTGCGTATTTTCTCTTAGTCTTATCCGAAAAGTTTTCATGATATTCACCCCCCTCTATCGTGTTTCTAGATCCAACAAGTGGTATCAGAGCGGGGTAGCTCAAATTTGGTGCAACCACCAATTTGGCCGTTTTTGAATTTTTATGAAGTTTTTATCGTTAATCGAGGTTGGTGCAACACCACTCGATAATTTCTTTTAAATATCTTATTCCCGCACTGCTAATCCGAGACCAAGTCTTGGGACTGTTTTTTGTTACTTTTATTTCAGAATTTCTAAATGGCCATACAAGAGGGTTTCAGTACAGCCAGACCACCACTCTTTAGTGGGGAGGACCTCTCCTACTGGAAGAGTCGGATGGAAGTCCACCTGAAAACTCAGGTAGACATGTGAATAATAATCCAATCTGGTTTGGAAATCCTGAAAAATGCTGAAGGGTGGCACAACCTTATACTGAATGGGACGCCTCGCTAAAAAGGAAGATCGAGGTTGATGCTAAAGTGACCCAGACACTTCAATGTGGTCTAACCAAAGAAGAGTAGGAACTCTGTGGTAAGTTAATTGAATTACACGAAGGAACCTCCGACACCCGAATCAACAAGAGGGACCTATTGCTAAACAAGCTATACACGATCAAAATGAACGACGGTAAGTCAGCAGCCCAGCTCCACGCCAGAATCCAGGAGTCGATGAATGGTCTACATATAATCGGTCACAAGGTAAAAAACCGTGACCTGATCAAGTATACCCTTAACGCTTTCCCGAGAAATACTTTGTGGGCATATATGGTAGATGCGTTCAAGGTTTCAAGTGATCTTTCTAAAATCAAATTAGATGAGTTATTTTCTGAACTTGAATTACATGAGCAAACTAACTGCACCTTGGCCGAGAAAGGCATTACTTTTGTTGCCGGCAAAACAGGAAAGATGGTCAAGAAGAAGCCTCAACCTGCACCCAAGTCTGACTCAGACTCAGACTCAGAAGACAGTGAAGGAGATCGACCAAAGCTTGTAGTCAACAAGATTCCTAGGACTGTGTCAGATTTAGGGAAATTCAAATTGATAATGTAATTATCTTTTCAATCTTAATAAAAAACTTAGCAACTCTTAAAATATTTTCTGATACTTGAGTTTGTTAATAAAAAAAGGGGATGTTTGAAAATTATATTTTCTTATAGAAACTTAAATACTTTCAAAAATTATATTGTTGGTGCAAATCTTTAACTTAAATTCTTTGTTATTATTGTTTATTTTCTTTTTGATGTGTGTCAAAGGGGGAGAGAGTACTTAGAATTCTTTAATTTCTCCCTAGTTTTAAACCTAAAACCCTTAGACCTAACCTAACTTAAGATTATTGTCAAACATTAAAAATAGAGAGATTGTTGGTGGAATGTGCATCAGATATGAACAGTCACCCTTTAGTGTTTCGATGTTTGACAATATACTAAGGTCGAGTCAAATTGATCAAACAGGATCTGATGTTTGGTAGGATAAACCCAAATTTGATCAATTTGACCAAGGGTTAGTCAAACAGGATCTGATGTTTGGCAGAGTTATAAGAACCCAGAGTTGGTCAGTTTGATCAAGGGATTAAACTAAACTGGACTTGAGGTTTGGTATACATACTTGAAGGTGGAAGAGAGATGTCTAGTTAGGATTAAGATGATCAGCAATGAAGTCATTATGAATGAAACAAATCGTAGTGAGTAAAGCTAGGTGGAAGAAATCCTAGTGAGTGAAGTCAGGTCCTAGTGAGTGAAGCTAGGTGGAAGAAATCCTGGTGAGTGAAGCTGAGTCATAGTGAGTGAAGCTAGGTGCATGAAGTCCCGGTTGGGGATCGATCAATGGAGCCTTTGCCGAGCAACGACTACGGATAAAGTAGAGATGGGTTGAGGTCGAATGTCTTGAGATCTGGGAGTCTCAGAGGCTGAGCATGAAGTCTTGGTCCGGGGGACCGAGCAAAAGACTTATCCAAGCCAGGATCGCGGTCAAAAGTAATGATGGGTCGAGGTCCGACGTCTCGAGATTCGGGTTCTCGATGGCTGGGAAAATGTCCTACCGGAGGTCCAGTTGGCAATGGTAACTTCTCCAAGGTGGAGTAAGTGAGGATGCATTCCCCGAGAAATGGAACAGTAGGCGTCGGTTCGACGTAGGATTTCAGTTGAAATCTAAAGTTAAAACCAATAAACTAAGGCATAATATTGTTTGTATGTTTGTTGTGTGTTTTGTTGTCTTGCAGGTACTTATAATTGGAGGCAAGATAGGAGAGCAAACTCAAAATAAACACGACCTGGGAAAGGGGTCCCAGGCACCTGGGATGAATCAGGTGCTTAGTAACCCAGGCGCCTGAGAGCTTCCTAGGCGCCTGACTTGTCCCAGGCGCCTGGGAAGGCATACTTATCAATGCGTTGATTCAGCTGCTACGGATGAAGTTTTGACGCATTGTTAGTCGCCCAGAGGCTTATTAGGCGCCCTAGAGCATAGTATAAATAGTGGATTGACCCCTCACTTCAAGACATCAGGTTTTCCATCTGCTCAATGATCTGTGTGAAGCAAAAGTGCTATGACGAAGCTCTGCGATCAAGGAGGCTCCAGGAAGAAGTGTGCAGCGCTTCGGACTTCCAGAGATGGTCATGATTTGTGTTTAGTTTGCTTTTATTTATGAGCTATATTTGATTTATTATTCTTGTGCTTGTAATTCAAACTGTAAGATGGGTATTCTCCACCTCCGGAAATTTCAGAAAGGAGACCAATAGTGGACTCACGTCGAGTACATAGGCCTTGGACGTACTGACCTTGGGGGGTTGGGAACCAAGTAAATAAATCCCGTGTGTCTACTGTTGCTTTTTTATCTTTATTTATGATTCCATTGCGTACTAATTTTCTGATAGAAAAAATGATTAATTGAATGACGAGATTCCGACGAATAAGTTTGAGTTGATATTCAGCCCCCTCTATCGATCGACACCGATCCCACACATTATTGTTCTGTTCAATGCAGTCCTTAGGGTTGAATTGTGTGTTTTGTGTGTTGAAAATCTTGGAAAACATTTGGTATTGGATAATCCCTTTGATCTTCCAAACTTTAGCTTGAGTTGTGAGGTTTGGACTTGAAATCTGGTATAGATAAATTTTGGGTTGTAAAGAAATTAGTGTGGGATCGGTGTGATCGACAGAGGGTGGGGGGTGAATATCGATAACATAAATATTTTGGAGAATCAGAATTATGACGTAGCGGAAATAAGTAAAACATGGCTAACACCTTTCTTTTTACTTAGTTCGGAGTCTGTAACGGTTCCTACTCCAAGGTCGACGGTCCTTAACCATTTTCATTGGGCAATACTGTGGGATCGTTCAAAATCGATAGAGGGGGGGGGGTGAATATCGATAAAAACCTTTCGGATATAAAAATAATATTATGCAGCGAAAATTTAAAACAATGCTAACACAATTTCTTTTACTTGGTTTGGAGTCTAGATAGGCTCCTACTCCAAGGCCCACGGTCCTTGACCGTTTATGTTGGGCAATTCTATATTTCGGAAAAAGGTTACAATAATTGAAGCATAAATATAGAGTTGAATTTAAGCAATTAAATACAAATACCAACGACTGAAAAAGGACTCGAAGATCAGAGCAATGGGTCGTTGTTGGCGCTTGAAACTAGAGCACGGAGAAATTAGAACTGAGCGCTTGAGTACTTGCGTTGGAAGAATTGTTGTCTGGAAGCAAGCGGGTGAACCCCTTTATATACAGTCATCCAGTGCCTGTGTTGATTAGGGGCCTGACACGTGTGCCTATCTGCGCGCGTCCTTATCCGCAGACTTGACCAACGTTTATCCCTTCATCCAGGGCGCTTGGGATGACTAGGGCGCCTATATTCTCACGGGCACCTCCCTTGCTGATGTGGAGGCTCAGCTTCGCAGACTGCTGGAAACACCCTTCTGGGGTGCCTGTATCCAGACAAGCGCCTGCATGCTCAGGTGCCAGAGCCCTCTCAGGCGCTTGGGATGCAGAGAACTCCATCCTTTCTTCCTGCAACTAGGGTTAGTTCCAAAACACAAATAATAGATAAATTAAGTACTGTTAACAACCTACGCTGTCTTGGTTTTGACTTTGGGCTTCCCAAATGGAACCCTAGGTTGAATCAACGCCTAATGTTCCCTCATCCGAGGAGCGCGTCTATACCTACTCCGGTTAGACTATTTACCATTTGCTAACTGGCTCCTCCGGTTGGACTTTTGCCCGATCTTCCAGACCAGGACTTCGTGTCCAGTCCACGACCAGGACTTATTGTCCAACCCTCGGTCAGGTCTTTGGTGCCCAACCCTTGGCCAGAACATATTGCCCAATTCCTCGAATCAGGACTTCGTGCCCTGTCCATGACCAGGACTTATTGCCCAACCCTCAGTCAGGTCTTCGATACCCAGCCCTCGGCCAGGACTTATTGCCCAATTCCATGAACCAAGACTTCGTGCCTAGCTTACCTAGGACTTTTCCTGTGCACTTTAACAGATTCATTAGATCACAATATAACCATAACTTATGACCATTTGCCATTATCAAAATCCAGGTTCGATCTTGGTGCTTCCGACACCATCAAATACTATAAATCGTGAATAATGGAAAATAATTAAGTACAAAAATAAAAAAATTATACCGACAACACTTTAATTAAAAGCAAATTATTGCGGAGTCGGCATGCCCTCAATCATAAATTTCGTGGGCATAGAGAATTCGAGCATGGAAGCTTCAACGTTGAGAAATGCGAGAGCTTGAATTCCTTCTGAAAGCAAAAGGAGTGAAGCCCCTTTTATAGTTGTTTCTTGGGCTCCTGATTGGGTATGGGGCGCCCTCCACGTCATCCATTTCAGCTGCGTCCTTATCCAAACACTTAGCCAAGATTTATCTTCCTTTTCGGGAGCCTAAGAGTGTTGGGGCACCTGGGAGCTGACGTGGCCGACTACCAACTCAACTTCTCCACCCGCTGGAAAACCCCCTTCTGGGGCGCTTGATACCATTCATGTTAGATGTATATACTAAAAGACTTGATTCATTTTATATATGAGATCATCTATTTTTTGAATGAGAATCACAACAATACTAGATGCTTGTTTATTTTAGTACATGCATAAAAGTCTTTTACTTTGCATTGTAGATAACATGGTGTGTGGTGTCACACGGAAGATCATGTTATCAGTCCCTTGCCTAGTATAACCAAATGTTCACAGCCGAGATGGAAATGGACAAACCATCGGGATGGTTGTAGTGTAATTAGATGTGGTTGACCTTGATCATAGAATTACACTAGTGTACTTTGTGTGCATTGAGCAGGACCAAAACCAGACATCATCCAATTTGTACTGACTTGATAATTGGAGTGAATCTCGGATTTATTATGGAGTACAATCCCTGAATCCCGATATAATAACGGGCACATATAATTAATTATTATTTCATTGATTTATCAATGGGTGAGATTTATTCTGTTAAATCAATAGGCCTAATAAGTTGAAAAATAATATTAATTATATGGCGTGCCATTGATTATTGACTAAATCTGTGTTCTGGTGAGTCGGGATGATGATGTTGTGGGATCGGTTAGAATCGATAGAGGGGGGCGGGGGCGAATATCGATCGAATAATTTTTCAGAAAAATAAGAGAAATTGCACTGCGAAAAAATTCAATCTAACACTTCGATTTTTACTTGGTTCGGAGTCGCGGTCGGCTCCTACTCCAAGGCTCACAGTCCTGACCTTTTACGTTGGGCAATTCTATATTACGAGAAAATATTACAACTTTGAATTCGAATACAACATTTTAAAGAAAATAGAGCAATAAGAAAATTCTATATCGACGACTGGAGAAGATTGAAAATAGGAGCCGCGGGTCATCGTTGGCGCTTGAGACATGAGCACGGAGTGTTTGGAGCAGAGCGCTTGAAAGAATTTGTAGAAAGAAGTTGTATTCTGAAGCAAGGGGTGAACCCCTTAATATACTAGTCGCTGGGGCGCCTTTGTTGAAGAGGGTGCCTGACACGTGGCCTGTAACGCCCCAAAATTCCCATTTTTAGTTCTTAGATTCCTTAGAATTATTTAAAAATGGTTTAGAAATATTCTAGATATTTTTAGGGATTTTTAGAATATTTTTATGGAATTTTCCGAGTCCGTTTAGTATATAAAAAAAAAGAAAAACGTTCAAGGGCAACCGGGGATTCGAACCCGAGACCAGCAGGAGACCAGGCGAGAGCGCGACCAGCCGGGCTAGGGTATCAAGCACAGCAAAAGAAGGAGAGAAATATATTTAAGGTGTAGTTAGGTTAATCCGCCCCATAAGTATAAATAGGTAATTAAAGAGAGAAGTTTTATTTCTCTCCTCTCCAAACCCTCACGCCGACCTCTCCTCCCTTGGGCGAAAACACACCAAGCCCTAAGGCTTCCTCCGGTGGCCGGCCAAGGCTCTCCTCCGAGAGATATTCCTATATTCGGGATCCCCGCGACGAGAGGAACGCGTAGGCGCGAAGAATTATCCGAGATCTCAAGTTTCTCCCGAGCCCTAGACGTCAATCTTGGTTGTAAGTCCAAGATAGCAATGTAAGTACTGCTCACCTGCAGTAAGAGGCGGTTTTTCCGCAAGAATTTCCCTTAAAAGTTTTTAAAAGAGATATTTCTTTTTTGTTTAAGTTTTGCATGTGATCTTAGTTCATTATATGCTTGTATAAGTTTGATAAAGCACCCTATGTGAGATTAGGGGCTAAGAAAGTTATGAGAAAAGAAAAGAGAAGATAAAGATAAGAAAAGAAAAGGCCAAGGCCTTAAGAAATCCCCAAAAGTCAAGACTTAGGGATTTTAGCACGCGAGGTGCTCGAGAAAATGACAAGGCATTTACAGATAAGAAAGAAAAGAAAGAAAAGCTATTTTATTTTCTAAGGCCAGTACCCGGCATCCAAGGGCGTCGTTAAAGAAATCCAGGTGTCCAATTCCAAGGCCTTGGCCCTGGTAGACCAAGGTCTGCTCTATTAGGATTGGTGGCTCGCTACCCCAACCTTTTAGGGAACGCGCATGAGATGGTACTTACGTCTTCAGTGGATCCAAGTGATTATTATTTTCAAGTATATGCTTTAGCAAAGTTTCTAAAGTTTAAAGAGTTTTCAAAAAGTTAAAGAATAGCTAAAGTTTCAAGTTGAGCCAAGAAAAGTAAATTGAGATTTATTAATGCTTGAGTATGCATGTTTTGAGTTATACATGTCCTTAGTTTCTTTCAAGCATATAAGTATCTCATATGATTTCCATATTGATCAAGAAGCATGTTTACACATTTCGAGATTTTGTGAGCTAGATAGTACTTACTAAGCTTTTTGCTTACTAGTTGCATTTCCTCTTACTGCAGATAAAGGTAAAGGCAAGCAATTCTGAAGGAAGGCGACGAGGCGGTGCTGAGTAAAGTGTGTGTGGTGGCTGATTTTGGAGAGATCCTTGAGACGAGACAATTTAGTTATTTGAATTACAATGTTTTAGTTTATTCAAATTTCAAGTTCTTGCTTTATGGAGTTTAGCGAACATTTAAGCTTTGGATAGTTTTACATGCTCAATTTCTTAGAGTAAAGATTCTATGTCATTTCATTTAGCATACATATCCTTATGATTGCATTGGATGAGTAGAAGTGTGAGTAGTTTGAAATATTGATACTTTGTTAGAGAAATAGATGCATGTGCCAAGATAGTATTAATTTCCCTTTGAATCAAGTTTTTATTGTTTAAGTATGTTTAGAAAAGTTGCTTTCTCATTTGATAATGCCTTAGGGATGTTTCAGAATTTTGTGTGATGAGTTTCAATGGTTAGAAGTTAAGTTTGGTACAAACTCTAGCTTAAAGTCTATGTAGATTTTTCATAACTTGCTAAATTCCGCAAAAGTCCTAATTTCAAGTTTATGGATTCGTTTTGATTGGCTAAATTGTTTAGAAAACTGGTATAGAGTATAGAAATGGTGTCATGATTTTATATGGCTCGAAAGTATAGGTTTGGTGGAGTTTTGAAACAAGGCTTCGAATCTGAAAAACAGGTTTCAGACTTATCAGTCGACTGGTACAGTATCAGTCGACTGATACCCGTAAGCTGAGTTGGGCGAGGCAAGTTTCAATAAGTATTTTCTTACGAGTTTTTGAGAAAGAAAGTGTGACATGGTATCATGCATGACTATTTAAGTTAGAATATCATTCTTAAATAGATTAAAAAGAAAAAAAAAACAGATTTCCGCATTTTTAGTCGTGCATTAGAGTCGAGAAGTAGAGACAAGTAACGATCCGTCTAAGGCAGAGAAGGCGGGTCGCTACATGGCCCATTCTGCACGAACCTCAATCCGCAGACTTCGTCAGTGCTTATTCCTTCAACTGGGGCACCTAAGCTGACTGGGGTTCCTGTATGAACACAGGCGCCTCATATGCTGACGTGGACCCTTGCTTCGAGTGGCTTTGGAACGATCATTGTCTGGGGCGCCTGTATCAACACAGGCGCCTGTTCAAATAGGCACCTGACTCCATTTAGGCGCCTGGGTGCAGAAACATCTATCCCTTTGTTCCTGCAACCAGGGTTAGTTCCAAAACATAAATAACACATAAATGATATAAGTTTAAGCATGATTAATAGCCTGAGCTATCTTGGTTCTGACTTTGGGTGAACCCTAGGTCGAACCGATACCTAATGTTCCCTTCTACGGGGAATGCATCCTCACCTACTCCTCTCAAGAAAGTTTACCTATTTGCCAACCAGCTCCTCCGGTTTGACTTTTGCCCAATCCCCCAGATCAAGTCTTCGTGCCCAGTCTGTGACCAGGACTTATTGCCCATCTTCACTCACCAGGTCTTCGGTGCCCAGTCCATGACTAGGACTTATTGCCCAGCTTCACTCACTAGGTCTTTGGTGCCCAATCCATGACCAGGACTTATTGCCCAGCTTCACTCACCAGGTCTTTGGTGCCCAGTCCACGACCAGGACTTATTGCCCAACCTTATGTCAGGACTTCGTGCCTAGTTGACCTAGGAATTTTTTCCACACTTGAGTAACGTCATAGATCACAACAAAGCCTTAACTTATGAACCGTTTGCCATTATCAAAACATGAGATCGATCTTGGTGCTTTCGGCACCAACAATCTCCCCTTTTTGATTTATGGCAACCAGGCTCAAAAAGTTATGTTTAATCATATAAAGCATATGTAAAACAATCATGTTTATATGAAAAATTAATTAAAAAATATTTAGTAAGCTCCCCCTGAAATGGGCATTCTCCCCCTGAAGCTTTCAATGATATACAGTTTTCAAAAAGTCTAAGTCTATGAATTTTGACTAAGTGTTTTTGAAACAAAGAAAGACATTTGCACATTTACAATTATTTTTCTTAGAAAAAATTTGTGCAAAGTTTTTACGTAGAAAAAATTTGTGCGAAATTTTCACTTAGAAAAATTAAAAAAAAACAAAGTTTTACATAAACAGACTTTGCACTTAAACAAAATGCAAAAACTTTTGTGCATTTTGAAAAATTTTGCTTTGAAAATTTCTTAAGAAATTTTTGTTTAGAGAAATTTTTTCTTAGAAAATTTTCTTTCCACTTTAGAAAATTTTGTTGTGTCCTTGAAAAATTTTGTGTTCTTCAAAAAAAAATTATGTGCACTTGGCAAAATATTTTTACTTAGAAAATTTGTGCACACAAAAATTTTGTAAAAAAAATTTTACTTGAAAAATTTTGCTTAGAGAAAAATTTTTTGCACAAAAAATATTTTACATAAAAGATTTGGTGCACTTAAAAAAGTATTGCTTAAAAACTTGTGCATTTCGAAAAATTTTGGTTAGAAACATGCACATAGAAAAATTTGCTTAGAAACATACACTTAGGAAAAAAAAATGCACTTAGTAAAAATTTTGTTTAGAAAAATTTTGTGCACAAACAAAATTACTTAGCAAAAAATTTGGAGAATATTTTTACTTAGAAAAAAAATTATGCACTTAAAAAACTATTTGTTCATAAATATTTGTGCACTTTAGAAAAACATTTTCGAATGAATCAGAGCATTAATTTTAAATTTAATTTGAAAATTTAATGCACTAAGCTTTTCCTTTTTGAGAAAATAAAAATTTGAAAAAAAATATTTCTCTCTTTTCTTTTCTCTCTCCCGCTTTGCCATATTTAAAAAAAAATGATAGAAACTAATTGCAGATCAGATCAATTTTGAATCAGAGTTAAAAAAAATTTGAGTCCGTATTGAACCATCTCTAGTGAATTCATGCAATAAAAAGGACCAAACCAATTAAAATAGACTTGTTCAGGTCCTGTCTAACCTAGTTAGCTACTTACTAACTGTTATATAATAGTAGCATTCACTAGGGTTAGTATTGTTAAGTGATCTTATCATGTTAGATTGTCTAAGCTTGAACACTTAACTTAAATGTTGTTCAATTGTATTTATTGCCCTAACTACTGTAAATGCACTGACTTAAAGCATCTTGAGTCAAGGCATAGACCTAAATATCTCAACCTAGTCTAGGTTATCACTCAAATTACCCTAAGGTGCTTGTGAAAAGTTGGCTTCTAGATCTATAGGTGCATGTAATTCTAGGGTTAAAGCCTAGGCTAAGTCCATTTGTGAAAAAAAAACCCTAGGTTTAAAGGGAGTAAGTTTTGAAAAATCTAAGTCAGAAAATCATTTTAAATTTCAAGAACATAATAAAAGAAATGATTTTTCAAAAAATATTAAATGCTAATTTTTGAAAAAAAAATTATGAAAATATAGAAGTTTATTGAAAAAGAAAAATAGAGCAGTCCTATTTTACTAGCACAACCCTAACTGCCTTCTTAGTAAGCTAAAATCAGATTCAGGTAAGGGTTTAGTAAAGATGTCAGCTAAATTGGATTTTGAGTCCACATGCATAAGTAAAATTTCACCCCTAGTTACGTGATCCCTAACAAAGTGAAGTTTTACTTCTATATGTTCGGTTCGGGAGTGATGAATTGGATTTTTAGTCAGATTTATTGAACTAATATTGTCAATAAACACTTTGGTTTGGGTATACTCCAGCTGGAAATCCTTAAGAGTGTGCATCATCCATAAAAGTTGTGTCACACACTCTCCTATGACGACATATTCTGCTTCAGTTGTGGATAAAGCTACACAGTGTTGCTTTCTACTGCACCAGCTGACTAGACTATGTCCTAATAATTGACAAGTTCCACTTGTACTCTTTCTATCTAGTTTACACCCAGCATAATCAGAGTCAGAGTATCCTGATAATTCAAAAGTGGGATTCCCTACATTTAGGGTACGCTTAATGTACCTTTGAATTCTTTTTACTGATGCTAAGTGGGATTCCTTAGCACAGGTTTGGTACCTAGCACACATACCTACAGCGAACAAAATATCAGGTCTTCTAACAGTTATGTACAATAAGCTAGCAATCATACTCTTGTATAATTTTAGGTCAATTGGTTTACCTTCAGGGTCATTATCTATTTTAACATTTGTAGTCATCGGAGTACTTAAACTTTTAGAACTTTCCATTTTGAATTTCTTTATTAGTTCCTTTGCATATTTAGATTGATGAACGTAATTGCCATCCCTGGTTTGTTTAATTTGGAGACCTAAGAGAAAGTTCAGCTCGCCCACTAAGCTCATTTCAAATCCGCTCTCTATAATTTTGACAAACTCTTTTAAAAAATTAGAATTTGTAGACCCAAATATTATATCATCTACGTATATTTGATCTATAAATATATCTTTTTCTAAGGTTTTAAATAAAGAGATTCTTAAGTGTTGTGTTTGGAGGCCTTCACTCTCTCTAGGCAATTTTTGAGGCGATTTGGGCGATTTGGCGGAATCGCACGAGCGCGCGTTTTCTGCCTCTTGCGGCGCTGGCCGCTGGCGACAAGATGCCGCCGGCACCGGATCCTGTGCACTTCCCTCCTCTCCTAGCCTCAAATCCGAAACCTACACAGGCCTCCACTCCTGTCCCAGGGTCGCTTTCTAATCGCCCAGCATCGTATGCAGCGGTACTACGACCGACTTCACCTCGTGCTCCAAAAAAAGGATTTGAAGGGATTGGAGAGGCCTTCAAGGAAGCAACGATGTACAATAATAAGCCGGGTATCTTCTATTCGGAAGAAGAGGTAACTTCCATGGCTGATCCATATAAGTTCTCTTTGATCAGAAAATTTTTGGGCAAGAGACCAGGTTTCTCGGTTATTCAACAAGCTTTTAAGAATTTGGGTTTGTCTAGATGTTATAATCTGCATTTCCTTCGATCGGGTCATATATTTATGCATTTGACTTCAAATGATGATATGGCACGTGTTTGGTCTCGTGGAATTTGGTATATTAGAGGTGTGCCTTTACGCATGTTTAAATGGTCTCTGCATTTCTCTTATGAAGCTGAGTCTTCTATTGTTCCAGTGTGGGTGCAATTCCCTGATTTCCCAATTCATATGTTCAATAAAAATAGTTTGTTTTCTGCGGCAAAAATCATTGGAAAGCCTATTAAAATTGATGAGGCCACAACGGATGGATCAAGATTATATATGGCAAGGGTTTGTGAGGAAATTGATTTGATGAAACCAAAGGTGGATGAGTTTTGGATTGGAATTGGCGAGGAGAACGGCTACAAAAGGTTGTCTTTGAGAAGCACCCGAAGTATTGTGAGAATTGTATGCATTTGGGGCACTCGGTGGATGAATGCTATTTTAATGGGAACAGACTGAAGCCTGAATGGAACAGGAAGAAATTGGATCCTATTGCTCCTGGGGAGGATTTGCGAGAGAGGTTGAAGAAGAGGAATACAATTGGAACAGAAGGCTTGATTGGGGTGTCATCAAGAGGAGCCAGAGGTGGAGGTTTGTATAGAGCTGAGAAGCAAATATGGAGTCAGAAGCAGGGAGATGTGAAAAATCAAACTTCTAAGAATCAAGAGATGGCAATGGTTGGCAACAAGTTTAACACTTTGTTGAATTTGGAGGAGGAGGGAAAAGGGGATCTAGATGGATTTGGGGAGCAAGAGGAGGAGGAAAGGGATGGGGATGAAGATGATGGGCAGGAAATCAGACAAGAAATCAGGAATGCAGATGCTAAGGAGGTTAGAAATGAGCAAAATATTCCTAGCTCCTTGAGTCCAAGTATTTTGGAGCGAGGGGGGCAGGAAAGTGGAGCTGTGATGGACCATATTGTTGATAACTGGATTCCAGGTAATGAGAAGGATCAATATGAGTTGCAGGCTACTGGGAAAGCTAAAGACAGGGGGAAATCTATGGGAACATCTAGTGGAAAACAAAGTGTGCCGAGGTTGAAGCAAGGTGTCCAAGTTCAAAGGCAAGGTAAAGAAGTGCAGGTAGTAGGGATGGGCATGTCAGTGGTGTTAGTGATATGAGAAAAGTGTCCTAAGGCAATCGCCTTATGATTGTAATCATTTATTTTAATAAATGAATATTCACTATTTGAGTATACATGTTTATGTATTTGATTGAGATCTTAAACTCATTTACTGAATGTCCGCAATACAATTCACAACATGAGAGAATTTTTGATGAATTCACAACTAGTGATTATCTCTACATGTGCAATTGTGAAGCATTGAAATTGTCCCTAGTCGATGAATTGATTAAATACGAACACTATCAATTCTGTTGAGACTAGCATGAGTTATTCTCTAATCAGCTGATTCTCATTGGCTGGTGAGATTGGGATGTCCGGAGATAAACATGAATGCTAGTTAAGGGAACTAGTTCATTGGAGTGACTGGCTGTAAAACTTCATATGGTAGTCTATATATAGATATGTCAATGAAGTTCTTACTGTAGCTTAAGTGCGATGTTCCTTTGACTTGCGGTGTTCAAGTCATCTTGGTCATGGAGACTTATACTTTGACATCTTAAGCAAGCATCTCTAAGGAGGTGTGGACCCAGGATGATTGGGTATAAGCCGAAGTGCCCTAAGATGTTTGAACAGCCTACAAAGGATTCAACACTCCTTGCGAGGAGATGTATACCCAAGCCATATCGTCGTATTGTTACTCGAAGCCTCTGGCCAGAGCATGACATGTTCAGAGTATGAATCTCTTAAATACATGAGAGTAATTAGAATCCGTAGGACGAGAAAATGTTACTTGGGCTAGGTGTGACATAGTCAGCCTAGTGGGGACTAACACACATAGACCATATCCTAAACCAAGTGGATATAAGATGGTGAAGGGAATGGGTCATGATTCATTATAGCTGCTGAAGGGTTTCAGAATTGTTTCTGAGGTCAACCGTTGATCTTTCGATTAATTGGGGATCATAATGTACTACTAGGTGCCACTCATGATCGTTCTATAATTGACTAATTATAGACGGCCAATATAAATCGAAAGCCTATTTAGTCACACGCACTATGAGTAATCCGAGGGATTTAAAACGAGTTGAAAATTGGATTTTCCAATCAAGAGAGATTAGGTTTGGTTAAGCCAAACGATAAGTCGAATCTGAATTTTTCAGAGACGCATCGGAAGCGTAAAATGGCTAAGTCTTTTGAAGACTTAATAGATGAATTAAATAAGTTTAATTCATTGGGGCGTGGCTTGGATGGGCCGGCCAAAGAGGGTCTCCATCCTCTTTGCTTGGCCGGCCACAACTAAGGGAGAGAACCAAGTTTTTGGTTCAATTTATAAAATAAACCAAGTGTGGTTTGTTTTATAAAATTATGGATGATATAAATTTTTATATAATAAACCAAGGTTTGGTTTATTTTTCATGAAAATTAAAATGAACCATGGATTGGTTTATTTTATTTTATAAAATCAATCATGGATTGATTTACCATGATAAGAAAATTTATTCCATAAGAAAAAAAGAGACTTGGTCGGTTTTATCATGAATTAAAATATGAAAAAAACTTGGCATGATGGAATAAATCATAGAAAATTTATTCCATAAGAAAAAAGAGACTTGGCGGTTGAGAGGCCACTATATAAAGGACCCAAGGCAAGGCTTGGAAATCAATCGAAGTATTCTTGCCTGGGCTCTCTCCCTCTCCTCCCTTCTTTCTCTTGGCCGACCACAAGGCTCTTCTCCCTTCTTCTTGCCGTGAGCACAAGGAGAAGCACCGAGGCGACAAAGTTCTTCCGTTGGGACGATCTTCCTCTCTGGCCATTATCACCTTGGGATTGGGCGCAAGTCATCTTCCTCCTTCTGGTCGGAATTGTGATTCCGGCCGACCTTGGTAGTGAGTTTTTCCGATGTGATTACTTCTCTCTTGGTTTTCTTGTCGCGTTCTCGGAGAATCTAGTAGTTTTCGAGAACACGAAACTCGTGTCTTTGTGAAGTCATCCCGAAGATACTCGGCGTGGACGCGAATAGAGGCGGAGCTTCCGAGGGACGCTTACGGTTGGATCACGTCCCTTCCTTCGAGTTACGCAAGGTAATACGTAAATTAGTTTACGTTTCTGTAAAATTTTAAATATATGATCATGTCTACACAAGATAAAGTTGCATGCTTAGATGTGTGGTTAAATAATTTGAGAAATTATTTATGCTAAACCTTCCACTGCACGTAATTAATTTTAAAATTACGAACCCGCATCCATGCAACATGCACCCGGTCCCAACAGTATCAGAGCGAGGTTAGTGTTCGACATAATCATATAATTGTTTTGTGGAAAACTTTTTCATGATCTCAATTTTGAAAAATTTTCTAATTATGGAAACTTTCCGATTATGGTAAATTTTCGATTTAGGAATTTCAAAGTTTGGAAATCATCATGAAATTTCGCAAACTTTTGAAATATCCCTGTTTCTGAAATTTTATGATAATTGTGAAAACTTTCCTAATTTGGAAATTTTCTATTTTGGAAATTTTCTAATTTTGGAAAAACGTAAGTTTTCTTTGTACCAGAAACTTACAATTATTCTGAAAACCTTTTAATTTTAGAAACTTTCCATTTATGGAAAGCTCGCAATTTTGGGCACTTTCTTTCAAGAAAGTCTAGACAAAATTATAGGAATATTAATTGGTATTTAAATTCATAATTAGAAATTAAATTATTTAGAAAATTCTTTATTTTGGATTGAGCCTCGGTGAGCCGTCCAATTTAAAGTTAGTTGTTATAATTAAATTTCCTAAATTGAATTTAAACTATCAAATGTTTAATTTGGATTGAGCCTCAGGGAGCCGTCCAAATTTATTATCAATAAATTCTTATTTTGGATTGAGCCTCGGGGAGCCGTCCAAATTAAGTTATTGATATTAATTTTCCATAAATAGAATATGTGATCAAATCTTGGAAATTTTTGAGGTGATTCTCAAACGATAATTTTCTTATTTGATTTTTGAGGTGATGCTCTTACATATTATTGTCTCCAAAATTAATTAGGAAAATTGTTTCCTATAGAGTATATTTCCTTAAATAACATTTTTATGAAAATAATATGTGGTTGAATTAAGGGAATCTGTCTCTTAATTTAATAAGATTTGATTTAGAGAAATCAAAGTCTTAAACATATTATTTCCAAAATTGATTATGATAATTTAGGAAATTGTTTCCCAAAACAATTTCTTGAATAAAGTATGAAATTAGAATTAGGAAATCCGGTTCCTAATTCAATTAATGAGACTTGATAAATTAAGTCACTTACATACTTTATTAAGGAAATCGTTAGTACATGACATAATTATATGTCATGAATGTGCTTAAAAGAAAAAGATGAGACCCAAAACCCCTTACAAAATATTAAGGCCAACACCTTCCATTAATATGGTTAGAACCGGAGTTTTGTTTCTCGTTTGGGTTGATGGACACATCCATGCCCGGCTTGAACCTCAACATGTTCAAACCATGGAATTAGTTTATGATTAATATAGTTGGAGTCAGAGGTCAATCCTTAGTTTTGGTTGTTGGACACATCCAAGCCTGGCTAAACGGTTGAATGAGCTCCAACCATGTTAAAATTATTTTGATTAATGGGTCAGCCTTAAGCTTGGAGCATCGATTTGTTATGCCACAGCCAAGGTCGATGTAAAGAGAGGTGCAGTTGGGTGCTATGTATATTGTTGCATACTTGTTAATGAGTTAACAACCCAATGATATATACAAACATTCAATTAGTTGATAGCATAATGTGATAGTTACATATGTGTAATATCTAATCGGTATAATTACCTACCTTCATAGCTAAGAATAACTTGATGGACTCCAGCCATGATAGTTCTTATCTATGGATGGATATCAACCTATTTGGAGATGTTCCTACGATCTCCCGAATTGATAAAAAGGGTTATTCAATTCGAAAAATAAATAGGATTTAATTAATGTATATTGATGCATTCTTTATCATTCTCATCACATAACCTCAATTTATATTTCTAGGATAATCACCTGATCATGTCTTCTTTGAATTTGCGTTCCATTTTGGACACCAATAAGTTAACTAAGGCCAAAAGGATTGAAAAGGCACCAAAAGTCACTTGCCATCACTGCGGCAAGAGGGCCACTGGCGAAGAAACTGCAAGGTTTATCTTGAGTCCTTGACGAAGAAGGCATCCGATGCCCCATCCTCTTCAGGCATCTTCGTTATTGAATGTCACTCTATTTCCTCGTACACCTGGGTACTTGATACTAGGTGTATCTCACATATATGTAATGACATACACGGGCTAAGGAATAGAAGAAGACTCGTCAAGGGAGAAGCGAATTTGCGAGTTGGAAATGGAGCAAAGATTGCTGCTATTGCCATCGGAACATATTTGCTAAAGCACCCTACTGGACTTGTCTTAGAATTGGATAATTGTTATTTTGTTTCTTCGTTAATAAAGAACATTGTATCTATTTCATGCTTGAATGAAAAGGCTTACCATTTAACTTTTAGTAGCAATTGCTGTTACATAACTTTAAATGGTGTTCTTTATGGGACCGGAACTTTATGCAATGGTATCTACACGTTAGATTTATCCGGTGACGTTTTCAATATCGAAGTTAGCAACAAACGTGCTCGAATAGATAATCAAATAGACTCCTATACGTGACATTGTCGTCTTGGCCATATAAGCAAAAAAAACGCATGACCAAATTACACCGATGTGGAATTCTGGAATCATTTAAACCTGGTTCATTTGATACATGCGAATCATGCTTAAAAGGCAAGATGACCAAATTACTCTTTTCCGAAAAAGGTAAACCCATGGGAGAATTGTTTGGTCTAATACATACTGATGTATGTGGACCAATGTCAACTCTTGCACAAGGAGGCTATAGCTACTTCGATGATCACTCACGATTCGGGTATGTGTTCTTAATGAAACACAAATCTGAAGCTTTTGAGAAATTCAAAGAGTTCAAAAGTGAAGTAGAGAAACAGCTTGGCAAAAGTATTAAGATACTTCGTTCTGATCGGGGTGGTGAATATTTAAGTCAAATGTTTCAAGATTATCTTCGGGACAATGGGATATTGTCTCAATGGACTCCGCTATATACACCACAGCATAATTGTAACGCCCGCTTTTTTTTTTTTTTATAGACCATCATAAAGCGGCGTTACGTTAACATACTTAGGCATGTAGACATCATAATGCAGCGGAAAACTTTAAACTTACACCTACATGCACTTACTACCATTCCTACCATCATAACATGGAAACTTGGCATATTAACTTTATACTTAGCATCATATCATACTTAGCATCATGCCATATTTTAGCATCATATCATACTTAGCATCATGTCATACATTAGCATCATGTCATAGAGTCATATTCACGTACTTAGTAGTAAAGGTAGAGTTCTATCATAAGACAAACAACCATATGGTCTCTTGGCCAAGTCACTATCACACACATTCTGCAATGCCCTCCTACTGCTTCCTTTTTATCCCCTTGCGTGATCTGCGGTATAAGAAAATAAGACTATAAGCACACAGGCTTAGTAAGACTCTTTCCTACCCACTAAAACCATCCGTCACTTAATCATAAACATATGAAACATTAGCATACTTAATGCTTTACTTAGATCGTCATCCTTATCATCACTTAGCATTCATTCGACATGTCATGGACATGGCTTCATCATATTCATAGCATGACATAAACATAACCATAAACATTCATGTATGGCATCATACTTGACATAAACATAAACATCGTAAACATTCATAGCATGACATAAACATAAACATCATAAATATTCATAGCATGGCATAAACACAATTCATAAACATCGTAAACATTCATAGCATGGCATAAACATAAACATCATAAATATTCATAGCATGGCATAAACACAATCCATAAACATCGTAAACATTCATAGCATGGCATAATACTTGGCATGGACATAAAATCATGGCATAACCTAATTAAAATCATGGCATCCTATACTAGCATGAGCATAAATAAAATAATGGCATTCTAACATAACATAAGCATAATTAAATCATGGCATCCTAAACTAACATGAACATAAATAGAAGCATGACATCCTAACTTAGCATAAACATAATCAAAGCATGGCATTCTAAACTAGCATAAAATCATGGCATCCTAAACTAACATGAACATAAGTAAAATCATGGCATTAACATAGATAAATCATGGCATAAAAATCATGGCATAAACATAAATAAATCATGGCATAAAAATCATGGCATAAACATAAATAAATCATGGCATAACCATCCTTTTCATGAACATACTTTTCATAAACATACTTTTCATAACATAATGCATAACATGAATGGATGCATGTAGCAACTGTGCATATATATATATATAAATGCTTAATCTTTAAAACATGCTTTTAAATCATCATCATAACATCATTGGGCCCTGGCTTGTACCACATTCATTCATCATATGCGCGCATCCCTATGTAAATACGAGGTAGCTATCTCGACCTACTAGGGTAAGGACAGCATCATCGGTAGTCCCGAACCGTAAGGACAGCATCATCGGTAGTCCCGAACCGTGGACAGCATCATCGGTAGTCCAGAACCGTGGACCTTACTTAGGTCCGGTACAAGCCCATAAAATAAAATAAAATACTTTGCATGCTTCATCATTCATAAGTCATTCATGGCATACTATCATAACATAACTTGTTACGGCTCGGCCCGTCTACCAGCCCATTTACCGGTCCTTATGACCGTCGTACCGTCGACCATCGACCGTGCCGTTTAGCATATTCATTCATTCATCATACTTAACCTTCATTCATCATTTTCATTCTTATCATGCATAACCATGGCATATCATTCATAAACATGGCATATCATTCATAACATGACATATCATTCGTAAACATGGCATATCATTCATAACATGGCATATCATTCATAACATAGCATATCATTCATAAACATAAATCACATCTTACCATAGGGCCATTGGGACCCTTACTTGAAATAAATCTTAACTTTTATCCTATTAACCCTTATATGGCCAAAACTTGTGGAGTCCCATGGCCGTGTGAAAATTCACACAATCGCCATCCATCATCCTTATATCATGGCAACACATAAACATAAGTTGAGGTTAAAGACTCAACCCTAACCCTTGGGTCCTTGGGGTTGGCCGAACCATATGGGGCCTCTAGGGTACCCCAAAAATTCCCAAAATTTATACTTAATGTCTACACATCATGAGGGAACATTAAATGACATTATCCTGATTTTTAACATATTTTTAGACATTTAAAACATGGTGGCCGAAACCCTTGAACTTAAGGTTCTGGGTTTTGCTTCTTTCATGTTGGCCGAAACATATGGGGCCTCTAGGGTATCCCAAAAATTCCAAAAAATTATACTTAATGTCTAAACATCATAAGGGAACAATAAATGACATTATCATGATTTTTAACATATTTTTAGACATTTAAAACATGGTGGCCGAAACCCTTGAACTTAAGGTTCTGGGTTTTGCTTCTTTCATGTTGGCCGAAACATATGGGGCCTCTAGGGTATCCCAAAAATTCCCAAAAATTATACTTAATGTCTAAACATCATAAGGGAACATTAAATGACATTATCATTATTTTTAACATATTTTTAGACATTTAAAACATGGTGGCCGAAACCTTTGAACTTAAGGTTCTGGGTTTTGCTTCTTTCATGTTGGCCGAAACATATGGGGACTCTAGGGTATCCCAAAAATTCCCAAAAATTATACTTAATATCTAAACATCATAAGAGAACATTTAATGACATTATCATGATTTTTAACATATTTTTAGACTTTTAAAACATGGTGGCCGAAACCCTTGAACTTAAGGTTCTGGGTTTTGCTTCTTTCATGTTGGCCGAAACATATGGGGTCTCTAGGGTATCCCAAAAATTCCCAAAAATTATACTTAATGTCTAAAAATCATAAGGGAACATTAAATGAGATTATCATGATTTTTTAACATATTTTTAGACATTTAAAACAAGGTGGCCGAAACCCTTGAACTTAAGGTTCTGGGTTTTGCTTCTTTCATGTTGGCCGAAACATATGGGGCCTCTAGGGTATCCCAAAAATTCTCAAAAATTATACTTAATGTCTAAACATCATAAGGGAACATTAAATGACATTATCATGTTTTTTAAAATATTTTTAGACATTTAAAACATGGTGGCCGAAACCCTTGAACTTAAGGTTCTGGGTTTTGCTTCTTTCATGTTGGCCGAAACATATGGGGCCTCTAGGGTATCCCAAAAATTCCCAAAAATTATACTTAGTGTATAAACATCATAAGGGAATATTAAATAACATTATCATGATTTTTAACATATTTGTAGACATTTAAAACATGGTGGTCGAAACCCTTGAACTTAAGGTTTTGGGTTTTGCTTCTTTCATGTTGGCCGAAACTCTAGGGTGTCCTAGAGTACTCTAAAAATTCCCAAAAATTATACATAACCTCTACACATCATAAGGGAACATTAAATAACATTATACAGATTTTTAGCATATTTATGGACCTTTAAAACATGCTGGCCGAAACCTTTGAACATAGGAACCTTGATTTTGTTTCTCTTCAACATTAAATCCGAAAACTAACTTATATATCATGCCAAAAATCATGGAAATCATAGGTAACTATTATACCACAGGTGAGGGAGTCTTACCTTAGATTTCTTGATTTTTAGACCTTGGATGGAAAGAAGGAAGAAGACTTGACCACACCTAGCCCTTGGAAACTTGAGAAGACCTTAGATCTTGGAGGATGAGACTTTTTGTGAAGTTTTCTCAAGGGAGAAGTCCTCCTTGAGTGCTCGGCAAGAATGGAGATGGAAGAGAGAAGCAAATTCAATTTATGGCATGAAGAATGAAACTCCCAAACCCCTTTATTAATCAACCATTAAAGTGGTGAATGAAGAGTTTTCCATGGCCCTTCATCTTCTTCTACTATTTAACCACCATTCACTCCGTTTCCTCACAAGAATTCCTTGCTAGGTGAGTTGGTTAAACCATTCTTGGTTGTACAAGAGGTCCAAGGTTCAATCCTTGGCCCATGCACCTTTATTTTTATTTTATTTTTATTTTATTTAATCCTTTTTCTTATTTTCGAAATTTCCCTTTTATTTCGAAAATTCTCCAAAAATCACCCATAATTATGCCAATATTCCCAATTAAAATCCTTTTATATTTATATAAATTTTACCCAATTAATACCCATTTTTGGAGCCCATTAGTACCTAATTCCTCAAATTAAATAGGAAAATTAAACTAATACTTACCCATAATCATGCTAATATGTCTAATTAAATCTTATTTATCTTTATACTAATTTTCACCTAAAATCCACCGATAATTATGGTACTAGCAAGCCCATATAAGGCCCATTAGTGCCCTTTTTCCCAATTTAAATGGGAAAACATGGATTTTCTAGGCCCAAATTTGCATTAATATTCCTTGGTCCCTTGGAAAATTATCTAAACATGCTTAATATTTTAATAAAATATTAAGAGAATTTTCTGGGTCGTTACAATAATGGTGTATCTTAGAGGCGTAACCGAACCTTGATGGGCATGGTTAGATCTATGATGAATCATGCAACTCTTCCAAAATCTTTTTGGGGCTATACGCTTAAGACAACTGTTTACTTACTAAATAGAGCCCCGACCAAGGTAGTCTCTACTACTCCATATAAGACGTGGAATAGTAAGAAACCTCATTTATCTCGCCTAAAGATATGGGGTTGTCCTGCTTATGTAAAGCGGACTGTATCAGACAAATTGGATGCTAAGTCTGATAAATGTCTATTTTTTGGATACCCTAAGGAAACGAAAGGTTACCAATTCTATCATCCCTTGGAACAAAAGGTGTTTGTTTCAAGGCATGCTGTATTTCTAGAAAAAGAATTTCTTTTACAAGAAAACAGTGGGAGTAGCATTGAACTTGAAGAAGTTCAAGAAACTCCAATAGACATTATAGAGACACCTAATCTTGACCCACAACCAATAACTCATAATGATGAGCTATCAGTTGAACCTAAAACAACACCACTTCTTCGTAGGTCTGATAGGACACGTAATATTCCAGAGAGATACGGATTTCTCATAAGTGAATCGAACGACGTGTTACTTATTAACAATGACGAACCTACAGTTATGAAGATGTTCTAAAAAATTCAGAAAGGGATAAGTGGCTTGAAGCCATGATGTCGGAAATGAATTCCATGTACAAAAATCAAGTATGAGACTTGGTTAACTCACCTGAAGCGAATAAGGCCATGGGTGCAAGTGGGTTTTCAAGAAGAAAACCGATATGGAAGGTAATGTTGTTACCTTTAAGGCTAGATTAGTGGCAAAAGGATATCGTCAGAAATAAGGAATTGATTATGACGAAACCTACTCACCAGTAGCTATGCTTAAATCCATTCGGATGCTCCTGGCCATAGCAGCTCATTATGATTATGAGATATGGCAAATGGATGTGAAAACAGCTTTCCTTAATGGAAACCTGCTTGAGGATGTATACATGGTACAACCTGAAGGTTTCACATCGGTTAATAAAACCAAAGTATGCAAGCTTCGACGATCCATATATGGTTTAAAGCAAGCATCCAGGAGATGGAACATCCGTTTTGATGAGACAATCAAAGAGTTTGATTTCTCACAAAATCCTGACAAACCTTGTGTGTACAAGAAGGTTAGTGGGAGTGCAGTTGTATTCCTAGTGTTATATGTCGATGACATATTACTTATAGGAAATGATATATCAGTCTTACAGTCAGTTAAAATTTGGTTGTCCAAAACTTTCTCCATGAAAGACCTGGGAGAAGCAACCTATATCCTTGGGATTAGAATCTATAGAGATAGATCAAAACGGTTGCTTGGTCTTTCGCAGTCTACATATATAGACAGAGTGCTAGAAAGGTTTAGCATGTCGGAATCCAAGAAAGGTTACCTTCCCATCAGGCATGGGATCAACCTTTCGAAGTCTATGTGTCCGTGCACAGAAGATGAGAGGATTTGCATGAATAAGATTCCTTATGTATCCGCGATAGAATCTATCTTGTATGCTATGTTATGTACTAGGCCCGATGTATCGTATGCTCTGAGCGTCATAAGAAGATACTAGTCTGATCCAGGAATGGATCATTGGGCGGCTGTCAAGACAATCCTCAAGTACTTGAGAAGAACTAAGGATGTGTTCCTAATATATGGAGAAGGTGATATGATAATACGTGGGTATACAGATGCCAGTTTCAAGACAGATAAGGATGACTCCAAATCTTAGTCCGGATACGTATTTATTTTGAATGGAGGCGGAATAAGTTGGAAGAGTTCCAAGCAAGACACCGTAGCGGATTCTACCACGGAAGCGAAATATATTGCAGCTTCGGAAGCATCAAAGGAAGCAGTCTGGATCAAGAAGTTTGTCTCAGAATTTGGTGTGGTTCCAACCATTGATGAGGCAATACCGGTTTATTGTGACAACAATGGAGCTATTGCACAAGCGAAGGAACCAAGGTCTCATCAGCGATCCAAACATGTGCTTCGCTGCTATCATCTGATCAGAGAGATTATAAGTAGGAATGATATACAAATTGAGAAAATTCCCACTGAAAGGAATTTAGCGGATCCTTTAACTAAGGTCTTGCCTCAAAGCAAGATTGAGGGTCATGTTAGAGCCTGTGGTATTGGATACCATAGCGATTGGCATTAGGCCAAGTGGGAGTTTGTTAGTGATATGAGAAAAGTGTCCTAAGGCAATCACCTTATGATTGTAATCATTTATTTTAATAAATGAATATTCACTATTTGAGTATACATGTTTATGTATTTGATTGAGATCTTAGACTCATTTACTGAATGTCCGCAATATAATTCACAGCATGAGAGAATTTGTGATGAATTCACAACCAGTGATTATCTCTACATGTGCAATTGTGAAGTATTGAAATTGTCCCTAGTCGATGAATTGATAAATACGGACACTATCAATTCTGTTGAGACTAGCATGGGTTATTCTCTAATCAGCTGATTCTCACTGGCTGGTGACATTACGATGTCTAGAGATAAACATGAATGCTAGTTAAGGGAACTAGTTCATTGGAGTGACTGGCTGTAAAACTTCATATGGTAGTCTATATATAGATATGTCAATGAAGTTCTTACTGCAGCTTATGTGCGATGTTCCTTTGACTTGCGGTGTTCAAGTCATCTTGGTCATGGAGACTTATACTTTGACATTTTAAGCAAGCATCTCCAAGGAGGTGTGGACCCAGGATGATTGGGTATAAGCCGAAGTGCCCGATGATGTTTGAACAGCCTACAAAGGATTCACCATTCCTTACGAGGAGATGTATAAGTCGAAGTGATTATTGTTTTGGTGTTGACACCGATTTTAGTTTAGGTTGATGATTATGATGATTATGATTAAGTCCTGATCGAGGATTAGGCAGGGTTTGGAAAATCCTAACATGGAGGGTTAGGTATGTAAAATCCTAGCTTGGACGGCTAGGTGTTGGAAAGTCCTAATTCGGAAGGGTTAGGTGAAAAGTCCTAGCTTGGAGGGCTAGGTGAAAAGTCCTAACTTGGAGGGTTAGGTGCAAAGTCCCAACTTGGAGAATTAGGTGAAAAGTCCTGGCTTGGAGGGTCAGGTGCCTAGCTTGGAGGGCTAGGTTGGATGAAGTTCTAACTCGGAAGGGTTGGGTGAAAAGTCCTAGCTTGGAAGGCTAGGTGAAAAGTCCTAGCTTGGAGGGCTAGGTGAAAAGTCCTAACTTGGAGGGTTAGGTGCAAATTCCCAACTTGGAGAGTTAGATGGAAAAATCCTTAGCTTGGAGGGCTAAGGTGGATGAAACCCTAGCTTGGAGGGATGGGTTTGACTCCCTGGATTAGTCTGGTGACCGATCAGGGATATTGGCACGCTACTCCTTCGTGGATCGGTCTGGTGACCGATCCAGCGATGTCTAATCGGTCCGGTGATCGATCAGGGAGCAAGTAGCTTCCTCACTGACTTGCTCTTGATCGGTCTAGAGACCGATCAGGGAGCGAACAATGAGTGAGTTCTCCTCCGGATCAGACCCTGGATCGGTCCGATGACCGATCAGGGACTTAGGATCAGATTACAGAATTACTGTTCATATGTCCTGATCGGTCTGAGTGACCGATCAGGCTTCACTCTGATCGGTCTGGTGACCGATCAGGCTTCACTCTGATCGGTCCGGTGACCGATCAGGCTGTGTTGTCGAGAGAGCTGGGAATCCTAGCACAGAGGTGGATCGGTCTGGTGACCGATCCATAAGCCCTGGATCGGTCCGGTGACCGATCACTTTAATTCAAATTGCACTGTCAGACGCGATCAGAGCGTCTGATCGTATCCGATTCTCTGCCCTTCACTTCTGAATCTTGATTTACTGCTTGATATGCTGCTCTAACACTCTGATTAAGCTGCAGGTGACAGGGGAGGATTCAAACACTCAAGGAGAAGTCAATGGAGGCTTTCCTTGGAGCAGGTTTGTCCGTTTTCCATCTCAGGTTGCAATGGTCGGAGCTGCAGACTGGAGCCGCTAACTGGAGCTTGGCTGAGGGAGCTCAGGAAGTCAAGGGAAGGCTCAGTGGTAGCTGGCGTTGGCAGTGAGGTAGCTGGAGGCTGCAGGAGATGCTGTCACCTGATGCTGAGTGGAGAAACAAAAAGGGCGGAGAAGGCTTCGTGGAGTATAGAGCGTTGTTCTGTTTTTGCGAACTGAGTCTCTTGCCGCGCCTTGAGTTCTCCACAACTTGCTTGCTGTGTTTCTGAAGTTCTCATCACCTTGAGCAAGCTACTGCATTCTTGAAGCAACCATTACTTGAGCGCTTGAAGGAGAGAACAAAAGGCTTGGAGTCCGACAGCGGGAAGACACGAGGAAGGGTTCCTTGCGTGAGATCGCGCTGGGTGGAGCTCGGGAAAGCTTGCTGTGTTCTTGTCTTTGCTGAGTGCTTGAGTAAGATCCTTCCTATTGTTTCATTGTGCTTAAACATATATTTGTTATTGAAACACTGTGGAGAGGTTTCTCCACCGAGAAGGAGGTTGTCTTCTATCCGGTGTAAACCGGGGCTTGATCTGCCGACGATCAAGGGATCGCCCACCCTAAGGGCACGCCAAGGAGTAGGGGCAAGTTATCCCCGAACCTTGTAAACCCTCCTTGTTAGCGATCTTGCTAGTTGTGTTTGTTTTGCTTTCGTTTCTGTTTTTAGTTTTCTGCACACTCTGTTTTCTACTCTTTCCGCTGTCCTACTGATATCTGAGTTGCAGAAACTTCATAAGTGTTTAAAGTCGAAGTGATTGGCTATGTTCACCCCCCCCCTCCTCTCTAGCCATCCGTTTCCAACAAGTGGTATCAGAGCTTGGGGCTCTGTCTACGGCTTAACATCCGAGAGTTATCAACAATATGGCGTTGAGAGAAGGCTTCTCCACCACCTGACCTCCATTCTTTGATGGCGCCGACTTTCAATATTGGAGATCAAAGATGGAATATTATTTGAAGATGGATATCCACACTTGGTTCGCGGTGAAGGAGGGATTCACCCCTCCGAAGGTTGATGAAGGTAAAGAACATGAGTCATGGAGGTGGACTGCCGAACAAACGCGAAAGAGTGAAGCCGACGCGAAGGCGGTTGTCACTCTACAATGTGGCATGAACAAAGACCAACTTATCAAGGTTGGTCCTTCACAAGTGCAAAGGACTTGTGGAACAAACTCATTGAGCTCACGAGGGCACCCGAGATTCAAGAATCGCAAAGAGGGACTTGTTCCTCAATCAACTCCAAAATCTCTCCATGAAGGAGAATGAAACGGTAAGTGAGCTCCATAGCCGGTTCAAGGAAGTCCTCAATGGGCTTCATTTCGATTGATGGA
>JAGFNQ010000919.1:215330-442268 GCA_024364735.1 Boesenbergia rotunda
TGCGAAAGACCAAGCAACCGTTTTGATCTATCTCTATAGATTCTAATCCCAAGGATATAGGTTGCTTCTCCCAGGTCTTTCATGGAGAAAGTTTTGGACAACTAAATTTTAACTGACTGTAAGACTGATATATCGTTTCCTATAAGTAATATGTCATCGACATATAACACTAGGAATACGACTGCACTCCCACTAACCTTCTTGTACACACAAGGTTCGTCAGGATTTTGTGAGAAATCAAACTCTTTGATTGTCTCATCAAAACGGATGTTCCAGCTCTTAGATGCTTGCTTTAGTCCATATATGGATCGTCGAAGCTTGCATACTTTGGTTTTATTAACCGATGTGAAACCTTCAGGTTGTATCATGTATACATCCTCAAGCAGGTTTCCATTAAGGAAAGCTATTTTCACATCCATTTGTCATATCTCATAATCATAATGAGCTGCTATGGCCAGGAACATCCGAATGGATTTAAGCATAGCTACTGGCGAATATGTTTCGTCATAATCAATTTCTTGTTTCTGACGATATCCTTTTGCCACTAATCTAGCCTTAAAGGTAACAACATTACCTTCCAAGTCGGTTTTCTTCTTGAAAACCCACTTGCACCCTATGGGCTTAATCCCTTCAGGTGGGTTAACCAAGTCCCATACTTGATTTTTGTACATGGAATCCATTTCCGACTTCATGGCTTCAAGCCATTTATCCCTTTTTGTATTTTTCAGAACATCTTCATAACTGATAGGTTCGTCATCGTTAATGAGTAACACGTCATTTGATTCACTTATGAGAAATCCGTATCTCTCTGGAATATTGCGTGTCCTATCAGACCTACGAAGAAGTGGTGTTGTTTTAGGTTCAACTGATAGCTTATCATTATGAGTTATTGGTTGTGGGTCTAGACTAGGTGTCTCTGTAATGTCTATTGGAGTTTCTTAAACTTCTTCAAGTTCAATGCTACTCCCACTGTTTTCTTGTAAAAGAAATTCTTTTTCTAGAAATACAGCATGCCTTGAAACAAACACCTTTTGTTCCAAGGGATGATAGAATTGGTAACCCTTCGTTTCCTTAGGGTATCCAATAAATAGACATTTATCAGACTTAGCATCCAATTTGTCTGATACAGTCCGCTTTACATAAGCAGGACAACCCCATATCATTAGGTGAGATAAATGAGGTTTCTTACTATTCAACGTCTCATATGGAGTAGTAGAGACTACCTTGGTCGGGACTCTGTTTAGTAAGTAAACAGCTGTCTTAAGCGCATAGCCCCAAAAGGATTTTGGATGAGTTGCATGATTCATCATAGACCTAACCATGTCCATCAAGGTTCGGTTATGCCTCTCAGATACACCATTATGCTGTGGTGTATATGGCGGAGTCCATTGAGACAATATCCCATTGTCCCTAAGATAATCTTAAAACTCTTGACTTAAGTATTCACCACCCCGATCGGATCGAAGTATCTTAATACTTTTGCCAAGCTGTTTCTCTACTTCACTTCTGAACTCTTTGAATTTCTCAAAAGCTTCAAATTTGTGTTTCATTAAGAACACATACCCGAATCGTGAGTGATCATCGATAAAGGTAATGAAGTAGCTATAGCCTCCTTGTGCAAGAGTTGACATTGGTCCACATACATCAGTATGTATTAGACCAAGCAATTCTCCCACTAGTTTACCTTTTTCAGAAAAGGGTAATTTGGTCATCTTGCCTTTTAAGCATGATTCGCATGTATCAAATGAACCGGGTTCAAATGATTCCAGAATTCCACATCGGTGTAATTTGGTCATGCGTTTCTTACTTACATGGCCAAGACGACAATGCCACATATAGGAGTCTATTTGATTATCTATTCGAGCACGTTTGTTGCTAGCTTCGATATTGAATACGTCACCGGATAAATCTAACGTGTAGATACCATTGCATAAAGTTCCGGTTGTTGATGCAGTCTGGCCCTGATTGTTGTTTTGGTGTTGACACCGATTTTAGTTTAGGTGGATGATGATTGATTATGATTAAGTCCTAATCGGGGATCAGGCATGGTGTGGAAAATCCTAGCTTAGAGGGCTAGGTGTTGGAAAATCCTAATCTGGAGGGTTAGGTGTTGAAAATCCTAGCTTGGAGGGCTAGGTGTGTGAAAAGTCCTAATTCGGAAGAGGTGGGTGAAAAGTCCTAGCTTGGAGGGCTAGGTGAAAAGTCCTAACTTGGAGGGTTAGGTGCAAATTCCCATCTTGGAGAATTAGGTGAAAAAGTCCTGGCTTGGAGGGTCAGGTGCCTAGCTTGGAGGGCTAGGTTGGATGAAGTTCTAACTCGGAAAAGTTGGGTGAAAAGTCCTAGCTGGGAAGGCTGGGTGAAAAGTCCTAGCTTGGAGGGCTAGGTGAAAAGTCCTATCTTGGAGGGTTAGGTGCAAATTCCCAACTTGGAGAGTTAGATGGTGAAATCCTTGGCTTGGAGGGCTAAGGTGGATGAATCCCTAGCTTGGAGGGCTAGGTTTGAGTCCCTGGATCGGTCTGGTGACCGCTCAGGGATATTGGCATGCTGCTTCTTCGTGGATCGGTCTGGTGATCGATCCAGCGAGGACTGATCGATCTGGTGACCGATCAGGGAGCGCACAGTGAGGTTGGGAACCTACTGTGTGGCTCCTGATCGGTCTGGTGACCGATCAGGGAGCAGGCAGCTTCCTCGCTGCCTTGCTCCTGATCGGTCTGGTGACCGATCAGGGAGCGGACAGTGATGAGTTCTCCCACGGATCATGTCCTGAACGGTCCGGTGACCGATCAGGGACTTAGGATTTGATTTCCGAGAACACTGTTCATCAGACCTGATCGGTCTGAGTGACCGATCAGGCTTCACTCTGATCGGTTCGGTGATCGATCAGGCATCACACTGATCGGTCTGGTGACCGATCAGGCTGTGTTGCCGTGAGAGCTAGGAATCCCAGCACAGAGGTGGATCGGTCTAGTGACCGATCCACAAGCCCTGGATCGGTCCGGTGACCGATCACTTTAATTCAAATTGCACTGTCAACGCGATCAGAGCGTCTGATCGTATCCGATTCTTTGCGCTTCACTTCTGAATCTTGATTTACTGCTTGATATGCTGCTCTAATACTCTGATTAAGCTGCAGGTGACAGGGGAGGATTCAAACACTCAAGGAGAAGTCAATGGAGGCTTTCCTTGGAGCAGGTTTGTCCGTTTTCCATCTCAGGTTGAAACGGCCGGAGCTGCAGACTGGAGCCGCTGACTGGAGCTTGGATGTGGGAGCTCAGGAAGTCCAGGGAAGGCTCAGTGGTAGCTGGCGTTGGCAGTGAGGTAGCTGGAGGCTGCAGGAGATGTTGTCACCTGATGCTGAGTGGAGAAACAAAAAGGGCGGAGAAGGCTTCGTGGAGGAGTTCTGTTTTTGCGAACTAAGTCTCTTGCCGCGCCTTGAGTTCTCCACAACTTGCTTGCTGTGTTTCTGAAGTTCTCATCACCTTGAGCAAGCTACTGCATTCTTGAAGCAACCATTACTTGAGCGCTTGAAGGAGAGAACAAGAGGCTTGGAGTCCGACAGCGGGAAGACACGAGGAAGGGTTCCTTGCGTGAGATCGCCGCTGGGTGGAGCTCTGGAAAGCTTGCTGTGTTCTTGTCTTTGCTGAGTGCTTGAGTAAGATCCTTCCTATTGTTTCATTGTGCTTAAACATATATTTGTGATTGAAACGCTGTGGAGAGGTTTCTCCACCGAGAAGGAGGTTGTCTTCTATCGGGTGTTAACCGGGGCTTGATCTGCCGACGATCAAGGGATCGCCCACCTTAAGGGCACGCCAAGGAGTAGGGGCAAGTTATCCCCGAACCTTGTAAACCCTCCTTGTTAGCGATCTTGCTAGTTGTGTTTGTTTTGCTTTCGTTTCTGTTTTTAGTTTTCTGCACACTCTGTTTTCTACTCTTTCCGCTGTGCTATTGATATCTGAGTTACAGAAACTTCATAAGTGTTTAAAGTCGAAGTGATTGGCTATATTCACCCCCCCCTCTCTAGCCATCCGTTTCCAACAAGTGGTATCAGATCTTGGGGCTCTATTTACGGCTTAACATCCGAGAGTTATCAACAAGATGGCGTTGAGAGAAGGCATAAAATGGCTAACAAAAGCCCCAAGGAGAAGGGGATTACCTTAGTTGCAGGGGACCGAATCAACAAGAAGAAGAAGGAGAAGGAAGTCTCTTCATCTTCATCCTCTTCCGAATCCGAGTCCGATTCCAAGGAAGATGGCAGCGGCTCTTCTTCCTCCGAGATGGCGAACTTCGTGAGAAGAATGATGAGAAGGGGTCGACGCTTCAAGAGTAGAGGTAACTCAAGTGAATCCAGACTTGATAAAACTAATGCATCTTGCTTTGAGTGTGGTAGGAAAGGGCACTTCAAGAATGAATGCCCGAAACTAAAGAAGAAGGAGGAGAAATCGAAAAAGAAAGAAGAAAAATCCAAGAAGAAGAAGGCTTTGAAGGCCACTTGGGATGAGTCATCCTCAAGCTCATCCGATGAAGAGAAGGAGGATAAGAGCACTAGGCATGTGGCACTCATGGGTCTTGGAGAGGAGAGCAGTGATGAATCTTCGAGTTCCTCAAATGCGGCTTCATCATCTTCAGATGTTGAAGAGGTAACTTCTCCCGAACTTGAAAAGTGTTATAGAACAATTGCATGTTTAACTAGTATGCTTAAGAAGTCCAAAAATAAGGTTAAAGCATTGCAATTAGAAATTGATCAATTGAAGGTATCTAGGGATGATAACATTGATGATTTGCATGTTGAATTGTTAGAAGATGAAATTAAATCATTGAAACATGAGATTGAAATTTTGAAATCCTCTAAGGTTGAGGAAGTAAATGATTTGCATGATAACTTGCTAGTAGAAGAGAACAAATCATTGAAGAGTGAAGTTGAGAAGCTCAAGAATATTCTTGGGAAGTTCTCAACTAGCTCTAAGACCCTAGATATGATCCTAAATGCCCAAAGGACAGTTTACAATAGGGCCGGTATTGGTTACCGACCCAAAGAACCCTCATTCGTGTCTTTGATGTCTAGGACTGATATGAGACAATCTAGGACACCCAAGACTCAAAAGAAAGTTGTCAAGGCATGGGTGCCTAAGTCATATTTAGTTGATGCTTTAGGTCCCAAGGTTTGGGTACCTAAAACTTCTATTTTTCGAATTGTGTAGGTTATGATTGAGGGGGAGCATCTATCAACTTGGTTCGTTGATAGTGGATGCTCCAAACACATGACCGGGGATAGATCATTGTTTACTACACTTCACAAGAAAAGTAGAGGTAATGTATCATTTGGTAACAATGGTAGTCTTAAGGTCATAGGGATAGGAGATATTCAAATATCCGAATGTCTTAAAATTTCAAATGTTCTTCTAGTCAAGGGGATGAAATTTAATCTCCTAAGTGTGAGTCAATTGTGTGACACGGGTTACACAATTGACTTCCAACCAAGTCAATGTCTAGTTAGACAACATGACACCTTGGACACGGTACTAGTAGGAGCAAGAGAGATAATATTTATCAAGTTTCATTTAAAAGTGCTACTAATGCTTTTGCTAAGTGTCTCATGTCAAGAGAAGAAGAGTCCACCCTTTGGCACCGGAGGTTAGCACATGTTAACATGAAGAACATCCGAAAGTTGGCCAACAAGGGACTAGTCCGTGGCTTACTGATAAGTACCATTTTATTGATTATTTGAGCTGCTAAAATCTATGTTTGACCTATGTTTTTATTGCTTAATTGGGAAATTGCCCTAGGTTTTAGAACTTACTCTTATTTTGGACTTAATTGCAAATTTACACATATTTGGATTATTTGGCCACTAAATTCTTGATCTATTTTTGTAGGCATGAAAGGTTCATGGATCTAGGGCATATTGGGTCAAACTTGAGTCGGAAGTGACCCGGATCGAGTTATCAAGATTATGATTAAATCTGGGCCGTCCGATTCAAAAGCGGCTAGATCTGAGCCATCCGGGACCATCTGAAGCAATCCGAGTTAGGGTTAGGGTTGATCAAGCACTCTGATCAAGATCTGAAGGTTTCATCCAAATCAGAGCTCATTCAACCGTTGGATCAAGCTCGGAGGGCTCTAGATCGTCCATTCAAAGATTAGGTTGATCTGGACCATCCGTTGCACATCTGGAGGATCCGAGCTACCACGAGGCAGATCCTGACCCCTGATCAACATCCTTAAAGTTTAGCTCAAATCAGAGCAAGATCAGCCATTGGATTTCCTCAAATCAATCTGAACTGTCCAATGCTAAGTATTTAATCAAAAACCTGCGCAGTCTTCTCCTTGTCGCGTCCTCGCCGCAGCTCGTTTCCATCGTTTCTTCTTCATTTTTTTTTCAGCAAGTTCTTCATCCAAAGGCGTGACCACCTCAATTCGAGGCTCATCCTTGAGTGACAGCAAGGATTTGGATTGAGGCTTAGTTTAATTGGCGAATTTTCGGTTATTTGTAGTTGTAATTTCCATTACTGCCATTGTTTCGTTTCTGTCTCAAGTTTCAGATTCGTTTACTTCGTTTAATGCATTGTTCCAGCTTAATTAGGTTTCAATTCTGCAATAGTATCAGATAGATTGTTTGTTAGTGAGTTTTCAGATTTAATTTTAGCTCATTTCTTGCCTTCAAGCTTGCGTATCACTTTTCTGCAATTTCGTTATCTGTTCGTATCAGTTTTTTTTAATTGCCTTCTGCGTGTCAGATTCTTACTTGAGTTTCTGAATTGCGTATCAAGCTAGCTTAGTTTTCATCTTCTGAATTCACTTTACATCTTATTTCATTTGCAAAGTAATTCATATTTAGTTTCTGAATTCAACCATCCCCTGTTCAGTTTTCGATTTCTGTTTGGAATGGTTTCCTGAGATTCCAGCTGTCAGTTCTTATTTATGCCTAGTTTCGATTTCTGCAAAACTCCAACTCCAATTCTGCAATTCAGTTTTCATTCCTGCAATTTGATTCCCATATCAGAACATGAATTCATTTCTGTAATCTGGACTCAGCTGGATTGTGGCGTGCCAATTTCCATATCTGCAACTCTAGTTCATTTCTGCAAATCTGAATATTAGCCTCTGAAGTTTGCATCAAGGGAGCTTTAGATCTTCTAAACCTATTTCTGAACATTACATTTGTGCAGTTAATTCTAGCTTTTGAACTGAATTTAGCATACCGTTCATTTCTGAATTTTTCTTTGCTTTCAATACTGCTGAAATTCTGCTTCAGTTCTGATTTCCTTCACTCATTTCTGCGTACCACTTCTCGAAAGGTTTTGTCTTCCAAGTTGTACTGACTAGCTGTAATTCTGAATTACCAGTTGCTTTACATTAGTCGCAGCTAAGTAACCGCTCGAAACTGATTTGAATTGTATTTGGTACATAAGTTTGATTTATTTGTGTATCAAGTTGTTTCAATCCTTTACCTTGTGCACGCTGAGTTTCGGCCTAGAATTACAACCTCTGGAGTTTAACACTAATTGCAATGCACTCTAGCAATTGAGTTTAAGTTCCTTCCTCTTGGTAGCAAGTTCACTTCATTTTATTTTGCATGTGGCACGAAAGTGAAAACATGGCACGATTTTTGTATCAATTTGGTTTTAGATTGCTTGCATTTGGCCTGCCTTGAGTTTGATTTAGTTGCTTCATTGCTTAGCCTTTGTTTGTCCTGGAAATCAGAATCAACTCCCAAAATTGATTAAGTGCTTTAATGGATTAAGTTTTCCATTGATTGAGCTATCAATTGCATTCACTTTGGTAGTTCATGAGTTTAGCTTTCTTTATTCTCATTGTGTTTTCATTCTAAATTTTCTTTGCAATTTCGTGCCTCATTGCAAACCAAACCCTCGTTTTATTCGAAACCCAAGAACATCAACGACACAGAAATACAAGCATCTAATCAAACTATCTCAACTAGTCTCCAGGAAAAATACGACCTGTGGCCCCTTTACTACGCTTTTCTTCCTTGATTGCAAAAAGGGTTTCCAGCATTTATAAATTCTAAATTTGAGACCCACATTCGTGACAGTCTATTTTGGGTCCGTCAAATTTTTGGCGTCGTTGCCGGGGAAGCAACTAGTTGATTTGTTTGATTTTTGCTTGTGCACTTATTTCATATTTTTCTTGATTTATTTTTGTGCTTATTGATATATCTGCTGATTTGATTTAAATTGTTTTATCTCTTTGTCTACTTTTACTGCGATTTATTTTGTTTTATGACCAGGTCTTCAGGTGGTGATTTAGAAGAATTCGACCCTGAGATTGAGAGGACTTTCAGAGCCAGGAGGAGCCAGGGCATTCTTTCTGAGACTACAGATATCCCTCCTATTCAGACTATTTTCACTCACTCAGGAAGTAACATGGCAGATCACCAGAGAACTATGAAGGAGCTCACAGCACCAGATGCTGCATTTCAGTACTCCAGCATAGCTTATCCAGAGCTAGCTGGTGATTTTGAGCTCAGATCTGGACTCATCAATTTATTGCCCAAATTTCAGGGATTAACTGGAGAGGATCCAAACAGACACCTGCATGAATTCCATGTTGTATGCTCTACTATGAAGCCTCAGGGCATTTCTGAAGAAGATATCAAGCTGAGAGCTTTTCCCTTCACACTGACAGGAGCAGCAAAAGACTGGTTTTACTATCTACCCACGGGGCATGTGTCTAGTTGGATCGCTATGAAGAAGGCATTTTTGGAAAAGTATTTCCCAGCCTCCAGAACAGCTATAATCAGAAAAAGCATCTGTGGAATTCAGCAAGTGGTGGGCGAGACACTATATGACTACTGGGAGAGATTCAACAAGTTGTGTTCAAGTTGCCCCCAGCATCAGATCAGCGAGCAACTTTTAATTCAATACTTTTATGAGGGATTGCTGCAGATGGACAGAATCATGATAGATGCTGCAGCTGGAGGGGCCCTAGTGAACAAAACGCCAATGCAAGCTAGGGAGCTAATTTCTAATATGGCTGAGAATTCCCAACAATTTGGAAGCAGAGCCTTGACCACCAGAGGAGTGGGTGAAGTTCAGGTAGTTCCTACTGATCAGAAAGAGATAAGGAATTCATTGGCAGAGATCACATCACTTATTAAGGAATTGAAGGTTAATAATGCAAATCAAGGCTCAAATCTTTCAGCAACTCCACAATCTAATCAAGTGATGAGTGTGTGTGGCATTTGCTCTAGTCAAGAGCACACCTCAGATTCATGCCCCACCCTCCAACAGGACGAGACAGTAGCAGCATTAGTAAGAGGACAATTTCAAGCAAGAAACAATCCTTATTCCTCTACTTATAACCCCGGTTGGAGGAATCATCCAAATTTGAGGTACGGGAACGCTTTCTGCCAACAAAACCCTCAACCACAGCCCTCATAGCAGCCTCTACAGAATTTCTAGCAGACCCAGCAAACTCAGAATAATCAGCAAGTTTTTCAGCCGTCGAACCAGAATTTTCAGCCAATTTCCAACAAACTCAACAGCAATTTCAGCAACAATTTCAGCAATTCGAACCTCAATTCCAGCAATATCATCAAGGGCAGCAAGGTTTTCAATCATTTCCAGCTTTCCAAACTCAAAACCAGCAAAATTTCCAGCCTTGGAATCAAAGTTTTCAGCCACACAATCAAGAATTTCAGCCCAATCAATTTCAATCTCCACAACAACCATTTCAACTGCAAAATCAAAATTTTCAAGGCTGTAATTCTCAGCAAATTCAACTCACATTGCAACCTACTTATCAGCCAATTCAACAGCAATTTCATAACTCCAATCAGCCCCAACAGCCCCAATTCCAACAATTACAGCAGGATGATATCATTGGAGCTTTACAAAACCTCGGAAGGCAAATGGGACAATTGGCTAATGATGTGAATCAACTTAAAGCTCAAGGATCAAGCCAACTACCTTCCCAAGCTGTTCCCAACCCAAAGGGAAATGTTAGCGCTATTTATTTGAGAAGTGGGAAGGTGGCATCAACTCAAAATGACCCAAGAGCTGAATTTTCTGAAAACAGGACAGCATGTTCATTTCCAGCCCAAATCAGTGCCGAAACCACTCCAAATTCAGTGGATACCACCCCTAGCCCATGCCTAACTCCTTCCTCAAGCAATCCCCCAATTTTGGTGGAAAACGGAGAAGAAATCAGTGGCGAAACAGATTTTACAGCAGCTCCAAAAACCAGGGCAGCAGCTCACAACTCAGCCCTTCCATCTTCGATTCAAGAGGAAGAATTTAGGGTGCCTTTGCCTTTTCCACAGGGGAGAACTCCAACAAAAAGACAAGTGGAGGAGGAGAAAACCAAAGAGTACAATGAGCTGGTAAAACTTTTTAGTAAAGTTGAAATTAATGTACCCTTGCTGACGATGATTAAACAGATTCCTAAGTATGTAAAATTTTTGAAAGATCTATGTGTTAACAAGAGGAAGCTTAAGGAAAATGAGTTGGTCAGCATGGGGAAGAATGTTTCATCACTCATCCATGTCATACCTCAGAAATGTGAAGACCCTGGCATGTTTACTGTATCTTGTGAGATAGGGAGCACCACGCTACATGATGCCATGCTTGATTTAGGAGCTTCTATTAATGTCATGCCCAGGACAGTCTTCCAGATGCTTGGCATTGGTCCTCTACAGCCCACGGGAGTTGTGATTCAACTAGCAGACCGGAGTCAGACCCGCCCGGCAGGAGTTATTGAAGATGTTTTGGTTAAAGTGAAAGAGTTGATTTTCCCTGCGGATTTCTACATTCTAGACATGGAGGGAGAGTATCTTGCACGTAGATCCCCACTTATCCTTGGAAGACCATTTCTGAAGACGGCCAAAACAAAGATTGATGTTTATGCTGGCACACTTTCAATGGAGGTGGGAGACACAATAGTCCAGTTTAGCATTTTCGATGCCATGAAGGACCCTAGGGGAGATCACTCTATTCTGAGCTTGGACACCATAGATGAGACTGTTGAGGCACAGATCATTGATGACGATAGTACATTTGATATAGTGGGAGGAGCTTTAATTTCAGAGGAAGCTGAGGAGATAGATGGAAAAATATGTGACAGCCTTGATTCCAAAACTGAAGCTTTACAAGATTTTTCTTGTTTTCTATTTTGTGATGATATTGCTATTGATAGTCCTAATCTTTTTAATAAGGTTGTTGCAGGTATTACTAAGGAGGCATGCACAGGAGATTATTCTACAGGTGTAGGGGATTGCACAAAGCCCCAGGGGCCACCACCATTTCCAGAAAGTGTAGGGACTTGCATGATTGGAGCAAGTACCCAAGGATCACCTATTCTAGTTGATTGTCCACCAGATTTCGAACCTGAAATGGAGGTATTTCTTGTAGACCCAACAGACATTTTTCAGCATAATCAGGTAAGTATTTCTTCTTTTCCTTTAGAATTTCAGAAAGATGTCTAGAATTGCAGGTGAAGCATGTAGTGATACATTTTTTGTGAGAAATAATGATGAAAATTCTATAGAGACACCCAGGCTTGATTTTATTCGTGGTGACACATTTATTGATATACCTTATGTAGAAACTGAGTGTGAAAATTTTTTGGAGATGCCTGAAATTGATGTTATTTATTGTGATGAATCTCTTGCTATATATTATGCGGAATTTGAATGTGAAAAAATTATAGAGGTGCCTCAAATTGATTTCATGGGTTACAATGCATTGCTTGACACATTTTCAGTGGATATTAATTGTGAAAAATTCCTTGAGGTGTCGAAAATTGATTTTATTGGATGTGATGCATTTTATACAAAGACTGATATTGTTTCATTTCTTTCTTACCTTGCAGGGTCCAGAAGACTATTGGAGTGGATGCTTCATCTCAACAGACTTAAACCTCCTGGAAGGTGTTCCAAAAAGAATAAAGAGGGAGTAGATTTTACTTTAATTCGAAAAACTCCACCTCTTACATGGGTCTTGTATCTAAATAACCTTCGGCCACCTGAACAGATTGTTGTACAGTCCAAGTGTGGGGGAGCGATGCACCGTGAAGTTGAACAAATAAAAGAAGCTCTTTCGCACATACAGACTCCTCCACTACCACGATGGAGGCTATTTCTTGACAGACTCCGACCGCCAGAAATAAAGGGAGTTTGATCTTTCTTGCCTTTTTCTTTATTGCATGTTTTCACTTTTAAAATGAGTTCTTGCTAATAAATACGTGAGTAGAGTAACATGAATAAAAGTCATTGTAAATACCATGTCTTTTCTTTTAACACTTTTTCTTGCATGACTAGGAATAAATGTATCCCTTCGGTTATCTCCATAGTATTTTAGAGCCTTTTGAAAATAAATTAAATTTGGTTGTTAAAACTTAGGGTTTGAACTCATGGATGAAATCTTGGATGCTTGAGTACTACTTGGTTGTAGATTCTTAATTGAGGACTTGAGATGAATTATTTTTGGCTAGTGAGAATGAGCCTTATAAGTGACACACATATGTTATTGTACTCTAGAACTTGCCTAGGTTCTTTCAAAATCATATTTCAATGATTGGATCACATCTATAGAGGCTAACCACTTTATTTACCTTTCCATATCAATTTTGGCAAAAATCATGTTCATTCCATTTTTCTTCACTTATTTCTTACTCTTACCCTCATTTTTCTATGGACTTGTTGTTTGAAAGGTTTCTTAATGCTATTTTGCCCGAGACGGACAAAGATTTAAGTGTGGGGGAGTATAGTGATTAGTGATTTGGAATGAGTTTTCATCAAGGAAGCACTTCATTTTGAGAAAAAAAAATGGCCATTTGAGTTGAGCTTTGCCTCAAGGAAGTAAGTATTTAGTTGTAAATTGGAGGTGGAATTGTTCTCTCATTGCAAATCCGGGAAGAAATGAAGCTGTGCCAAGTCCAAGTGGCACGCAACAGCAAGAATTTGCAAAAGGAAGTTGAGAAATTCAGTTATAAACAAAAGGAGATGGAAAGAAATACATTTGCCAAGTTGAATTTAGTTTGTGTCAAAATTGAGCAAGAAGTAGTGGTTAAGGATGACAATCAATTGAAGCATCTAGAGTCTTTATCATCAATAGAAGATCCAAGAAGCTGTGCCAAGACAAAAATCTGAAATGGAAACAATTTGCACTCAAAAAGCAGTGAGAAAATTGTTTGTGCCAAAGCAAGAAAAAAATTTTCTGTGAAGCATGATTGGATTAGAATTCCTCACAGTTGCAGCTGCACTTTGTTCGGAAAACTCAGAATCATATGCTAGAAGCTCAATTGTAGCTATACGGAATCAGAGAGTCTGAATTGAGGTTGAATAAAGGCTGGTCAAAAGCTGAAAAAAATCAAAAACTGAAAATCTGAGCTGCTGATCACAAGCTGGAAATCTGAGAAGTTTGACTTGGAGCTGCTAAATGATACAAGCTGAAGGCAAAACAAGCTGCAAAGTGCTGTAAAAATTCTGTGAAGAGCTGTTGATCATTCGGCAAGATAGGAAAAATGAAAACCAAGAATAGAGCAGTTTGTATCAACTAAGGGCTGAATTGGTTTCACTAGAGCATGTATTTGAAGCTCACGGCAGGTTTGAGTGGAGTCAAGTTCTGAACAAGGATTTGGGGAGCATGAGCACAATAAGATTGAGCAAAATGAAAACTAAGAATAGAAGTTAGCAGCTGACCATATATAAAAAAAAAGAGAAAAGACAACAAGGAGTCAAAATGGCACGCAATTGAAGACTTGGCATAATTGAATTCAGTGGAGCTAATCTCATCCAAATCCAAGCCTTGCATCACTACATTCTGACCTGACTAGGGAGAAAGAAAGAAGAAAAAAAAATATATATGATGAAAAGAGGAAAAGAGAAACAAGTGGCACACAAAAGGAAAAATTGGCACATTGAGAACAAATGGGATTTTCTTCACCCAAATGAAAAGCATTATCCAAATTTGACTCCATCACACTTTTGATTTCACTAGAGGACTAACAAGATGGGGAAAAGCACATTGGAAATATCCTTGAGCATTCAAGTCTCCCACTTCATCCATTTTCCCATTTTCTTGGCTTTTATTCCATTTCTTACTATTTTCCATGTTTTCATTTGTTTTTATAGATGTTGATCCTAATCATGAATAATGGTGGAGATTAGACAATAAGCAAGCCTATGGTAGTGCAAGAAGCATGTGTGTTTGAGTGAGCTCCACTTCCATCATCAACTTAGAACTTAAGGAGAGAGCCGCCCACTTACCAAGCATCAAGTATGAGAAAGATAAACTTTGTGATGCATGTCAAATGGGTAAGCAAACAAAATCTGCACATAAAGGTAAAAGCGCTGTAAGTACTTCCAATGCATTAGATTTACTTCATATGGATCTATTTGATTGTAGTACCATCATATCATTGAATGGAAGTAGATATTGCTTTGTTATCATTGATGATTTTACTAGGTATACATGGACTTACTTTTTAAAATATAAGGACTAAACCTTAGATATCTTCATTTCTTTTTGTAGAAGAGTTGAAAATGAAAAATCATCAACCATTAAGACAATTAGAAGTGATCATGGAGGTGAATTTCAAAACCAAAAGTTTTTAGAATTTTGTCAAGATAGAGGTTATAAGCATGAGTTCTCTACTCCTGGAACACCACAAAATGGTGTCGTAGAGAGGAAGAACCGTGTTTTACAAGAGGCTGCACGAAGCATGCTCAATGAGTACTCACTACCGAGTTACTTGTGGGTTGAAGCTGTAAATACAGCTTGCTATGTGCAAAATCGGGTCCTCATTCATAGGTTTCTAGGAAAGACTCCCCATGAACTTTGGTTTGGGAAACCACCTACGGTTAAACACCTTAGGGTGTTTGGTTGTAAGGTGTTCGTTCTAAACACTAAGTATCACCTTGGAAAGTTTACGGCAAAGGCTGATGAAGGGATACTAGTCGGGTACTCCCTCGTTAGCAAAGCCTACCGAGTCTACAACAAGAAATCTAAATTAGTTGAAGAGTCTTCTGATGTGGTTTTTGAAGAAATTCCAAAATCAAGTGACCAATCAGAAAATGTAGAAGGAGTCCAACTTGAACTTAGGACACTAAGTTTGAATGAAACTCCAAGTGTTGTTGATGGTGATGAGTCTGATGACGGTGAACCTAGACAACCCATTGATCAGTCGGATCCTGAGGCTGGACTTGTGTCTAGTGAACCACTTCAAGAAGCACCACCAACTCCTAGGCAAAGTAGATTAGCCTCTAGTCATCCCCAAGACCAAATTGTTGGAGACATCCATCATGGGGTTAGAACTAGATCATTCTTCCGGAATGAGGCTAATGAAGTTGCCTTAATTTCCGAAATTGAACCTAGGAAAATTGATAAAGCATTAAATGATCCCGATTGGATCATTGCAATGGAAGATGAACTAGGTCAATTTGAAAGGAGTCAAGTTTGGGACTTAGTCCCTAGACCCAAGAAGACCTCCATTATTGGAACCAAATGGGTCTTCAAGAACAAATTGAACCATAAGGGAGAAATCATTAGAAACAAGGCACGCTTAGTAGCCAAGGGCTACAGTCAAGTTGAAGGCCTTGATTATAATGAGACCTATGCTCCTGTGGCACGATTAGAATCCATCCGATTGATGCTTGCATTTGCAGCACATCGTGGCTTCAAGCTATACCAAATGGATGTCAAATCGGCCTTTCTAAATGGTTTGATTAGAGAAGAGGTCTATGTCGAACAACCTCCGGGGTTTGAGAGTACCGAATTTCCAAACCACGTGTTCAAGCTCAAAAAGGTACTTTATGGCCTTAAACAAGCACCCCGAGCTTGGTATGAGCGGTTGTCGACATTCCTAATTGAGAAGGCCTTCGTTAGAGGCCAAATAGACCCTACACTATTTCTACGAAAAGATGGTGATAATATTTTTGTAGTCCAAGTATATGTCGATGACATAATTTGTGACTCAAACAATAAGGGCTATTTGAATGAGTTTATTGGACACATGGAAAATGAATTTGAGATGAGTCTAGTGGGAGAGTTGACTTTCTTCCTTGGACTCGAAATCAAACAAACTCGTGATGGGATCCATGTGCACCAATCGAAATACACACAAGAAATGCTTCAAAAATTCAATATAAGTGATTCAAAAGAGGTAACCACTCCCATGGCTACAAACACAAGATTAGACAATGATGAGATTGGTAAACCCGTTGATTTGACTCAATATCGAAGCATGATAGGTAGTTTGCTATACTTTACAGCTAGTCGACCTGATATACTATTTGCTGTGGGTATGTGCGCTAGGTATCAAGTTTGTGCCAAGGAATCTCACTTAATCGCTGTTAAGCAAATTTTGAGATATCTCAAAGGCACAATTGGAGTCGGTCTATGGTACCCCCGTACCGAATCATTTGATTTAATTGGCTATACGGATTCCGACTAAGCTGGATGTAAGTTGGATCGGAAAAGTACAAGTGGGGGTTGCCAATTCTTAGGTTCGTCCTTAGTAAGTTGGTCAAGTCGGAAGCAACATTGTGTTGCTCTCTCCACGACCGAGGTAGAATATATCGCCATGGGAGAGAGTGTATCACAATTGTTGTGGATGATACATACTTTAGAGGACTATGGATTGAGTTACAAGGGTGTGCAAGTGTTATGTGATAACATAAGCATAATTAACTTAACCAAGAATCCAGTCCATCATTCTAGGACCAAACATATTGAGGTGCGTCACCACTTCAATAGGGATCATGTAGCTAGGGGAGATATTGTACTCTCTCATGTAGAGTCCAAATCAAACCTAGCTAACATTTTCACTAAACCACTCCCCGAAAATGAATTTAGTTTCCTAAGACGGGAGTTGGGAATGTGTCGTGCTTTATGAATTTCAAATTGCATTCAAACCCTTCATGATTATTTCGAAATTGTTGGGAAATAATTGGGTAACTTTGGGAACATCTCACACAAACTATAAGATTTACCAAAACATTTTTGTTTGCTAGATATGGGGTGAGATGTTAGGATCAACTAAATTTCTCAAAATGTCAATGCATTCCTTGAGAAATTAAGTTGACGAGATAATAATCACTGTGGTGACCAAGTATGGGGAAAACCATTGCATAACATATGTGTATATGACTCCATGATCATACTTGGACATTCCAATCAAGGAAACTTGATTGGAACACTGGATTTGATACAAACTTAGTTGAAATTGCTTCAATGATTGTTGCTTGAGTTTGACTCCATTTGGATGGATCAAAGTGATTGTTGAATCTATAAGGACTTTTGATCCTTGTTCAGGGATCAATTTTAGTCATGAGATCATGTCCGAGTACGATAAATTTCACCAGGTCTCGTTGGAAAGTTTCAGAAAATCTGAAAGTGAACATTTCAAGGAGTATCAGGAACCCTGATCGGTCACCGGACCGATCAGGCATAGGGTTGATCGGTCCCCGGACCGATCTGGCTCCTTCCTATGGTGATCGGTCCACAGACCGATCAGCGAGGCAAGCAGTGACTTTCCGAAATTTTGACCAAGTGTACTGAGCTAGCCTGGATCGGTCCCCGAACCGATCTGGCACCCTATGGTGATCGGTCTACAGACCGATCAGGGAGCTCAGAGGTTTCTCTCCGGATCCTACTGTTCGTGTCCTGATCGATCAGGAGCGCGCCTGATCGGTCACCCGACCGATCAGGCCCGACTCAGTCCGATCAGGCCATCGCTTGAACGGTCTAGGTGCTATCTGATCGAACGGTGATCCGTTCAGATGCATTAAAATCTGGTTGGTGGACCGATCCACCAACCGATTAACTCCTCCCAAAACCCCTCCTTGCCTAACCCTAGCACCGAAACCTCCCACTTGCGCCTCTTCATTCTATGCGAGAGTGTTCCTGCATCTCCCTCCTCCTCGCGCGTGCGAGTTCTTGCGAAGGCTTCTACGGGCGTTTCCTTGCTCTCTGCAAGTTCTCTTGTGCTCAAAGTCTTCTGCGTCTCTGTCTTGCGCTGCGAGCTTCTCCCGCATAACTTCTTCCAGTTTTGCGATCCTTTCAAACCAACTTCAATGGTACCAAAGTAAGTTTTTGATTTAGTTTTCATTATGTATCAGTCTATGGATTATACATATGAAGCTAATCATGTTTTGGTGTTCGTGCCGTGATCTTCTTGTGTTGGCCAAGACCTTCTCTTTTCAATATCTTACCTTGGATCAAATCTCTTATCTTATGATCAACTCCATCTTATATTCACTCTATGATTATCACGTTATGATCAAATCTCTGTTCCTTGATCCAACTGTGTCTTGATCACGTTCTCTGATTGGGTTTAACCTTATCTTGATCATGGTTGCTTAATTTCAACTCTTTAGAAAGTTGTCTAAGGGTAAGGAACCTATGGTGGAAAGCTCCAAGGGCACAGGCCCTTCAATATCTACACCTTCTCCAAGGCCTCCACCACCTCTACATACTCGATTTCCGAATGTCACTCTTGCATTAAATTTCGAGTGGCACAATTTCAAATTAATGCCATGTTGAACTATTGATCAATCCTTCATCTATGAACATTGCCCGACTGTCCGACAAGTTATCACACATTATAATCTTCAATCCATTCTTTACCTTGAGAGGGCGATCAACCTTGACTTGGTCTCTGAATTCTATAACAACATGGTGAGTGGAGAGGGCACGGGGTGGAGGACCCGTGTTGCTGGTATTGATCTTGATTTTAATCGATCTATTTTCACTGATTTTCTCGGCTGTCGCCGGTCAGAAAATGATTTCTTTCTCTACCCTTATCCTCCTACTCCCCTTCCGGTTCCCTTCGATGGAGTGACTCCTGATTCCATCTACGAGTACTTTCTAGGCCATCCCAGGCCAAAGTGTTCCGGTGAGCGCACCCGTGACTTTCCCACATTTCCTGCTCTTCGCCTTTCCCCTGGTGACTATGTGTTATTTAAAATCATCACCAATTGTCTCCTTCCAACTACTTCGAAACACCTTGATGAGATTCAACCGTTCCACTGCTTGATGCTCTACGGGATGCATCAGCAGTTAGACTTTGACCCAGTGGCTTCGGTCTATTTCTCTATCATCGTCCACAGTATGTCGTCCTCCCAGTCAGTCTATATGCCATTCGGCCATATCATCACTGCCTGGCTGGAGTCGGTTGGCATCGACGTTTCACAGGGCCGCATTGTGCCCATGGTTCGCCAGGACTGCCGTCTGGACCGCCGCATGCTTGCTCAGTCCGGTATTGTTCTCGGGCCCCAGGGGCTAAGGTGGAAGGATCACAGATGTGAGGGAGAGCTACAGAGAGCAGCTCATGACCAGGAGCCGCCAGCTGCTACTGCCGACTACGATGAGTGGGCCCCTGATCTACGCTGGCAGGTTGCGGAGATAGAGCGGATGATGGAGCACGAGTTGCATATCTCCGAGCTCTGGCGACAGGAGGTCCGCTCAGAGTGTCAGTCTTTCAATCGCCGTCTCGATGCTCTAGCCTCTGATGTCTCTGAGATGCGCTCATTCCAGGATAGATGGTATGAAGAGTGGTATCATCATACATTTCCTGATGGTGCATCTCCCAGTGGCCCTTCACCAGGAGATATCATATACATTGATGATTCAGACGATGATCCAGCTGACGATTGACTGCTCTATGTTCGTGTTTGATGTTTTTGACGGATGTGTACGTCCTGACTCTTGTCTGTTCTAGCAGGTTATTTGGCCTATCTTGCTTAGGATGTTGCTTGTATAACTGCTCACATGATTACTGTTTGTCGATACTTGTTGATGTTATGATGACTACTATTTGCATACTTGCTACATTGCCATGATTATGCTTTTGATGCCATGTCCACTTGATGTATATGACCGTTATGACATGTTATAGATTCATATGATGTATGTGATGGTTTCATCTTGATCTATCTTTTCCACATGATATCATATGCTTCGAAAACAATTCCATTGAATCTTTGTTGTTCTGGGATACCCCTCGGGTTGAGGGGGAGTTTGTTTTAAACTTAACAGCCCCTTTTCGGTGTTCGACAAAGAGGGAGAGTGTGGATTGCTTAAGTTTAGGATGATCATGTTGTAGGGGAGGATCTGGATTCCCCTATGATTCTAAATTTGAAAAACTTGATTGAGAATCCCTAAACATAAAGTCGGGTTGTCAAACAACAAAAAGGGGAGATTGTTGATGCAGTCTGGCCCTGATTGTTGTTTTGGTGTTGACACCGATTTTAGTTTAGGTGGATGATGATTGTTTATGATTAAGTCCTGATCGGGGATCAGGCATGGTGTGGAAAATCCTAGCTTAGAGGGCTAGGTGTTGGAAAATCCTAATCTGGAGGGTTAGGTGTTGAAAATCCTAGCTTGGAGGGCTAGGTGTGTGAAAAGTCCTAATTCGGAAGAGGTGGGTGAAAAGTCCTAGCTTGGAGGGCTAGGTGAAAAGTCCTAACTTGGAGGGTTAGGTGCAAATTCCCATCTTGGAGAATTAGGTGAAAAAGTCCTGGCTTGGAGGGTCAGGTGCCTAGCTTGGAGGGCTAGGTTGGATGAAGTTCTAACTCGAAAAAGTTGGGTGAAAAGTCCTAGCTGGGAAGGCTGGGTGAAAAGTCCTAGCTTGGAGGGCTAGGTGAAAAGTCCTAACTTGGAGGGTTAGGTGCAAATTCCCAACTTGGAGAGTTAGATGGTGAAATCCTTGGCTTGGAGGGCTAAGGTGGATGAATCCCTAGCTTGGAGGGCTAGGTTTGAGTCCCTGGATCGGTCTGGTGACCGCTCAGGGATATTGGCACGCTGCTTCTTCGTGGATCGGTCTGGTGATCGATCGAGCGAGGACTGATCGGTCTAGTGACCGATCAGGGAGTGCACAGTGAGGTTGGAACCTATTGTGTGGCTCCTGATCGGTCTGGTGACCGATCAGGGAGCGGACAATGAGTGAGTTCTCCCACGGATCATGTCCTGAACGGTCCGGTGACCGATCAGGGACTTAGGATTTGATTTACGGGAACACTGTTCATCAGACCTGATCGGTCTGAGTGATCGATCATGCATCACACTGATCGGTCTGGTGACCGATCAGGCTGTGTTGCCGTGAGAGCTGGGAATCCTAGCACAGAGGTGGATCGGTCTGGTGACCAATCCACAAGCCCTGGATCGGTCTGGTGATCGATCACTGTAATTCAAATTGCACTGTCAGACGCGATCAGAGCGTCTGATCGTATCCGATTCTCTGCGCTTCACTTCTGAATCTTGATTTACTGCTTGATATGCTGCTCTAATACTCTGATTAAGCTGCAGGTGACAGGGGAGGATTCAAACACTCAAGGAGAAGTCAATGGAGGCTTTCCTTGGAGCAAGTTTGTCCGTTTTCCATCTCAGGTTGCAACGGCCGGAGCTGCAGACTGGAGCCGCTGACTGGAGCGTGGCTGAGGGAGCTCAGGAAGTCTAGGGAAGGCTCAGTGGTAGCTGGCATTGGCAGTGAGGTAGCTGGAGGCTGCAGGAGATGCTGTCACCTGATGCTGAGTGGAGAAACAAAAAGGGCGGAGAAGGCTTTGTGGAGGAGTTCTATTTTTGCGAACTAAGTCTCTTGCCGCGCCTTGAGTTCTCCATAACTTGCTTGCTGTGTTTCTGAAGTTCTCATCACCTTGAGCAAGCTACTGCATTCTTGAAGCAACCATTACTTGAGCGCTTGAAGGAGAGAACAAGAGGCTTGGAGTCCGACAGCGGGAAGACACGAGGAAGGGTTCCTTGCGTGAGATCGCCGCTGGGTGGAGCTCGGGAAAGCTTGCTGTGTTCTTGTCTTTGCTGAGTGCTTGAGTAAGATCCTTCCTATTGTTTCATTGTGCTTAAACATATATTTGTGATTGAAACGCTGTGGAGAGGTTTCTCCACCGAGAAGGAGGTTGTCTTCTATCCGGTGTTAACCGGGGCTTGATCTGCCGATGATCAAGGGATCGCCCACCTTAAGGGCACGCCAAAGAGTAGGGGAAAGTTATCCCCGAACCTTGTAAACCCTCCTTGTTAGCGATCTTGCTAGTTGTGTTTGTTTTGCTTTCGTTTCTGTTTTTAGTTTTCTGCACACTCTGTTTTCTACTCTTTCCACTGTGCTACTGATATCTGAGTTGTAGAAACTTCATAAGTGTTTAAAGTCGATGTGATTGGCTATATTCACCCCCCCCTCTCTAGCCATCCGTTTCCAACACCGGTCCCATAAAGAACACCATTTAAAATTATGTAACAGCAATTGTTACTAAAGTTAAATGATAACCCTTTTCATTCAAGCATGAAATGGATACAATGTTCTTTATTAACGAAGGAACAAAATAACAATTATCCAATTCTAAGACAAGTCCAGTAGGGAGCTTTAGCAAATATGTTCCGATGGCAACAGCAGCAATCTTTGCTCCATTTCCAACTCGCAAATTCGCTTCTCCCTTGACGAGTCTTCTTCTATTCCTTAGCCCCTGTATGTCATTACATATATGTGAGCTACACCCAGTATCAAGTACCCAGGTGTCTGAGAAAATAGAGTGACATTCAATAACAAAGATGCCTGAAGAGGATGGGGCATCGGATGCCTTCTTCTTCAAGGACTCAAGATAAACCTTGCAGTTTCTTCGCCAGTGGCCCTCCTTGCCGCAGTGATGGCAAGTGCCTTTTGGTGCCTTTTCAATCTTTTTGGCCTTTTTCTTCCTTCCCTTATTTTGTTCTTTGGGTTTCCTCTTAGAGCCTTTCATTGAGGAACCAACTAACAGTACTGTCTTCTGATCCTGCTTTACAGAAGGCTCTACAATCTTCAGCAGGTTAAGCAACTCAGGAATGGTAGTCTCCAGTTTGTTCATCCGATAGTTCATCACAAACTGTGAGTAACTCTTGGGCAAACAATGCAGAATTAAGTCAATACTTAGTTCGTGATCCATTGCAAATCCGAGTGTGCTTAGTCGTTCAATGTACCCCCAACATCTTCAACACAAACTGTGAAACAGAAGTGCCTTCCTGCATCTTAGAGGTGAAGAGGAGTCTGGAGACCTCAAACCTTTCGGATCTCGCCTGCTCGTCAAACAGCTCATGAAGATGGAAGACGATGGTATGAGCATCCATATGCTCATGCTGCTTTTGTAGCTCAGGTACCATAGCGACTAGCATGATGCAACTTGCAAGTTCAGAATCGGTCACATGTTTCTGATATGCCACTAATTGGTCTGGAGTTGCATCTTCAAGAGGATGGTTGGAAAGTTGTTCTTCAAGGACATAAGCAAGCTTTTCTGCCTTGAGGACTATCCTCAGGTTTCGAAGCTAGTCCATGAAGTTTGGCCCAGTCAGCTTATTGGTGTCCAAAATGGAATGCAAATTCAGAGAAGACATGATCAGGTGATTATCCTAGAAATACAAATTGAGGTTATGTGATGAGAATGATAAAGAATGCATCAATATACATTAATTAAATCCTATTTATTATTCGAATTGAATAACCCTTTTTTATCAATTCGGGAGATCGTAGGAACATCTCCAAATAGGTTGATATCCAACCATAGATAAGAACAACCATGACTAGAGTCCATCAAGTTATTCTTAGCTATGAAGGTAGGTAATTATACCGATTACATATTATACATATGTAACTATCACATTATGCTATCAACTAATTGAATGTTTGCATAAATCATTGGGTTGTTAAGTCATTAACAAGTATGCAACAATATACATAGCACCTAACTACACCTCTCTTTACATCGACCTTGGCTGTGGCACAACAAATCGATGCTCCAAGCTTAAAGCTGACCCATTAATCAAGAAATAGTTTTAATATGGTTGGAGCTCATTCAACCGTTTAGTCAGGCTTGGATGTGTCCAACAACCAAAACTAAGGATTGACCTCTGACTCCAACTATATTAATCATAAACTAATTCCATGGTTTGAACATGTTGAGGTTCAAGCCGGGCATGGATGTGTCCATCAACCCAAACGAGAAACAAAACTCCGGTTCTAACCATATTAATGGAAGGTGTTGACCTTAATATTTTGTAAGGGGTTTTGGGTCTCATCCTTTTCTTTTATGCACATTTATGACATATAATTATGTCATGTTCTAACGATTTCCTTAATAAAGTATGTGTGTGACTTAATTTATCAAGTCTCATTAATTGAATTAGGAACCGGATTCCTAATTCTAATTTCATACTTTATTCAAGGAATTGTTTTGGGAAACAATTTCCTGAATTATCATAATCAATTTCGGAAATAATATGTTTAAGACTTTGATTTCTCTAAATCAAATCTTATTAAATTAAGAGACAGATTCCCTTAATTCAACCACATATTATTTTTATGAAAATCTTATTTAAGGAAATATACTCTATAGGAAACAATTTTCCTAATTAATTTTGGAGACAATAATATGTAAGAGCATCACCTCATAAATCAAATAAGGAAATTATCGTTTGAGAATCACCTCAAAAATTTCCAAGATTTGATCACATATTTTATTTATGGAAAATTAATATCAATAACTTAATTTGGATGGCTCCCCGAGGCTCAATCCAAATTAAACATTTGACAATTTAAATTCAATTTAGGAAATTTAATTATAACAACTAACTTTAAAATGGACGGCTCCCCGAGGCTCAATACAAAATAAGGAATTTTGTAAATAATTTAATTTCCAATTATAAATTTAAATGCCAATTAATATTCCCATAATTTGTCTAGACTTTCTTGAAAGAAAGTGCCCAAAATTGCGAGCTTTCCATAAATGGAAAGTTTCCAAAAATAAAAGGTTTTCAGAATAATTGTAAGTTTCTGGTACAAAGAAAACTTACGTTTTTCCAAAATTAGAAAATATCCAAAATAGGAAATTTCCAAAATTAGAAAGTTTCCAAAAATGGAAAGTTTTCACAATTATCAAAAAATTTCAGAAACAGAGATATTTCAAAAGTTTGCAAAATTTCATGAGGATTTCTAAACTTTGAAATTCCTAAATCGAAAATTTATCATAATTGGAAAGTTTCCATAATTGAAAATTTTCCAAAATTGAGATCATGATAAAGCTTTCCGCAAAACAATTATATGATTATGTCGAACACAAACCTCGGCTCTGATACCACTGTTGGGATCGGGTGCATGTTGACATGGATGCGGGTTCATAATTTCAAAATTAATTACGTGCAGCGGAAGGTTTAGCATAAATAATTTCTCTAAATCATTTAACCACACATCTAAGCATGCAAGTTTATCTTGTGTAGACATGATCATATATTTGAAATTTTGCAGAAACATAAACTAATTTACGTATTACCTCGCGTAACTCGAACGAAGGGACGAGATCCAACCGTAAGCGTCCCTTGGAAGCTCCGCCTTTATTCGCGTCCACGCCGAGTATCTTCGGGATGACTTCACAAAGCCACGAGTTTCGTGTTCTCGAGAACTACTAGATTCTCCGAGAACGCGACGAGAAAAACCAAGAGAGAAGTCGAAAGACTAACCACAAAAGGATGGCCGGAATCAAAATTCCGGCGAAGCAAAAGAAGAGGCTTGCGGCAAAAAGATCCTTGCGGCAAACTCTAATTCCGACAGCACCTTCTTCTGGCCAAGAGATGGCCAGAGCTTCCTTCTCCGGCAGCAAGTGGTGGTCGGCAGGGAAAGGGCAGGGGCAGCCGGCTGGTGCTCCTTCTTGGGGCTGGTTGGCGCACAGCAAGAAGGGGAGAAGAGAAGGAGAGAAAGAGAGGGAGAGAGCCTATGCCTTCATCTCTTCGATTATCACCCAAGCCTTGCCTTGGGTCCTTTATATAGTGGTCTCTCAACCATCAAGCCTCTCAAATATAGAATAACTTATTCCATCATGCCAAGTTTGATTTTATATCATGGTTAAAATCATATTTTAATTCATGATAAAAAATCAATCAAGTTTCTTCTCTCCTATGGAATAAATTTCCTTATCATGGTAAATCAATCCATGATTGATTTTATAAAATAAACCAATCCATGGTTCATTTTAATTTCCATGAAAAATAAACCAAACCTTTGTTTATTATATAAAAATTTATATCATCCATAATTTTATAAAACAAACCACACTTGGTTTATTTTATATATTGAACCAAAACTTGGTTCTCTCCCTTTGTTGTGGCCGGCCAAGCAAAGAGGATGGAGGCCCTCTTTGGCCGGCCCATCCAAGCCAAGCCCCAATGAATTAAACTTATTTAATTCATCTATTAAGTCTTCAAAAGACTTAGCCATTTTACGCTTCCAATGCGTCTCTGAAAAATTCAGATTCGACTTATCGTTTGGCTCAACCAAACTTAATCTCTCTTGATTGGAAAATCCAATTTTCAACTCATTTTAAATCCCTCGGATTACTCGTAGTGTGTGTGACTAAATAGGCTTTCGATTTATGTTGGCCGTCTATAATTAATCAATTAATTATAGAACGATCATGAGTGGCACCTAGTAGTACATCATGATCCTCAATTAATCGAAAGATCAACGGTTGACCTCAGAAACAATTCTGAAACCCTTCAGCAGCTATAATGAATCGTGCCCCATTCCCTTCACCATCTTATACCCACTTGGTTCAGGACATGGTCTATGTGTGTCAGTCCCCACTAGGCTGACTACGTCACACCTAGCCCAAGTAACATTTTCTCGTCCTACGGATTCTAATTACTCTCATGTATTTAAGAGATTCATACTCTGAACATGTCATGCTCTGGCCAGAGGCTTCGAGTAACAATCCGACGATAGGCCTCGGGTATACATCTCCTCGCAAGGAGTGGTGAATCCTTTGTAGGCTGTTCAAACATCTTCGGGCACTTCGGCTTATACCCAATCATCCTGGGTCCACACCTCCTTGGAGATGCTTGCTTAAGATGTCAAAGTATAAGTCTCCATGACCAAGATGACTTGAATACCGCAAGTCAAAGGAACATCCACTTAAGCTGCAGTAAGAACTTCACTGACATATCTATATGTAGACTACCATATGAAGTTTTACAGCCAGTCACTCCAATGAACTAGTTCCCTTAACTAGCATTCATGTTTATCTCCAGACATCTCAATGTCACCAGCCAGTGAGAATCAGCTGATTAGAGAATAACCCATGCTAGTCTCAACAGAATTGATAGTGTTCGTATTTATCAATTCATCGACTAGGGACAATTTCAATACTTCACAATTGCACATGTAGAGATAATCACTAGTTGTGAATTCATCACAAATTCTCTCATGCTGTGAATTGTATTGCAGACATTCAGTAAATGAGTTTAAGATCTCAATCAAATACACAAACATGTATACTCAAATAGTGAATATTCATTTATTAAAATAAATGATTACAATCATAAGGCGATTGCCTTAGGACACTTCTCTCATATCACTAACAGGTATTAGGTATCCTAAGACTTCCACTTTTAAATTATTTGGATACTCTGACTCTGATTATGCCTGTTGTAAACTAGATAGACAGGGTACAAGTGGGAGTTGTTAATTAGTAGGAAATAGTCTAGTCAGCTGGTGCAGTAGAAAGCAACACTGCGTTGCTTTATCCACAACTGAAGCAGAATATGTTGCCTTAGGAGAGTGTGTGACACAACTTTTATGGATGATGCACCTCTTAAGGATTTCCAACTGGACTATACCCAAACCAATGTGTTTATTGACAACATCAGTTTAATAAATCTGACTAAGAATCCAATTCATCACTCCCGAACCAAACATATAGAAGTAAAACATCACTTTGTTATGGATCACGTAGCCAGGGGCAAAATTGTACTTATGTATGTGGACTCAAAATCTAATTTAGCTGACATCTTCACTAAACCCTTACCTGAATCTGAGTTTAGCTTACTAAGAAGGCAGTTAGGGTTGTGCTTAGTAGAATAGGACTGTTCTTTTTTTTTAAAAAAAGTCTTTTATATTTTTATATTTTTCAAAAATTAGCATTTAATATCTTTTGAAAAATCATTTTTTTATCAAGTATTGAAATTTAAAATGATTTTCCAACTTAGAATTTTCAAAAATTACCCCCTTTAAAACTAGGGTTTCTGTGCAAATGGACTTAGCCTAGACTTTAACCCTAGAATTGCATGCACCTATAGATCTAGAAGCCAACATCTCACAAGCACCTTAGGGTACTTTGATTGATAACCTAGACTGGGTTGAGATGCTTAGGTCTATGCCTTGACTCAAGATGCTTAAGTCAGTGTATCTACAGTAGTTGAGGGGATAAATACAATTGAATAATAATCAAGTTAAGTGTTCAAGCTTAGACAATCTAACTTGATCAGATCACTTAACTTGACTAACCCTAGTGAAAGCTACTATTATATAACAGTTAGTAAGTAGCTAACTGGGTTAGACAGGACCCGAACAAGTTTAGTTTAATTGGTTTGGTCCTTTTTGTTGCTTGAATTCACTAGAGTTGGTTCAACACGTACTCAAAATTTCTTTTAATTAGCTCTAATTCGAAATTGACCTGCAATTAGTTTCTATCTTTTTTTGATATATGGCAAAGGGGGAGAGAGAAGAAAAGAGAGTGAAAGTAATTTTTTTTTCAAATTTTCATTTTTTTTCAAAAAGCTAAAGCTTAGTGCATTAATTTTTCAAGTAAAATTTAAGTGCTAATTCTTTCAAAAATGTTTTTCTCAAGTGCACAAAATTTTTCTGAGCAAATTTCTCTAAGTAAAATAATTTTTCAAGTGCACAATTTTTTTTCTAAGTAAAAACATTTTTCCAAATGCACAACAATATTTTGGTAAGTAATTTTGTTTGTGCACAAAATTTTTCTAAACAAATTTTTCTAAGAAAAATTTCTTAAGTGCGTTTTCTTTAAGCAAAATTTTTCTAAGTGCATTTTCTTTAAGCAAATTTTTCTAAGTGCATTTTCTTTAAGTAAAATTTTTCTAAGTGCATGTTTCTAAGCAAATTTTCTAAGTGCATGTTTCTAAGCAAAATTTTTTGATATGCACAAATTTTGTTTAAGCAATACTTTTTAACTGCACAAAATCTTTTAAGTAAAATACTTTTTGAAGTGTACGAAATTTTTCTCTAAGAAAAAATTTTTCAAGTAATTTTTTTTTACAAAAATTGGTTAAGTGAAAAATTTTCAAGTAAATTTTGTACAAAAATTGATTTAAGTGGAAATTTTTTTTCTAAGTGAAAAGTTTGTACAAAAATTGGTTTAATTGGGAAATATTTGTAAGTTGCAAACGTTTTACTTTGGAAAACACTTAATCAAAATTTAAAACAGTTAGATTTTTTTTAAACTGCATATCATTGAAAGCTTCAGGGGGAGAATGTTTATTTCAGGGGGAGCTTAGTAAATTTTTTCAAAAAGCAATCTCCTTTATAAACATGCTTGTTATATGCTTTAACTGATTAAACTTAACTTTTTGAACCTGGTTGCCATAAATCAAAAAGGGGGAGATTGTTGGTGCCAGAAGCACCAAGATCGAACCTGTGTTTTGATAATGGCAAAGAGTTCATAAGTTAAGGTTTTGTTGTGATCTAACGATGTTACTCAAGTGTACAGGAAAAGTCCTAGATCAACTAGGCACGAAGTCCTGACATAAGGTTGGGCAATAAGTCCTGGCCGCGAGCTGGGCACCGAAGACCTGGTGAGTGAAGCTGGGCAATAAGTCATGGTCGTGGACTGGGCACTGAAGACCTGGTGAGTGATGCTGGGCAATAAGTCCTGGCCGAGGGCTAGCCACCGAAGACCTGTTGAGTGAAGCTGGGCAATAAGTCCTGGTCACGGACTGGGCACGAAGACGTGTTCTGGTGGATTGGACAAAAATCCAACCGGAGGAGCCGGTTGGCAAAAAGGTAAACTCTCCAGAGAGGAGTAGGTGAGGATGCGTTCCCCGTAGGAGGGAACACTAGGCGTCGGTTCGACCTAGGGTTCCATTTTGGAAGCCCAAAGTCAGAACCAAGACAGCTCCGACTGTCAATTGTGCTTCACAATATATTATTTGTCTGTTCATTGTGTTTTGGAACTAACCTGTAGGACCGGTGCCGTCGATAGAGGGGGGGGTGAATATCGACCGTGAAAAACTCTCGCGGAAACTTCGTAGAAAAACTCGGATCGTTCTGAACATAGAACGTTAGTAGCACAGCGGAAAAGTAAAAAAAATAAAAGCAATACACAGGGACACAACGGGATTTATTTACTTGGTTCCCAACCCCCCAGGGTCAATACGTCCAAGGCCTATGTACTCGGCGTGAGTCCACTATTGGTCTCCTTTTCGGAATTTCCGGAGGCCGAGAAAACCCGTCTTACAGTGTAGAAGTACAAGCACAAGTACAGAAAATTAAGTACAGAAAATTAAATGCAAACCGAACAAAACAAAGTTGAAGCTCGGCCGATTTGGACCTCCGAAGTGCCGCGCACTTCCTCCTGGAGCCTCCCGGTCGTAGAACCTCATCTTTAGCGCGTTGCCGTCGGTCAGAATGATCAGAATGGCTTGTAGCAGTTGTGTTTGAAGCAGAGGGGTCGAGGCACCTTTTATAGCACTCTTGGGGGCGCCGTGGACGTCGGGGGCGTCCCGATAAACCCGGTCAAACCTTATCCCCGCGTCGACCTCGCCGCAGCTGATAAAACATTTGACCAGGGTGCCCCGGACCTCCCGGGCACCCCGCTTGAAGCCTATTCTGCTTACACACACATGGCCACTTTTTCCTTCATTAGCTTGGGTGCCCCCATCAATGGGGGCGCCCTGGATGCCTGGGGGCGCCCCCACTGATGGGGGCGCCCTGCTTCAGGGCTTCCAGCCTCCTGCTTTGTCTTCCCATCTTAGTACCTGCAAGATACACAAACACAAAGCACATATACATATAATATTAGCCTTAAGGACTTGGTTCGGACTTCGGATCTCCACGAAACCCTAGGTCGAACCGGCGCAAGTTCCCACCCCCGAGAACGCGGCTTTCACCTACTCCTTTCAGGAGATGGTTACCACCCAGTCCTTCGGATGGACTTTTGCATAGCTTCCGATACTTCCGGACCTTGAGACGCCCAAACCCTGACCCGTCTCTACTCCTGTCCTTATTCATCGCTCAGCTAAGTTGCTCAGTCCCTTGGACCAAGACTTCATTACCTAGCAGTCCTCCGCCAGGTGCCTAGCAGTCCTTCGCCAGGTCTTCATTCCCTAACAGACCTTCGCCAGGTGCCTAGCAGCCCTTCGCTAGGTCTTCATTACCAAGCAGTCCTTCGCCTGGTGCCTAGAAGTCCTTCGCTAGGTCTTAGACTCCTAGCATCCCTTCGCTAGGTGCCCAGCAGTCCTTCGCCAGGTCTTAGGGTTTCGATGCCTAGCAGCCCTTCGCTAGGTGCCCAGCAGCCCTTCGCCAGGTCTTAGGGTTTCGATGCCTAGCAGCCCTTCGCTAGGTCTTAGGGTTTCGATGCCTAGGTTAACTAGGACTTTTCTTCAATTTAGGTTACTTCTTCTTTGCTCCCCTTTGTCTGTTCATTGTATCACTGACTTAAGTGTATTGTCAAACATTATAACACTTAAAGAAAAACATCATTGATGCAACTTGCACCAACAATCTCCCCCTTTTTGATGTTTGACAATAACTTAAGTTAGATTGGTTTGAGGGGCTAACTTACCATCCTTGAGAACAAAAATGAAAAAATGATATAAGTTTTGAAACTACATTTTTGATTTTTAGGAGAAAATTTTTCAAACTTACGCACACCTCTCCCCCTTTGTCATACATCAAAAAACACAAGAAAATACTTGTACCAACAATGAAAACCTTTGGTTCTTTTTGAAAATACTTAGTGCAAAATTTTTGAAAGCATTGTATTTTGAATGGTATATTGCATTTTTTGAAAAATGCATATTTTGAAAAAGATGCTATGCGCTTTGAAAAGTACAAGTACTTTGAAAATTATTATGATCTTTTAAAAAAATGCAAGTACTTTTGTAATTTTTGAAAAGCTTTTGGAAAATGCATAACTTTTGAAAGAATGCTATTTTGGAAAATATAAATATTATGCATATTTTGCAAGTACTAACTATTTTTGAAAAAGATGAAATTTTGAAAAATCTAAGTAATTTTTGAAACATAATATTTTACTTGACTAGGTTTCTTTTCCAATCTGACACAATCCTAGGAAACTTTGTTAACTGCAAGGACATTTTCCTAAGTGTCCTGGAAATTCTTCAAACTCAAGTAAATATTAACAGAATTTTGCCAAAAAAAATGATAGTACTTTTGAAAATATATGCTAGTATATTTTGAAAAATGTGTGAACTTTTGAAGACCTAATATTTTACTTGACTTGGTTTATCTTCCAGTTGACACCATCCTGGGAAACCTTGTTGACTACAAGGACATTTCCTAAGTGTCCTGGAAAATCTCCAACCCAAGTAAACATTTTTTTTTCAAAAATAATTTCATAAGTCACACAAATCCTGACAAATAGAATAATAGTATTTTGAAAGACTACTTATGTTTTTAGCAAGATTTGAAAATACCGAGCATGAAAATATTTGAAATATTTAATAATTCTTTTAACTTGATCTCCCCCTAAACTTGACCCAGTCCTGGGAAGCTTGTTGACCACAAGTACTCTTCCTCTGAGTCTTAAGGTTTGATTCAAATCAAATGAATTATCTAATAATTTCAAAACAATTAATTATACAAAAAAACTATTTTCAGAAGTTTGATACATACTCCCCCAAAATTTGACACATCCTAGGAGTCCTTGTAGATTATGAAGTGGACATTCCTCTGTGTCTTTAGGGTTTATCAAAATCAAACAAGACAAAGCACACTTTTAGAATGTATTTTGAAATTTTGAAGCATATTTTGAAATTAAGGTAATTTATCCGACATAGTTTTCGAAAAACGTAAGAAATAGTGTTTAAAGCCCGGTTTTCGAAAACCATTTTAAAAGACGTGGTTTTTCAAGGACAATTTTTGAAAAAGAATAAACCACTCCCCCTGTACCCAACATCGTTTGACTCTATCTAAGTGCCTTAAGGAACTTTAGTGTTGTCCTAAGAGGCTTGTGTCTAATTGAGTGAGTCAAACAATTTTTGAAAAGATATACTTTTGAAAAATGTATAATATATATAATCAATCAGACAAGCATGAATTCCATGAAAACATTATTATGTTGAAGCACTATTTTGAAAATATATTTTTAGGAAAATATTCTAACAGTTTTGAAAAATAAAAAAATATTTTTCAATTCATTAGTCCTTAACATCTCACCCATTTTAGATGTATCAATACAACAAGCATGGTTGCCTTATAGGTGTATTGTGAGATGCTTGAATCATTTTTCTTAATTTATTATTAACTCTAAGATTTAATTGAAGCTTGTGTTAGATTTGAATTTGACAAGAAGTAACTTGAATTTGAGTTTCAAAAATTGGCTTCCAGGTCTTGACGAGGCACTAGGCCTTCTTTGGCCGTAGCCTTATTGGATCATCAACCCTTTCCTTGACAAAGCCTTTTAATGAAATTTCATTTTCAAAATTACTTTTTGAAAAATTCTGGTCTAACTAGTTTGGGTCTTGGATCGTAACTTCGGCTAGTTTCACCAGTCTAAAGAGATCAAGTAGTGTATACTTGACCTTATTAGAGGAGGCTTCCCTAACGTACTATCATCTCACCGCCACCCAATACTAGGTTGATCAAGTTTCAATTATTCTTTTTCCTAGAGCCGTTCTAATATAGGCATAAAATTTAAATATGAATGACATGTCATATATTTAAAAGAAGTAGCAAATGCATGACATGACAATTATGCATGAGTCAAACAATTCAAATCATTTTATTTAAGTTTCTAAAAATGTATCAAATTCCCGATTTGATACATGTCGTGTGATCCCGCGAATATGCCAACCCACTTTGACATATTTAATTTTATTAAATTAATTGTTGCGGTTTGGGTAAAGTTTTAGTTTAATTCGAGTTTAAGTTATTTTGGATTCAAGTTAATTAATAATTAATTGAAGTTTGAATTAATTTGAAAATGAATTAATTAAGATTGAATTGATTTGAATTAATTTGAATCAATTAAAGTTGAATTTATTTGAAGTAAATTGAATTAATTAACTTTATTTGAATTAAATTGATTTAATTGATTTAATTAAGATTTTAATTTGAATTTAATTAATTTTAATTTGAATTTAAATTAATTTGAATTTAATTTGAATTTAATTTAATTTGAATTTAATTTAATTTGAATTTAATTTGAATTTAAATTTAATTTAAATTTAATTTGAATTTAATTTAATTTGAATTTAATTTAATTTAATTTAATTTAATTTAATTTTAATTTAATTTAATTTAATTTGAATTTATTTTTAATTTAATTTGAATTTAATTTAAGTTTATTTGAATTAATTTGAGTTTATTTGAATTAATTTGAGTTTATTTGAATTAATTGAATTAATTTGAATTAATTGAATTAATTTGAATTAATTGATTTAATTTGAATTAATTAAGATTTGAATAATTAAGGTTGAAATGATTAATTAAGAATTATGGGTTTAAATTCATCATTTTCATTATTTCGGAAATTTCTTCTTTATCTTTATCTATCTTTTCAAGTTTTTCTAATAATTTTGATTTATTTGAATTTTTATTGATTATGGCCCTAATCTTAGAAAATTTTATCTCCTTCTCAACATTAGATCTTTCAATATCCTTAACATAGGTGGAGTAATTTGGGCCACTAATTAAGGTTTTGTAATAATCTTCAATATTTTCTATGATTAAGTTATTATCTAGGAGAATTTCATCTTCAAATTTATCCTCAGAATTATCCTCAGACACATCTTCAATATTTTCAAGAAATTCAAAATTAATCTTTAAATTATCCTTAAGATTTTCAGAATTCATTTCTGGATTATCCTTAAGATTTTCAGAGTTATCTTTAGAAATTTTAGATTCGAATTCAGAGTTATACAACGGATTTTCAAATTTGAATTCATAATTATCTAAAGAATTTTCCAATTTGAATTCGGATTTATCCTTAGGACATTCGAATTTGGATTCGAGATTAATTTCATATTTAAATTCAGAATTAATTGTATCATTATCCGTAAAATTATTAGAGTTCATTCCAGATTTGAGTTCAGAATTAATTTTAGCAATTATTGAATTGGTATTTATGATTAAACAATTTATTTCTAACATTTTAGCCATATTCACATTTTGTAACTTGTCATTCAAAATATCTACTTGACTATGCAGTAATTCTAACTTATCAGGGAAATTATCTAAATTATTAAAAGACATTGTAGGAATTTGTAAAACTTTTGGAACATAAATCTTACATACCTTCGCCGGACACTTGTTTTTGTAATGTCCGTACTCCTCGCATTTGAAGCATCGTACGTGATCTTTGTTTTTCCGGACTCCTGGCGCTGGTGCCCCCTTTGCCGCCGGTGGTGTAGATCGAGTCTTACGAGTAGGACACTGATTTTTATAGTGCCCTCTCTCCCTGCATGTGAAGCACGTAATATGAAATTTAAACACAGACAATTAAATAAAATATACCTGATTCACCCCTGGGCTCCCCCTCAACTCCTGGCGTCGTTGCTCCGTCGGCGGTTAGTCCGGTGAAGAGCGGCTCGGCTCTGATACCAATTGTAAGACCGGTGCCGTCGATAGAGGGGGGGTGAATATCGACCGTGAAAATCTCTCGCGAAAACTTCGTAGAAAAACTCGGATCGTTCTGAACTTAGAACGTTAGTAGCACAGCGGAAAAGTAAAAAAAATAAAAGCAATACACAGGGACACAGCGGGATTTATTTACTTGGTTCCCAACCCCCCAGGGTCAGTACGTCCAAGGCTTATGTACTCGGCGTGAGTCCACTATTGGTCTCCTTTCCAGAATTTCCAGAGGCGGAGAAAACCCGTCTTACAGTGTAGAAGTACAAGCACAAGTACAGAAAATTAAGTACGGAAAATTAAATGCAAACCGAACAAAACAAAGTTGAAGCTCGGCCGATCTGGACCTCCGAAGTGCCGCGCACTTCCTCCTGGAGCCTCCCGGTCGTAGAGCCTCATCTTTAGCGCGTTGTCATCGGTCAGAATGATCAGAATGGCTTGTAGCAATTGTGTTTGAAGCAGAGGGGTCGAGGCCCCTTTTATAGCACTCTTGCGGGCGCCCTGGACGTCGGGGGCGGCCCGATAAACCTGGTCAAACCTTATCCCCGCGTCGACCTCGCAGCAGCTGATAAAACCTTTGACTAGGGTGTCCTGGACCTCCCGGGCGCCCTCATAAAGGATTATCTGTGTTTCGGACTCGAAACAGCACAAATAGCTTTGAACCTGGGCGGCCCGGACCTCCCGGGCGCCCCGCTTGAAGCCTATTCTGCTTACACACATATGGCCACTTTTTCCTTCATTAGCTTGGGCGCCCCCATCAATGGGGGCACCCTGGATGCCTGGGGGCGCCCCCACTGATGGGTTGCCCTGCTTCAGGGCTTCCAGCCTCCTGCTTTGTCTTCCCATCTTAGTACCTGCAAGATACACAAACACAAAGCACATATACATATAATATTAGCCTTAAGGACTTGGTTCGGACTTCGGATCTCCACGAAACCCTAGGTCAAACCGGCGCAAGTTCCCACCCCTGAGAACGCGCCTTTCACCTACTCCTTTCAGGAGACGGTTGCCACCCAGTCCTTCGGATGGACTTTTGCTTAGCTTTCGATACTTCCGGACCTCGAGACGCCCAAACCCTGACCCGTCTCTACTCCTGTCCTTAGTCATCGCTCAGCTAAGTTGCTCAGTCCCTTGGACCAAGACTTCATTACCTAGCAGTCCTCCGCCAGGTGCCTAGCAGTCCTTCGCCAGGTCTTCATTCCCTAGCAGTCCTTCGACAGGTGCCTAGCATCCCTTCGCTAGGTCTTCATTACCAAGCAGTCCTTCGCTTGGTGCCTAGCAGTCCTTCGCTAGGTCTTAGACTCTTAGCATCCCTTCGCTAGGTGCCCAGCAGTCCTTCGCCAGGTCATAGAGTTTCGATGCCTAGCAGCCCTTCGCTAGGTGCCCAGCAGCCCTTCGCCAGGTCTTAGGGTTTCGATGCCCTTCGCTAGGTGCCCAGCAGCCCTTCGCTAGGTGCCCAGCAGCCCTTCGCTAGGTCTTAGGGTTTCGATGCCTAGGTTAACTAGGACTTTTCTTCAACTTAGGTTACTTCTTCTTTGCTCCCCTTTGTCTGTTCATTGTATCACTGACTTAAGTGTATTATCAAATATTAAAACACTTAAAAGAAGAACATCATTGATGCAACTTGCACCAACATAACCTTGGTTGCTGGAACAAAGGGTGAAAGTTTCTTGCTCCCAGGCACCTGAATGAGATCAGTCGCCTATTTGAACAGGCGCCTGTATTGTGACAGGCGCCCCAGACAAGAGTGTTTCCAAGCCATCTCGAAGCAAGCCTCCACGTCAGCATCTGCGGCACCTGTGTTGATACAGGCGCCCCAGTCAGCTTAGGTGCCCTAGTTGAAGGGATAAGCACTGACCAAGTCTACGGATGGAGTTTCGCGTAGGGAAGGCCACGTGTCAGGCGCCCCCTTCAACACAGGCACCCTAGGACTTACTATATAAAGGGGTTCACCCCCTTGCTTCAGAACACAACTGCTCCCAACGATTTCTCTCAAGCACTCTGCTCCAAACGCTCTGTGTTTAAGACTCAAGTGCCAACGATGACCCGCGGCTCCGATTTTCAATCTTCTCCGGTCGTCGGTATAAAGTTTTAATTGCTCTATTTTCTTTAAATTTTGTATTTGATTTCAAACTTGTAATATTTTCTTGAAATATAGAATTGTCCATTGTAAATGGTCAAGGACCGTGGGCCTTGGAGTAGGAGTCGACCGCGACTCTGAACCAAGTAAAAAATCAAAGTGTTAGAATTGAATTTTTCCGCTATGCAATTGCTCTCATTTTTCCGCAGAAATTGTCAATCGATATTCACCCTCCTCTATCGATTCTAAACGATCCCATAGAGATTACCGTCTACATGGGTAATGCTACGGAGGTGGCGGTTATGGGGAGACGTTTATTTATCTTTTGATAGGAATAAAACTTTGGTTTTGAGAAGTTGTCTTTATGTACCTACTTTTAGAAAGCATTTAATTTCAGTTTCTAAGTTGTTTTTGGATGGATTTTCTATTTCTTTTAATGACATAGTTGTTATAAAAAAGAATAGGGAGATTATCTGTTCTGGAACATTGGTTGGCAATTTATACACTCTTAATCCAAAAACTCCCACGATGCACATAGAAATTAATAACTCTTCGTCTAATCATAATAAGATAAAAGAACCTTCGAAAATGAACCAAACGTATCTTTGGCATCCAAGGTTAGGTCATATTAACTTAAGCAAAATTCAAAGGTTGATAGCTGATGGACCTTTGGGTACATTGGTGGTGGAAGATTTCCCAACCTGTGAATCTTGCTTAGAAGGTAAAATGACCAAGAGGCCTTTTTAAGGCTAAGGGGTATAGAGCCAAAGATGTGTTGGAGTTGGTTCATTCTTATTTGTGTGATCCTATGTCTATCCAGGCTAGAGGTGGCTTTAAATATTTCGTCTCTTTTATAGACGATTATTCAAGGTATGGACACATTTACTTGATGTGCCGCAAGTCTGAATCCTTTGACAGGTTCGAAGAATTCAAGGTTGATGTAGAGAAACGTCAAGGTAAAAGTATCAAGATACTACGGTCTAATCGTGGTGGTGAGTACTTGTTGGGAGAGTTTAGGAGTTACTTATCAGAGGCTGGGATTCAATCCCAATTGTCTGTGTTGGTGCAGGCAGCACCTAAGTCAAACCTGGGGGTTAATAATGGCAAAGGGTTCAAGAGTTAAGATGTTATTTTGGTCTAATGTGTTCACTGAGTGTGCAGAAAGAAGTCCTGGCGAAGGGCAGCTGGGCAACTAGCGAAGGGCTGCTAGGCGTCGAAACCCTAAGACCTGGCGAAGGACTGCTAGGCACCTAGCAAAGGGCTGCTAGGCATCGAAGACCTGGCGAAATGCTGCTAAGCATTGAAGACCTGGCGAAGGGTTGCTGGGCAAAAGTCCAACCGGAGGAGCCGGTTGGCAAAAGGTAAACTCTCCTGAGAGGAGTAAGTGAGGACGCGTTCCCCGTCGAGGGAACAGTAGGCATCAGTTCGACCTAGGGTTCCATTTGGGAGACCCAAAGTCAGAATCAAGACAGCTACGGCTATAAAAACTAACTAATATTCTTGCCTTGTTTGTGTTGGTACTAACCTTGAATGCAGGGACCGAAGGAGTGTATTTCTGCAGCTCAGAACGCCCCAAAGGAAGAGGGCAGGCAGTTGGGCTAGGCGCCCGGGAGGTCCCGGGCGCCCAAGGTTAAAGCCAAACAGTAGTAAAGCAAGAAGCGCTTTGAATCAACACTAGGCTCGGCGCCCGGGAGGTCCCAGGGCCCAATGTCAAGGCCAAAGATGAGTCGAAGCAAAATCAGCCACGAAGCCAGCGGACCTAGTCAAGCTGGGCGCCCGGGAGGTCCCGGGCGCCCCAGTCAGCTCCAGAGCCGATTCGAAGGGGATAAGCGCTGACCAAGCTTCGGATAGAGGTTCTCGGATCCGAAGGCACATGTCAGGCACCCCCGATGTCCCAGGCGCCCCCAGGAGCACTATAAAAGGGGCTCGACCCCTAAGGCTTCAACATCACTTTTTCCAACGCCTCCAAGCTTTTCGTTCAAGCGCTCTGCTCCGGCAAACTCTATTCTCGACATTCCAGCGCCAACGACGACCCTCTGCTCCGAAGTACGATCCACATCAGGGCGTCGATAACGAAAAGTGTAATTCATTTACTTACTGCACTATTCTTGTATTAAATCTATAAACCTTTACGCGAATATAAAATTGCCTGCAGTAAACGGTCAAGGACCGTGGGCCTTGGAGTAGGAGCCGACCGCGACTCCGAACCAAGTAAAAATACTTGTGTTCTTTGTGTATTTTAATTCCGCTGCGTTTTCTCTTTCTTATCCGAAAAGATTTTCACGATATTCACCCCCCCCTCTATCGTGTTTCTCGATCCAACAAGTGGTATCAGAGCGGGGTAGCTCAAATTGGTGCAACCACCAATTTGGGAATTTTTGGATTTTTACGAAATCTTTTTTAATTCTTTTTCGATCGAACTTTTATCGTTAATCGAGGTTGGTGCAACACCACTCGATAATTTTATTTTCTTCCCGCACTGCTAATCCAAGACCAAGTCTTGGGAATGTTTTGTTTGTTTTTATTGCTATTATTTCAAAATCTCTAATGGCCATGCAAGAGGGCTTCAGTACAACCAGACCACCACTCTTCAGTGGGGAGGACTTCTCCTACTGGAAGAGTCGGATGGAAGTCCACCTAAAAACTCAGGTGGACATGTGGATAATCATCCAATCTGGTTTGGAAATCCCGAGAAATGCTGAAGGAGTGCCACAACCTTATACCGAATGGGATACCTCACTAAAAAGGAAGATCGAGGCGGATGCTAAAGTGACCCAGACACTTCAATGCGGTCTAACCAAAGAAGAGCTGAACCGAGTGGGACCATTCAACAGTGCAAAAGAACTTTGGGGTAACTTAATTGAGTTACACGAAGGAACCTCCGAGACCCGAATCAGTAAGAGAGACCTACTGCTAAACAAACTCTACACTATCAAAATGAACGATGGTGAGTCAGCAGCCTAGCTCCACGCCAGAATCCAAGAGTTGATGAACGGTCTACATACAATCGGTCACAAGGTAGAAAATTGTGACTTGATCAGGTATACCCTTAACACTTTCCCGAGAAATACTTTGTGGACATCTATGGTAGATGCATACAAAGTTTCAAGGGATCTGTCTAAAATCAAATTAGATGAGTTATTTTCTGAACTTGAATTACATGAGTAGACTAATTGCACCCTGGCCGAAAAAGACATTGCTTTTGTTGCAGGTAAAACTGGAAAGATGACCAAGAAGAAGCCTCAACCTGCACCCGAGTCTGACTCAGACTTAGACTCAGAAGACAGCGAAGGAGATTGACCCAAGCTGGTTCGGCTAGCCCGAGACTATTACAAGGAGCTGAAAAATCAGACCAACAGAAGGAAAGCTAGCCGAAGAAAGGAAGAGCCAGCTGAACCTTCAAATGAAAAGACCAAACCAAATGTGACCTGCTACGAATGCAAAAAGAAGGGTCACTACAAGACGGAATGCCCCAATCTGAAGGAGACGAAGAAGACAAGAAGGAAGAAGGCCCTTCAAGCAACATGGGGTGAGTCTTCATCTGAAGAAGAAGAAGAGGCCCCACAATCGAACCTGCTCGCCCTGACTGCTTCGGAAGAAATTGAGACTGAATCAGAATCGAAGCCGGACGACGGAAAGCTCACATTTTCAGAGGATGGCAAAATCACTGTAAGTGGGTTTTCTAGAGTTCAATTATCAGAGTTAATTGCTTATCTATCTCGCGACTTGGCGAAAGCCAAAATCCGAGTCGAATCCCTCCGACAGGAAGTAAAACTCCTGAAAGAGGGAGTTGACTCTAGATCCTTAACTGAGAAGGTTCAAGAAGGAACCTCTACTCAAGTTGAAAAACTTGAGAAAGAGAACTCCTCCTTGAAAACTCAAGTGCTATTTGCTAATTTCTTTTGGGGAGCATCGGGTGCTAGCAAGAAAACACATTGGATATATTGGGCGGATATTTGTAGACCGAAACTGGAAGGTGGCCTAGGAGTAAGGAGGATGTCAGATGTGGCCACTGCCATGGCAATTAAGCTTTGGTTTCGTTTTAGACAACAAAAAACGATCTGGGCTGCTTTTATGTCTAAAAGGTATTGTGGGGTTCTGGCGCCAAGTCTTGTTCCTTTAAAGAGCAATGTGTCCCCTTGTTGGCGAAGGTTGTGGAAAATCAGAGATGTGGCTGAACAGCAGTGTGGGTGGATTCTTGGAATGGGCAAGATTAGATTCTGGCAGGATAATTTCTTAGATAGCGGACCTTTGTGCAAATCATATCCAATTATTGGTAATTCAGATTGCCTTGTTTCTGACTTATGGGAGATCAGGGATGGGAAATGGAGAAAATTCAGCATCTTGTACCGGTTGGAATCAAAGAAGAAATAGCTAATGTTCCATACTTAATTAGTGAGCCGGATAAGTTGGTGTGGAAGCAGGATCAGAATGGGGTTTTCTCTTTGAAATCGGCTTGGAATTGCATTAGGAAGAGAAATGAAGCATCTTCTTTTTATGTGGTGTGTTGGAGTCAGTTGTTGGTAATAAAGATCTCTATTTTTTGTTGGAGGTTTAGGAAGTGACGGTTGCCTGTTGAGGAAATTTTAAGGAGTAGAGGTGTCCACTTGGCATCTAAGTGCCAATGTTTTGAGGAGGAGGAATCATGGGAGCACCTTTTTTTCGACAGCTCGGTGGCTAGGCAGGTTTGGGACTATTTTGCGAGTATGTTCAAGGTTATTAACTGCCATTGTTTTGCTAGTTGGAAAGTTGGAAAGACATGGTTAAAGAAGGGACATATTAGAGAGATTATTCCCATATTGATTATTTGGTTTCTTTGGACAGCAAGAAATGATGCTAAACATCGTGATATTAAGATGGCAGCGCGGAGAATCAGGAAAAATATTGTGCAGTATATAGTTTATGGCATGGGAGCTGGTTTAATTAAAGGCTATCATTGGAGAGGATATTCTTCGGTGGCTGCAAGCTTTGGTCTGCAAGTTACTGCAAAAGCTGTGAATACCATCAAGATTGTATATTGGCAGAAGCCAAGAATGGGGACTTATAAGCTTAATACAGATGGCTGCTCTAAAGGTAATCCAGGATTGTCTTCATATGGTTTTATAGTTAGAGATGCTGCTGGAAATGTATTTCAGGCCAGGCATGGTGGGATTGGAGTAGGGACAAACATCAAGGCAGAGTTGTTTGCAATATGGAGGGGTTTGGAGGTGTGCATAGAGAATAGTTGGGTTCCTGTTTGGGTTGAATCTGACTCGATGGCAGCTCTAAAAATCATCCAAAAGGTGTTGGTGTGCTGGGATTTGAGACAACTGGTTGTCAAAATTAAAGGGATTGCAAGAAGGTACAAAGTTCAGTGGTCACACATATATAGGGAGGCAAATGGAGCGGCTGATTTCCTTGAGAACAGAGCTTTCAAGTTTGAGAGAGAGAAGGTTATAAATGGAGATTCTTTAGATAAGGAACTAATTGGGATATGTAAGTTGGAGAGATTGGGCTTGCCTTATGTAAGGATGTCATCCAGGCCAGGGTAAAAATAAAGGATGTCATGTGCCATGGAGGTAGATGGGACTCGAAAATTGCCAGAACTGTCAAGAGGCTACTGGTTTTGGCTGCCTTTGGTTTTTGGTGTGGTTTGATTTGCTTGGGGGGACTAGCAAGGAGACCTCTTTTGTGGATCAAATCTGGGTTTTGTTTGGAGTAAGTATTTGTGAGGGCAGTGTGGGCTCATGTTAAGGTTGTGTTTAAAATAGAGTGTGCTGCTTTGGAGTTTGGGTTTTCAAATAACTAGCTGTGCCGTTTGTGTAACGCCCGCTTTTTTTTTTCTTTTCATAAAGCGGCGTTACGTTAACATACTTAGGACATGTAGACATCCTAATGTAGCGGAAACCTTTAAACTTACACCTACATGCACTTACTACCATTCCTAGCATCCTAACATGGGAACTTGGCATATTAACTTTATACTTAGCATCATATCATGTCATACTTAGCATCATGTCATACTTAGCATCATATCATGTCATACTTTAGCATCATGTCATAGAGTCACATTCAAGTACTTAATAGTAAAGGTAGAGTTCTATCATAAGACGAGCAACCATATTGCTCCTTGGCCAAGTCACTATCACACACATTCTTTGATGCCCTCCTGCTGCTTCCTTACTGTCCCCTTGCGTGATCTGCGGTATAAGGAAAATAAGACTATAAGCACACAGGCTTAGTAAGACTCTTTCCTACTCACTAAAACCATTCATCACTTCATCATGAGCACATGAAACATTAACATACTTAGTGCTTTACTTAGAACATAAGCCTTTTCATCACTTAGCATACATTCGACATGGCATGAACATAACTTCATCACATTCGTAGCATGGCATAAACATAACCATAAAAACATTCATGGCATGGCATAACACTTGGCATAGACATAACATAATAATCGTAACCTCATAAACATTCTTAGCATGAACCTAAATAAAATCATGGCGTCCTAACTTAGCATAACATAGTTAAATCATGGCATCATAAATTAGTATAGACATAATTAAAATCATGGCATTCTAACTTAGCATAAACATAATTAAATCATGGCATCCTAAACTAGCATGAACGTAAATAAAATCATGGCATTCTAACCTAGCATAAACATAATTAAATCATGACATTCTAAACTAGCATGAACATAAATAAAATCATGGCATTCTAACTTAGCATAAACATAATTAAATCATGGCATCCTAAACTAGCATGGACATAAATAAATCATGACATTCTAACTTAGCATAAACATAATTAAATCATGGCATCCTAAACTAGCATGGACATAAATAAATCATGGCATCATAATTTAACATAAACATAAATAAATCATGGCATCCTAATTTGACAGAAACATAAATAAATCATGGCATCATAATTTGACAGAAACATAAATAAATCATGGCATCATAATTTGACAGAAACATAAATAAATCATGGCATCTTAAACTAGCATAAACATACTTTTCATAAACATACTTTTCGTAAACATACTTTTCGTAAACATAATGCATAACATGGATGAATGCATGAGCAAATGCACATATATATATAAGGATGCTTAATCTTTAAAACATCATGCTTTTAAATACTTTTAACATAATCATAACATTCATTGGGCCCTGGCTTGTACCACATTCATTCATCATAAGCGCGCATCCCTAAGTAAATACGAGGTAGCTAGCCTCGACCTACTAGGGTAAGGACAGCATAGTCGGTAGTCCCCGAACCGAGGCGTTCTTAAGGTGCCCATCCCTGTTGCACAGCTTCGGTAGTGCCAGAACCGTGGACAGCATAGTCGGTAGTCCAGAACCGGGGCGTTCTTAAGGTGTCCATCCCTTGGACCCATACTTCGGTCCGGTACAAGCCCATTCATAAAGTAAAATACTTTACATGCTTCATCATTCATAAGACATTCATGGCATCTTTAACATAGCATAACTTGTTACGGCTCGATCCGTCTACCGGCCCATTTACCGGTCCTCACGACCGTCGTACCGTCGACCATCGACCGTGCCGTTTAGCATATTTATGCCTTAAAGACATAAGCATCATCTTTCATTCATAACATAGCATGCATCTTCTTTCATAAAACATGACATACATACATATCATTCATAAGACATGGCATACATACATTTCATTTATAAGACATGGCATACATACATATTATTCATAGAACATGGCATACCTACATATCCTTCATAAATCATGGCACATGTCTAAACATTAATGACCTAATCATATAGTTCATGACATATAAACTAAGGGTTTGGTTAACATAGAATTCTTCCACCTTACTTAAACAAACATCTTAATAACCTATACCCAAGCATCTTGGTAGGTTTAACCCTACCCTAGCCCTAGGTTAGATCCTTGGCCGAAAGTCCCAAGGAAACCCTAGGTCCATGAAACTTCACCTAACTTCCCAAACAACATCTCCTACATTCATACTAGGTCATAGGAAACATTTGAGTTCATACTTAAGACCAACCCTAATCCTTTAACCCTAGTCTTGCTCTTGGCTGAAACTTCAAGGCCATGGGGGCATGGAGAAATTCCATTAAAACCCCAAATCAAATGCTTAAACACCAACCATACCTTACCATAGGGCCATTGGGGCCCTTACTTGAAACAAGTCCTAACTTTCCACCCTATTAGGGTACTTGGCCGAAACCTATAGGGTCTCTAGGCCATGTGAAACATTCACATAAACACCCTCCATCTCCCTTATATCATGATAAAACATAAAACATATACTTGAGGTTTTAAACCCAACCCTACACATGGTTCTTGATGTTGGCCGAAACCCTAGGGTATTCTAGGGTACCCCAAAAATTCCCAAAAATTATATTTAATCTCTAAACATCATAAGAGAATATTAAACAACATTATAAAGATTTTTAGCATCATCTTTGACCCTAAACTTCTAGTGGCCGAAACCCATAGGGTATCCTAGGGTTCTTGGTTTGCCTTTCTTGTTTCTTTTAACATCAAATCCCAAAAATCAACCAATATATCATGCTAAAAACATAAGGAACTATTATACCACAGGTGAGGGAGTCTTACCTTGGTGGATCTTGATTTTTAGACCTTAAAAGAGAAGAAAATTGCAAATCCTTTGGACACTTGAACCCCTTTGCCCTTGTAGCCTTGGAAACCCTTTAGATCTTGGAGATGAGACCCTGTTGTGAAGCTTTTCCAAGGGAAATCTCCTCTTGAGATTTTCGGCTAGAATGAGGGAGGAAGAAAGAAACTCCCAAACCCCCTCTTTATAGCACATTAAGGAGGGTAAGTGAAGAGTCATGGTGTCTCTTCCTCTTCCCCTAAGCCTTAACTAAACTCCATTTCATTTCCTCATAGAAATCCCTTGCTAGGTGAGTTGGTTAGAGCATGCATGGTTATACAAGAGGTCCAAGGTTCAAATCCTTGGTGCATGCATTAATTTTCCATTTTATTTTTATTTTATTTTTTCTAATATTCGAAAATCCCCTAAAAATTCCCCATACTTATGTTAATATTTCTCATTAAAATCCCTTTATATTTCTATAAATTTTTACCTAAAATTCATCAATAATCATGGTACTAGAAAGCCCATATAAGGCCCATTAGTACTTAGTTTCTCAATTTAAATGAGAAAAATCATGGATTTCTAGGCTAAGGTTCGTACTAATATTTCTAGGTCCCTCGGAAAATTATCTAGACATGATCAATATTTTAAAGAAAATATTGAGAGAATTTTTGGGTCGTTACAGTTTGATCCTGAAGACTATTTTATTGGTGAGTCTGAGGGAATTGGGTTGTTGGAATAGAAATAGGCTGTGCAGTTTTTTTTAGGAAAGTAATTCTCTGCGTGCCAAGTGTGCTAAAGGAAAAGTTTTTGTTTTCAGTAAAAGTCTGAATTTCAGTAACTGAATTTGACAATTGGGATACTATTGTTGATCAACTGCAGGTTTAATTGGCTGCTGCACTGAACTAGCTGACAGATCCTTGATATGCAGTTAGAGCTGGTGACTGAAATGCTTGCTGACAGGGGGATAGGTCATTTGTTTTATTTTGAAGGGAGACTGGTTTTCTGGGGATTGCAGAAGAATTTCTGGGCATCCATTTTTGTGTGCTAGTCAAAGGAGAAGTTTAGTTATAATTCAGTAACTGAAGTGTTCCTTTAAGTGATAGTTTTGATACTAATTTTTGTTTAACTGATAGATGTCGGATTTTGTGCCTTTGGGTTTTTTGATTGCAATATGCTATTATGAATAAACAGAGCTGTCAATGCTGTCTGTTGCGGTTTTGAAGGTCTTCCGAAAAGTCCTTTTCTGGGGAATTCAGTAGTATGGCTGGATACTTCTCTGCGTGCCAAGTGTGCTAAAAGTTTGTTGTAGTCAATTTTGGCGTTATTGGGTATGAATAATACAGAGCTACCTGCACTGGATTGCGTTGGAGGGAGACTGGTTTTCTGGGAATTGCAGAAGAATTTGTGTAGTCAAGTTCAGTATTGTTTGTTCAATTGAAAGCTGTTGGATTTGGTGCCTCGGGGATTTTGATTGCAGAATGCTTTTACGATTAAACAGAGCGGCTAACGTTGTCTGTTGCTGGGGCCGAAGGAAAAGGAAAGTGAAGTCTATGGGGAGAAGTGGTGGAAAGGATGGGAACGTGTTTAAAGAGCTTCAAAATGGAGGTCGGATTATGTAATTCAACTGGAGTTTCAAAATGGATGCCTTTGGTGTTTGAATCTTTTGCTTGGGGATGAATACTTCAGTGTGCAGGAATATTTTTCTTTTCACTTTTAATTGCAATATAGAGATGTAAATTTTGGGATAACTTGTGAATGAGGGGAGGGGGAGGGAAGGATGCATGTAAGTATGATGGAGTCATGTAATTCTGTATTAGAAGGTCAGGTGTGACCCCCTTCTAATATGGATTTTTTTGTTTTAATAATAATAAAAAAAAGTCAAGGACCTTAGAGCAACTTTGGAACGATTCACTTCGGGTTCCAAGGGTCTTGACATGATCCTTGGAAAACAGAAGTCCGTTCTAAATCGATCCGAATTAGGGTATCGAACCAAGGCTAGACAAAGGTCATATTATACTGTACTGAATCAGTCTAGACCCAAAATTCAGGCATGGGTACCCAAACTGTGCCTGAACAACCAAGTTGGACCAAATCAGTATTGGATCCCCAAGGACAAGATTCATATCTTGCCTAATCATTACCGTGGCTTTAGTCCAGGGGGAGCCAACTTAAAAACCATTTTTTTAGTTAAATGAATTTCTTTTCTTGTTTTAAATTGCATGATTGCTTGTCTATTTATGTTCTGCAATTTACCATGCTTAGACCTAGGACTGGTTAGACTAAGGACTAAACCAATTAACTGAAATTTGAACAACATAGTATTGGGTGGCGGTGAGATGATAGTACGTTAGGGAAGCCTTTTCTAATAAGGTCAAGTATACACTACTTGGTCTCTTTAGACTGGTGAAACTAGCCGAAGCTACCGATCCAAGACCCAAGCTAGTTAGACCAGAATTTCTCAAAAAGTAACCTTGAAAATGAAATTTCACTAAAAGGCTTTGTCAAGGAAAAGGTTGATGATCCAATAAGGCTACGGCCAAAGAAGGCCTTGTACCTTGCCAAGACCTGGAAGCCAATTTTTGAAATTCAAATTCAATTTACTCTTTGTCAAATTCGAATCTAACACAAATTTTCAGTTAATCTTAGATTCAAATATTCTTTTTTTAAAAATAAATTTAAAACTAATAGTTTTCAAATTTAATTTAACTTTTTAAAATTAATCATGGTTTTACAAAACAAACTTCTTACTTCTATTAAAATCTGTCTCACAAAAACTCATAAGTTAACGTGATTGATAACTAGATACCGGGTGAGATAGTTAAGTTAATGCAAAATCTGATTTCTGTAATATTGTTAAATAAAACATTGGATTTAGAGTTGAATTGTCCTGATTGTTGGGTGGTCATTAGAGTCAAACCTGGTCAAATAGTCAAACCTGGTCAAACAGTCAAATCGGGCGCCCGTGACCCCTCGGGCGCCCCGCCTCCCCTTTCTCTTCGATCAAGACAGCAAAAGCTGTCAATACCTAGCTATGCTAGGCGCCCGTGACATATCGGGCGCCTACACCTTGAAGTCAATCAAAGGCAGCAATAGCTACCACACAAAGCAGCTGACCCCAGGCGCTCGGGTCCTCATGGGCGCTCGCAAGGCAGCAAAAGCTGCCTTTGGCAGCATACGACTGACTTCAGGCGCCCGACCTTCGCGGGCGCCCGACCAAGCCCTATATAAAGCCACCGAAACCCCCTTCATTTGCCACCCCAAAACAAACTCTCTTCTCCAACTCTTCTCCTTCCTAAGGCGTCCGAACGACCTTCTTGTGCCCTCGAACGCTTCACTTCAACCATGCCTCCCCGGATGACTACCCGGTATCAATGTTTCATGCATTTTAAAAATTCCTTTTAGTTATTTCGCAAAATGCATATTCCTTATTATGTTAGAAAACGTCGTACTATTCAACCCAACCCCGGGCCCGAGCCTAGCCTTGACCCTAGGTTTCCGACCCTAGAACTAATGAATAAGTTTGCTAGGACAACTTATAAACCCATCAAGACAAGCTTCTTGAATAGACAGTTTTTCACTCAATCCTGTCCAGTAGCCATGGACGTCATTAACTCTATCAACTTGATCGACTTGTTTTCTGCACTCATCCTATAAATATGACCCTATGTGCAAAATTTTACAACAACTTAGTAAGACAAGATGATCTTAGCTATGTCACCACTGTACAAGGAATGCCCTTGACGATCACGCCCTTGTTGTTTAACAGATTCCTTGGACTGCGAGCCTCCCAGTCTACTTTCTGTTGTTACCCTCCTAGAGATCCTCCCTTTGCTCCCCCTACTCCCATATTGATCTAGATACCCTTCATTCATACTTCTATAGAACTGCCCGAAACCCCCTGTTAGTTGGTTTCAATCAGTAGATCTCCAGGTCCAGGATTACGCTCTTTATAGAGATCTAGTCCATTGCATTCTTCCATTGACCACTAGGGACGTCGTGACCATGCGACCATTTCATACCTTCCTGCTGTATGCTTTGATCCATCACCTAGATATCGATATTGGACTTCATATATTTCACACCATTCTACATGCATCCAGTGTTACTACTCAGGGTCAGGTATGCACCCCTTATTGCTACATCATTACCTCTCTTCTTCATCATCATGGTCGCGACATTACCGACGGAGAGATGACCTCGATGACCAAGTTTGACGAGATTGGGTATAAATACTTCTCCCTAGCGGCATAGATGTCTCGGGCACCGGGGTTTTATCATGGAGATGTCAGCGAGCCGGAGTCCAGATCGATTCCGATGAGGAGGTGGAGGTCGACGTCGCAGATCTCGCTGCCGAGATTCGAGAGCAGATGGACGAGCCCCCACCGCCAACACTCGACGAGAGAGTGACACGACTTGAAATAGAGATCCATAGCCTTCGAGAGGAAGAGGAAGCCCACTACATCGAGATAGTCGACACAATTCGAGCAGAGCACGATGTAAATCGGGCATATCATAACGAGCGCATGGAAGCTGTTCTAGTTGACCGCCAGGCGAGACAGACACACCACACTGAGTACATGGATGCCCTCAGAGTCGAACATGAGGCAAATTAGGCCCGACATGACGAGATGATGTCTTGGTTCCAAAATTGGCAGCCCGGTCCATTCTTCCCTCCGGGCCCCTCCTCTTAGATCCCAGATGACCTTAGTTGACTTATTGTACTATTGACTGATGTTTGACTCGTGTTTGACTATGCTGGTCCTCGCTTTGACCAGTTGACTTCTTTGCACTTATCATATCAAGTTGCTAGTTGTTTACTTGATTATCTGCTTTTTATTAGTTACTAAGAAGGCAGTTAGGGTTATGCTTGGTAGAATAGGACTGCTCTAAGTTTAAAAAAAACTGTCTTATTTTCTGCAAAATCAATTTTTTTATTTAAAATGATTTTTCCAACTTAGTTTTTTTATAAAATTACCCCCTTCAAAACTAGAGCTTTTTCGCAAATGGACTTAGCCTAGGCCCTAACCCTAGAACTGCATGCACCTATAGATCTAGAAGCCAGCATCTCACAAGCACCTTAGGGTACTTTTGATTGATCACCTAGAATGGGTTGAGATGCTTAGGTCTTTGCCTTGATTCAAGATGCTGAAGTCTGTGCATCTGCAGTAATTGGGGCACTAAATACCAATCAACAGTAATCAAGTTAAGTGTCAAGCTTAGAAAATCTAACTTGATCAGAACACTTAACTTGACTAACCCTAGCGAAAGCTACTATTTATAACAGTTAGTAAGTAGCTAATTGGGTTAGATAGGACCCGAAAGCAGAAATTCAAATTGATTTGGTCCAGTTTAAATTTAGAATTGGTTAAGTACAACATTTTTACCTTGATTACTCAATTTCAATGCTTTTTTTTTTGCTATTTTTTTTTGATATATGGCAAAGGGGGAGAGATTGGAAAGGAGAGAAAATTTCAAAACTTTTAAATTTTTTTCTCCAAAATTAAATCTTTTTTCAAAAACTTTTATCTCCTGTTTTTCAAAAGGTAAAGCTCTTTAACTACTTTCAAAAATTATTCTAAGCACTTATCCTGGAAAATTTTCTGAAATTTTCTAAGTCATAAATTCAGTGTTTGAAAAAATTTCTAAGTACTTAAACTGCTTTCTTAAACTGACAGAAAAATTTTCTAAGTACTTACACTTTCTAGCATTAAAGATTTCTTCCAAGTACTTATTCCAAATCTTTGGTTGGTCGAAAATTTTCTAAAGGTAAAATTCAAATTCCCCTGAAAATTTTCCGACTCAAAATATTTTGAAAATGCTTTTATAACTTAAAAACATTTTCTTGAAAATTTTCTAAGTGTTGAAAACTTGAAAAATACTTCACGTTAAGACTTAGAAATTTTTTCAAAAACCCCATGGACTTTTGAAAAACTTAGGGGGAGATTTCTTCCAGGGGGAGAAAATAAAATGTAAGTTACTTACTTACCTGCTTTTTGTTTAACTTAACTTATTGAACCGGGTTGTTATAAATCAAAAAGGGGGAGATTGTTGGTGCAGGCAGCACCTAAGTCAACCCTGGGTTTTGATAATGGCAAAGGGTTCAAGAGTTAAGATGTTATTTTGGTCTAATGTGTTCACTGAGTGTGCAGAAAGAAGTCCTGGCGAAGGGCAGCTGGGCAACTAGCGAAGGGCTACTAGGCGTCGAAACCCTAAGACCTGGCGAAGGACTGCTAGGCACCTAGCGAAGGGCTGCTAGGCATCGAAGACCTGGCGAAGGGTTGCTAAGCATTGATGACCTGGCGAAGGGCTGCTGGGCAAAAGTCCAACCGGAGGAGCCGGTTGGCAAAAGGTAAACTCTCCTGAGAGGAGTAGGTGAGGACGCATTCCCCGTCGAGGGAACAGTAGGCATCGGTTCGACCTAGGGTTCCATTTGGGAGACCCAAAGTCAGAATCAAGAAGCTACGGCTGTAAAAACTAACTAATTTTCTTGCCTTGTTTGTGTTGGTACTAACCTTGAATGCAGGGACCGAAGGAGTGTGTTTCTACAGCTCAGAACGCCCCAAAGGAAGAGGGCAGGCAGATGGGCTAGGCGCCCGGGAGGTCCCGGGCGCCCAAGGTCAAAGCCAAACAGCAGTAAAGCAAGAAGCACTTCGAATCAACACTAGCCTAGGCGCCCGGGAGGTCCCGGGTGCCCAAGGTCAAGGCTAAAGATGAGTCGAAGCAAAATCAGCCACGAAGCCAGCGGATCCAGTCAAGCTGGGCGCCCGGAAGGTCCTGGGGGCCCCAGTCAGCTCCAGAGCCGATTCGAAGGGGATAAGCACTGACCAAGCTTTGGATAGAGGTTCTCGGATCCGAAGGCTCGTGTCAGGCGCCCCCGACGTCCCAGGCGCCCCCAGGAGCACTATAAAAGGGGCTCGACCCCTAAGGCTTCAACATCACTTTTTCCAACGCCTCCAAGCTTTTCGTTCAAGCGCTCTGCTCCAGCAAACTCCATTCTCGACATTCCAGCGCCGACGACGACCCTCTACTCCGAAGTACGATCCACATCAGGGTGTCGGTAACGAAAAGTGTAATTCATTTACTTACTGCACTATTCTTGTATTAAATCTGTAAACCTTTACGCGAATATAGAATTGCCCGCAGTAAACGGTCAAGGACCGTGGACCTTGGAGTAGGAGCCGACCGCGACTCCGAACCAAGTAAAAATACTTGTGTTCTTTGTGTATTTTAATTCTGCTGCGTTTTCTCTTTCTTATCCGAAATGATTTTCACGATATTCACCCCCCCCCCTCTATCGTGTTTCTCGATCCAACAGTCTGCACCTGGTACACCCCAGCAGAATGGTGTGGCAAAGCGAAGGAATAGGACTCTTATGAAGATGGTTAGATCGATGATGAGTTATTCTGTGTTACCGGATTCGTTCCAGAGATATGCTCTGGAAACGACAGTGTATATTCTGAACTTAGTACCATCAAAATCAGTACCCTCTACTCCCACAGAATTGTGGACTCGGCGTAATCCTAGTCTGAGACAAATTCGAATTTGGGGTAGTCCAGCACATGTGCTAAAGGGAGATGCTGATAAGTTAGAATCTCGTTCAGAAGTACGCTTGTTAGTAGGCTATCCTAGAGGAATGAATGGTGGTTTGTTGTATAGTCCTAAAGATCAAAAGGTCATCGTTAGCACGAATGCCTGATATTTAGAGGAAGACTATGTGATGAACCACAAGCCCATGAGTAAGATTGTTCTAGAGGAAATGAGAGGGGAAGTTCCAACTTCAGTACCAATTGTACAAGAGGGCATACCACAAGTAACTACACCACGTGTCACAGAGGATACACAGATAGTATGTTAAATCCGACACTTTTATCTCGCTCTGGAAAATTCTTCAGAAAAATTCCTAGAGTTCCGGGGATTCTAATGGATTAAACTAAATATTTAAAGGGATAAAGGGCTTAAAGTTCCAAAAATCAAGGGCTTAAAGTGGAATCTTAGAAAATTAGTGGCAGAATTGGAAAATGATGAAAATCAATGGACTAAACTACAAAAGGCCCACTTAAAACCAGTTAGGGCTCAGCGTGGCAGCCGCATTCCACTCCTCGCCCGATCGACTCATCCTTCCTCTTCCCTTTCCTTCATCGATCGCGACTAGTGGCCTTCTTCCTTGCTCCAGCCGACGTCGGAGTAGCGCTCGTGCAGCTTCATCGAGGCTGATATCCCTACATCCAACGACGACCTTCACTAGGAATGGGTAGGGATTTCATTGAGCTTGGCTCTTCCGCACTTGGGATCGGCGCAAGTTAGAGGAAGTACCTAGCCCTAGTTCCTCTCTCCCAATCGCAATCTCCTGCTTGGGTTGTGAAGGCGTGTTGGCCGGATTTGAGCAGCGAGATGGGTCAGAGAACTAGGATTCTAGTAAGGGTTCTTTCCTTGATAAGGAGTTTGGTTCGGATCGATGTTTGGCTTGTTTATTCTAATCGGTGTTGCAAGGAAACTGATCCTTGTGATGGCAGATCTGAGTTCGGGGAAATGGAGTTGGAAATCGGGTTCCAATGCCCCATCTTCTGCGTGTCTGCAACTGAGATATGAGGTAAGAGCTGTGAATTGGAGTTGGATTTGAATTTTGTAGCAATTTGTCTTCTTGGATTTGGCTGCACGGCTAGGGATCGCTTGGGGAAGATTGAGTTCCTAGGGTTGGAGTATTCTGTTTTGAACAGCTAAGGAGAGATTAATTCCTGGTGAGTCATGTTCTGTTTTGAAGCTTGTATGCTTGGTTGGTTTGTTGCCGTGCCATCCAATGGATAAGCCTGTGGTGTGGGATAGATAGGTTAACTTGTATTGATGCTTGGGTTTAATCTATGAAAGGAGCTGATAGGAATTTCATATGAGCTTAATATCTTTTTGAATCAAACCTAATCATATATGTGCGGCTCGTCTACTTGATCTAGTTGGACTAGGTTGTTAACTGAGTATATAGATCTTCTAGTGTTGTCCATGCTACTTAGAGTTGGATTTAGGTAAGGTTTAATTTGAGATTTAAACCTAATAACCTAATCTTGATGAGGTTGAATTGGAAATAAACCTAAACCTTAATTATGTGGGATAATTAGGGACCGTTCCATTTAATCAGACGTAATTAAATGAAAGGGGGCAATTGGGTTAAACCCTAATATGGATTAGAAATTTAATTAGCTGGTTACTATTTGTTTGTAATAGCTAATTAAACATGCCCTTGATACAGGGACCTGACTTGGATTTATTGCTGCTTATTATTGACGCGTGGTTCTATCTCGTTTGATACAGATTTCTACTCTTGGAGGCGGGTACTTCTTGCTTGTATCTGTAGATCCACTTTATCTTTATGCATGACTAGTTATTTATGCAGTAGGTTGATATTGACCTTTATCTGCTACCGTGTTGTTATCCTGCTTGATTTTATGCTTGACCTTGGATATGATCTAAATTTTCTTCTATACAGTCTCGTTTATTTGTTATCTGATTCTGTATAGCATTGGTATGAGCATGAGTATGTGGATAGGTATTAGCATACCATTGTATGGTTGCATTGGTTGATTCTAGTCATATTTGCACGTGTGTCTAGATATGGACTGATTGGGTTATTGTGGTATGTCACCTGATATTTGCATTGGTTGATTCTAGTCATATTTGCACGTGTGTCTAGATATGGACTGATTGGGTTATTGTGGTATGTCACCTGATATTTGCATTGGTTGATTCTATTCATACTTGCACGTGTGCCTGGATATAGGATTGATTGGGTTATGATGCATACATGTGACCTGTGCATGATAGGTTGAGTTATGTGTCGATGACCTGGTATGGGTTGCATGAGTTAGTCATGCACTATACCTGCACTATTGCATGCCGACGATCAGCGACTCCCTTGTGGTTGAGCCTAATCGTCTTCCAGCACATGATATGCACACACGGCGACTCATGGGTTAGTGGATACGCTGGTGTGTGCATTTGCTCTGTACTGCTCCGCTCGTCCGCTCATGGGTAGTGGTTTCGGAGGGTGGTAGCAGGCAGGGATCGCTTCTTTTACCATAGACCAGAGAAGATGAGAGAGATATCTCCCCCATATATACATGGGGTGGAGTGTTTACTCCATCAGCATCCTATCCACTCGGTCACTCAGGAGCAGTGATGGCAGAGTGCGGACAGTGTCACAGCTCTACCCACTCGGCCGACATAGTATCGCTTGTCTCGGTGGCTTGACTGGTGTTAGGGGGTGACTATGACATTGCATCATGTGCATATGATGCATTTATGCATTGATTGTGTTTGCTGCATTTACTTGCTGCACTTGATTGACATGCATATACAGGATGTACTTTTGGTATGGTTTGTTGACCCTGCACTTGCTCATATGGTACGAGTCATATTGTGATCATGATAGACTGATTTCTGGTATGTACAGTCCTTTATTATTTCAGTTATGCATACTTCTGATATTATTATGGAGACTGTATCCTGTTGTTTCTTTATAGCTGCTTTAGGTACTTTTGTGCCATGCATATTTATCTATATACCCGCGAGTCCACTTGGACTCAACACCCGTCGTAATATTTTTGTTTTCAGGTTGATAGCTCACCGGAGGAGCCCAGTTGCCAATCCCGGGTCCCCATGACTCCATTTGGATGGAAGCTTCGGCTGGTTTTGTTTTCTTTGATAGCATAGTCTACGTTTTGTATTCGTTTTATATATCGTGGGCTTGTATTGGATTTATTCGTATGGTATTGTATTTTTTAGTCCTCTGTTGGACTTTGTGCTTGTGGTTTTGCTACGCACCTGCCCAGGGGAGCAGCTCAGGTGAGTTTATATTTCCAGTATAGAGTGTTTCATCATCTTATGCTTTATATATATCTATTTTGAGGCCTGAGGCCAATTTATAAACTGTGTGTGTTGTGTGTATGTGTAAATTGTCCGCCGGACAGGGGAGGTGCTGTCCGATTTTATATTGGATCAACGGCTCCAATGGTCTCGGGGTGTGACATAGTACCTCGTCATAGTGGGAGGGTTGTTAGACAACCCGACAGATTCATATTTTGGGAGAGTCTTTGGACTTGGTCCCTGGTGGACATGAAGCTGATCCCTGGACCTATGACGAGGTACTCCATGATCAAGATGCACTATCTTGGCAAAAAGGCAATGAATTTTGAGATAGAATCTATGGATTCTAATCAGGTTTGGGAGCTAGTAGAACCACCCGATGGTGCAAAAGCCATTGGATGCAAGTGGATCTACAAAGAAAGAGAGGATCAGAATGGAAGGTAGAGACCTTCAAAGCAATGCTTGTTACGAAGGGGTATACTCAGAAAGATGGTATCAATTATGAGGAGACCTTTTCACCGATAGTCATGCTTAAGTCTATCCGGATGCTCTTGTCAAGACAACTTTCCTTAACGGAAGTCTTGAGGAAAATATCTATATGAAGCAACTAGAGGGATTCATTGCAAAGGGCAAAGAGCATCTTGTGTGTAAGCTTAATCGGTCCATTTATGGATTGAAGCAAGCTTCGAGATCTTGGAACATCAGATTTGATGAGGTAATCCAGCCTTATGGATTTATTCAATGTCTGGATGAGTCTTGTGTATACAAGAGATGTGACGGAAACGTATTGGTATTTCTTGTACTTTACGTAGATGACATTTTGCTCATTGCCAATAATGTCAGAGTGTTGTCAGACGTAAGGGTATGGTTGTCCAAACAGTTTGATATGAAGGACTTGGGAGAGCTGGACACATCCTTGGGATCAAAGTTATAAGGGATCGTAAGAAAAGGATGTTGTGTTTATCTCAAGCTTCATACATTGACACTATCCTAGCTCGTTTTAGCATGCAAAACTCCAAGAAAAATTTTCTACCTTTTTGGCATGGAGTATCTTTATCTAAGGCGATGTGTCCTAAAACATCAAAGGAGATAGAGGAGATGAAGGTGGTTCCTTATGCTTCGGTTGTAGAAAGTCTCATGTATGCTATGTTGTGTACGAGACTAGATATCTGCTTTGCCATGGGCATGGTTAGCAGATATCAGTGTAATCTAGGACAGGGACATTGGACTGTTGTAAAACATATATTAAAGTACCTGAAAAGGACTAGGAATTATATGTTAGTCTACCAAGCAGATCAATTACTTCATGTGGGTTACATGGATTCTGACTTCCAATCAGATAGGGATAACAGTAAGTCTACCTTGGGTTATGTGTTTACATTGGGTGGTGGAGCCATAGTATGGAGGAGTATCAAGTAGAAATACGTTATAGACTCCACCATGGGAGCTGAGTATGTGGCAGCATCTGAGGCAGCCAAGGAAGTTGTATGGCTTAAGAGCTTCATAATGGACTTAGATGTGATTCCTGGTTTGCCCAGAGCTATCACAATTTATTGTGATAACAGTGGTGCCGTAGCAAACTCGAAGGAACCACGAGCCCATAAGGCGAGTAAACACATAGAGTGCAAGTACCACGTGATACGAGATATCGTAAAGCGAGGAGAAGTTGTTGTCGCCAAGATTGCATTAGAGGATAACCTGGCAGATCCTTTCACTAAGACCCTTCCAGCGAAAGCTTATGATAGGCATGTGGAGGGTATGGGAATCAGATGTATGGCAGTTTGATGGCAGTATAGTCTTTTAGTTTAAGTGGGAGATTGTTAGGATGTATACTAAAAGCCTAGTTTTTGTATTATATATATATTTTGGAATAAGAATCACATGGTCATTATTTGCATTTTATATTTGATATATATGTGTGCATATTGTCCTTTACTTTACATTGTAGATAATATGGTGTGTGGTACCACACAGAAGATCATGTTATCAGTCCCTTGTGAAGTATAAGTAGTGGCTTACAACCGAGATAGATTTGGACAAACCATTGGTATGGTGTTAGGATGTATACTAAAAGTCTTGTCTTCTCTGTATGAACATCTACATTTTGAAAGAGAATCACAACATCACTGTTGCATGTTTATATTAGTATGTGCATAACTGTCTGATACTTTGCATTGTAAATAACATGGTGTGTGGTGACACATAGAAGATCATGTTATCAGGCCCTTGCAGAGTATAAGTAGAGGCTCACAACCGAGATGGAATTGGACAAACCATCAGGATGGTTGTACTGTAATTAGGTGTGGTTTATCTTGACCATAGAATTACACTAGTACACTTTGTGTGCATTGAACAGGACAAACTTAGAGGTGATCCAATTTATACTGACTTTATAATTAGATCAAACCTCAGTTTATTATGGAAGTACATGCTCTGAATCCCGATATAATAACGGGCACATGTACTTAGTAGTTATTTCTTTGATTTACCAATGGGCGAGATTTATTCTGTTAAATCAATAGGCCCGGTAAGTTTGAAAATAATATTATTTACATGGTGTGTCGTTGATTATAGACGGCATCCATGTCCCGGTGAGTCAGGATGATGATGCCCCCTTGATGAGCTCATAAGATTCATCATGTTAAATCCTGCAGGTGGACTTGGTCCAACATGATGATAAGGATGAGTGGTACTAGTCAAGGAGTTAGAAGTTAATTAATTAAAATTGTCAGTAATTTAAATTAATCAACCGACATTCGATATTTTAAACATGGGGAGATGGATGTACTCATAATAGGTGGATCCCATATGTAAATATGGGGGTTGGTGAGGTAGTTCACTGGAGAACCTTTAGTGGAATGGTTCTTCATTAATGGATCGAGTTTGGATCCATTAGCAGCCAAGACCCAACTCCTCCTCATGGTCCCTATTGTAGCCCTATATATACCCATGGAATCATAAGACCAAGGCATAACACACATAATAATTCCTAGGCTTCTCTTTCTCTTTTCTCTCAACCTCTCTCTCTCCTAGGTCAAAGTGGCGCCGACGACAAAGGAAGGTGGAAGAGGATCCTTGGGTGTGGTTTTCTTCTTCATCTCTCATCCTCTATCCCTCCTCTTGGGCGTGCACTAACCAAGAGCTTGGGAGGGTGATCGGCGGCCGGAAAAACAAGGACCTACTCCTCCTTGTTGGCGTCGGCGGGAGCAAGAAAGGAGAAAGAGTTCGGCGGCTAGGGTTTGGTGGTGAGGAAGAGAACCTTTTTCTTTTCTTCTTCCTCTTCTTCATCTTCCTTTCTTCATCCTCTAAGCTGGCGTGAAGAAGGTGGACCTTCTTTGGTGTTTGGCCGGTGGTGCATAAGAGAAGAATTGGAGTTGCACCGGTTACCGTAGGAGCTGGGGTTTGGCGCATGCTAAAGAGGAAGTGTTGGTGGCCTTGGTGATACCGGATCTTGGTAGACTGTCGCCCACACGACGTCCAAGAGGGGAGGGTCATACGATAGAAGATCATAAGGTAACGAGCTCTCTTGGCTCCTTTGTTAATTCTATCATTTTATGTGGTGTTTAATTAGTTATCATGTGATTAATTATTCAATAATTAATGTTGATAATTAATTATTTGGACCCCGATAATAAACATAAAAATCGGTGATCCGCTCGTCGTCTTTTCCATGGTCAATCGGTCAGGCGAGATATAAGGCTTGAACTTTGATTTTGGCTATGTTGTAACTCGAATCAATTGATACGATGACGAGACGGTCGTTTAGGAGATAGGTCTCCATTCGGATTAATTTTTTAATCCATGGACATGGAGAGGTCTCTCAAGGACGATCAGGTACTCGCTTAGGAAACCCGCCAAGCCATACCCAACATATGGTTGTAGTGTAATCTGGTATTAGTCTATCATGACTATAGAATTACACAAGTAAACTTTGAATGTATTGAGCAGGACCGACTTAGAGGCGATTCGATTTATACTGACTATATAATCGAATCAGACCTCAAATATTATGGTGTACATGCTCTTAATCCCGATATAATAATGGGCACATGTACTTAATATCTATTTATTTGATTTACCAATGTGTGAGATTTATTTGTTAAATCAATAGACCCAGTAGATTGGGAAATAATATTATTTACATGGTGTGCCATTGATTATAGAATGAAACCGTGTCCTAATACGTTAGAATGATGATGCCCCCTTGAGGAGCTCATAAAGTTCATCATGTAAATCCTACAGGTGGACTTAGTCCGACATGATGATAAGGTTGAGTGGTACTACTCATGGAGTTAGATATTAATTAATTAAATTGTCAGTAATTTAATTAATTAATGGACATGTGAGATCTTAAACACGAGGAGATTATGTACATATAATATGGTGGAGCTCATATTTATTTATGGGGTTAGTGCGGTAGTTCAATGATAACCCCTTAGTAGACAGGGTTATCATTAATGGATAGGGCTTTGGATCCATTAGGAGACCAAGACCCAACTCTTCTTCATGGTCCCTATTGTAGCCTATATATACCTCATGAGTCATGAGACTAAGGTCATAAGAATTAACCCTAGGGCTTCTTTCCACCCTCTCTCTCTCTCTTTTCTCTCTCCTAGGTTAAGGTGGCGCCGACGACATAGAAGAGGAGAGGGTGATCGGTTTTGAAGCAAAGGAAGGAGAGAATACCTTCATCTCTTCTTCTTCTTCTCTTCACCTTCTCTTCTCACCACCTTTGGTGGTGTCGGCGCCGCACACAAGCAAGGAGGAGGAAGAGTCACTGGCGGCAAGGAGGTCTTCTCCTTTTGGTGCTGCAAGCAAGGGAGGAGGAAGAGTATTGGCCAACGGGTTTTGGAGCAAGGGAAGGAGCTTTCCTTTCTTCTTTTCATCTTCTTCTTCTTCCTCTCTTCTTCCTTAAGGCCGGCACAAGAAGGAAACTTTCCTTCTTTGGAGGTTGGCGCAAGCAAAGGAAGAAGGTGCTCTTCCTTTTGGTGGTTGGCGCAAGCACAAGAGGAGAAAAAGGTAGTCTTGGTGACTTTCTTGGAAAACCGTCGCCCACACGACGTCCAAGAAGATGATAGGATATACGATAGAAGATCGCGAGGTAAACAAGAGGTATAATTCTTGTTTGGTTCCTTCTTGCATCTTGTATTATTGTATGTTGTTAATTATCATGGACCCCGAAGATAAACACAAAAACCGGTGATCAATTCATCGTCTATTCCGCGGCTAATTGATTAGAAGAGTTAGATTACTTGAACAACAAGTTTGTTCAATCGATCACTCGAATCGATTAGTACGATGATGAAACGGTTGTTCAGAAAGGTTCTCTCCATCCAGGTTGTTTCTAATTAATAGAAAATTTTAATCCGGGGACATGGGGAGCAATCTAACCGAACGACAAACTGAAACGCAACACCTCTCCCTCTTGGCTGAAACCCTCACTTTGGGGTTTTGGTGTTTTGTGAGTCATCCCAAGTTGCTAGCATAACTGAAGTGACTCTTTTCCAATGTGCAGATCGTGTTCATGTGAATACTACTAGAACCACGGATACTTGAACATGTAAGAGATCTAGCGAACCGAGGACGAGCAGGATAACCAATGAGCACGCAACATAGGTATAACTCTTAGTTAGATAGATCCAACTTTATATGAGTTTTTTTTTGCATGGATTGCTCAAAGGGATCTCAATTTTTTGCTGCGTTTTTAAATATTTTTCGCCTAGAGATCCCTACATCACAAACATATACATCAATTGAGTTGTCCTAAAAAATTTCAATATCTAGCTAGTGTTTAAGTCATTAATAAGTATATATACTTTTAAAGTGGCTATCAGATTCAACCTAGGTAAAAGAATATCACAACAAAACTCGCATTAGTTTTTTAACACATTACAAATAATAAAATTTTTGATAAAGTTGAATAATATAAATATAATAATATAATAATAATAATAAATATAAAAATAAAATTATAATAATATAATAATTACAATATAATATAATATAAATATGGTAATATAATAAAAATAAATTTATAATATAATATAAAAACAAAAATAAAAATAAAAATAATATAATATAATATAATATAATATAATAAATATAATAAAATTATTTTATAATATAATAAATATAATAAAATTATTTTATAATATTATAAATATAATATAAATATAAATTTAGTATAATAATAAAATTAAATAGCAACCCATACAATAAGAGCATGTGTATCTTTTTGATAATTGCTAGACATATATCGTTTATTGAGTTTGTATCTTTTGGAATGCATGAACTAGTGAATGAGTAAGAGCATAAAAGTTATTGTTCCATAGACAGAATTTTCATAGATCTCCTGCAAGCATATTACTTTACACATCTAAGATTATTGAGTTACTATCACATCTTTCCTTTGAACATCTAATTTCCCATTGTAATTCATTAGTTTAGACTTTATCCATTGAAATTTTTTAGTAATCTTCTTTCTCTCTTTTTGTAATATGACGTAGTGTGTTTGTGATTGTTTACAGGAGCTAAACAGTTGGAACCATCACGATGTGAGATATGTGACTCTTAGCATCAATCCTTATCTTTTCATCGAGTTTGTTAAGGATCCAACAAATTTTGTGCTTGATAGGTAAATGTTTCTTCTTAATACAGTAACTTTGTAGGTTGAGTTGCATGATACATTTATGCGTATTTGAATTTGGAAGGTCATGTACTCAAGTCATTCAATTGAAAGTAATTTGGAGATGTACATTAACTTACCTGATTCTTTATGCCACTTGTTGAAAATATATGTAAATGCATTCAATAAGACCATAAGAGTTGATATGTGCTTTTATTTATTCATTATAACAGATGCAAATGAACTTCCACATATTACTTGTGCCACCGCATAAAATGTAGCTACTTATGTCATTTATTTAATCATTTTCTGGATAACAATTACAAGACACAAGAAAAAATTCTTGTGCCATGACATTTTATTTTAATCAAATAGATCCTATCTGCGGATGCTTTTATTGTTTTAGTGTGAAGCATAAAATATAGAGCATATTTGGAATCCACATATTGTTAGGATGTATACTAAAAGTCTTGCCTTTTGTATAGACATCTACATGTTGAAAGAGAATCACAAAAAAATCACTGATGCATGTTTATATTAGTATATGCATAAATTTTCTGATACTTTGCATTGTAGATAATATAGTGTGTGGTGACATACAGAAGATCATGTTATGAGTTCCTTGCAGAGTATAAGAAGAGGCTCACAACCAAGATAGAGTTGGACAAACCATCGGGATGATTGTAGTGTAATTAGGTGTAGTTTATCTTGACTATAGAATTACACTAGTGCGCTTTGTGTGCATTGAGCAGGACCAACATAGAGGTCATCCAATTTATACTGACTTTATAATTGGAACAAACCTCGGTTTTGTCATATCGTGGCGCCCAACTAGAGGGGGGGTGAATAGTTGCTTTCGATTTTTTCTACAAAACTTGTTAGCCAAACACAAATAAAAATAATAAAAATGATAAAAACAATGCTAACACCTTTGTTTACTTGGTATCCACCTCAGAGAGGTGACTAATCCAAGGATCCACACGTACGCACAAGCTCCACTATGAAAAACCTCCTTCAAAGTGGAGAAAACCTTCACAAGGTTGCCCTCTTCCTCTTTACAAGATGGAATTAAGATTGAGAGTTAGAGATGGAGACTTTTAGAACAAACAACACCCTGGTACCCCCAAGAATCGTGTCTTTTACTTGCCTAAAAGTCACCCTTTAAATAGAGTAAAGGATGGCTCCAAAAACCATCCAGCTCAATACCAGTCGACTGCCCCAGGGGCAGTCGACTAATCCCACCGAGGTAGCTAGCGAACAGCTAGTTTTTCGGGTTTACTAGTCAACTGCCCCATGGGCAGTCGACTGATGTCTTGGGAAGTTCTGGCAGTTGACTGATTTCCTCCCAGTCGACTGCCCAGCTTACACAAGCACTCTTCCCCACTCCGACGACCCTCCTTCACGTGTGCCTTCAAGTATACTCCCTTAGCTTGCCCCTTGAAGTCCTCTTCCACCGGCTATCATCCCTCGGATGAGACGCAAGCCCTCGGCTTGCCTCCATTCCACCCTTTTGTTGGATCGGAGTAAATCAATAGAGGGGGGGTGAATATCGATAAAAAAATTTCAGACAGTAAAGCAAAGTCGCTAACACAATTTGTTTTACTTGGTTCAGAGTCGCGGTCGGCTCCTACTCCAAGGCCCACGGTCCTTGACCGTTTATGTCGGGCAATTCTATATTTGTAAAAATGATTACAGTTTCGAGTACAGATATAAATCGAAAAAAGCAGTTACAACACTTAAGAAAATTAACAGTTTTATCGACGACCGAAGTGGATGGAATTTTGGAGCAGCGGGTCGTTGTCGATGCTTGAATGTGAATGCAGTGTAATGACCCGGAAAATTTTTTAATATTTTCTTTAAAATAATGAGCATGTCTAGATAATTTTCGAGGGACCTAGAAATATTAGTACGAACCTTAGCCTAGAAATCCATGATTTTCTCAATTAAATTGAGAAACTAAGTACTAATGGGCCTTATATGGGCTTCCTAGTACCATGATTATTGGTGAATTTTAGGTAGAATTTAATATAAAAATAAATGGATTTTAACTAGGAATATTAGCATGATTATGGGTGAGTTTTAAGAGAATTTTCGAAATAAAATAAAAATAAAATAAAAAAATGGGTGCATGCACCAAGGATTGAACTTTGGACCTCTTGTACCACCATGCATGCACTAACCAATTCACCTAGCAAGGGAGTGCTATGAGGGAATGAAGTGGATTTTTGTTAAGGCTAAAGGAAGTGAAGAGTCACCATGAGAGGAGGCACCATGTCTCTTCACTTGCCCCTCTTCATTGTGTATAAATGAGAGATAACTTAACACCTAAGAGTTATTCCTCTTCTCTTCATCCACCAAGCCCTTTCTCTTCTCCTTCTTCCTCCTTCTAGCCATAGGAGGGGTTTTCCTTGGAAAAAGTTCACAAGAAGTCCTCTCCTTCAAGATCCAAGGTTCTTGTTCAAGGTTACAAAGGCTAAAGGTGGTCAAAAGGCAACAAGGTCTTCATCCTTCTCCCAAATCTAAGGTCTAAAACCAAGATAATCTAAGGTAAGACTCCCTCACCTGTGGTATAATAGCTTTCCTTGAAGTTATCATAATATGAAGTTTATTTGGGATCTTATGTTGGAAAAAAAGGTCATGAACCCTAACCCTAGGGTTTCGGCCACCATGGGTTTTGGGTCCAAGGTGATGTTAAAAATCTCACTTATGCTTTCTAATGTTCTCTTATGATGTATAAAGAATAAAATAGGATTTGGAGAATTTTTGGTGTACCCTAATACCCTTTAGGGTTTCAGCCACCACCATGTTTTCATGGTTGGGGTTTAGATCTAACTCTTCAAGCAAGCTTCTCATGTTTCCTCATGTTACAAGGGGATAAATGGTGATTGATATGAATTTTTACAAGCCTTGTGACCCTTGTAGGGTTTCGGCCAAGATGAGAAGTTGGGCTAAAAGTTAGGGTTTACTTCAAGTATGGGTTCCAAAGGCCCCTATGGTATGGTATGGTTGGTGTTTAATGGTTAATTGGGAACTTGATGAAATGTTTTCCATGTACCCATGGCCTTGTAAGGTTTCGGCCAACCCTAGAAAGTAGGGCTAAAAGTTAGGGTGAACCCTAATCATGAGCCCTAATGGTTTCCTATGGTCTTATGGGTAAGGTATGGTTGTTTCTTTTCCTTATGCTACCTTACATGTCATTTGAATGATGGAACCCTCCCTTACATGTTTCAGCCAAGCCATGTAAATGGGGTTTAGGTGGAGTTAGGGTTTGAAGAATGATGGTTTATGGCTCATTATGATGTATATATAAAGGTTCAAGCATGTGGTAGAAATTATGTTACCTATAACCTTAACCTTAAGTACTATGTTTCATGTTGTATGTTCATGTTAGATGTCATGCTTAATAGGGTTTATTCATGAATGTCTTATGTTCTATGCCATGCACTTAGATAGTATGTAGCATGTTTAGAGAAGTCCTACCTATGCATGCTTGTGATGGATACCATGCTTCTGTATGAAATGCAATGCTTACCTTATGTATCATGATCATGCAAGCTCTATGGATTAGGATAATGGTCTATGTAAACATGTCATGTTTAATGAATATAATGCAATGCTTACCTTATATGCCATGATCATGCAAGCACTATGAACAAGAATGATGTTTTATGTAAGCATGCCATGTTTATGAATGAAGTTAATACAAGCACTATGAACAAGAATGATGTTTTATGTAAGCATGCCATGTTTTATGAATAAAGATGCATGCCATGTTTTATGAATGAAGATAATGCTCATGCCTTTAAGGCATCATGATGCTATGCATTAAGTATGAACAATGAAAGGTCAAGTATGCTTTATGTCATGCTTCATGTAACAAAGCTATGTTATGTCTAAGTATGCTATGAATGTCTTATGAATGATGAAGCATGTAAAGTTATTTTACTTTATGAATGGGCTTGTACCGGACCGAAGTATGGGTCCAAGGGATGGGCACATTAAGAACGCCCCGGTTCTGGACTATCGACTATGTTGTCCACGGTTCTGGGACTACCGAAGCTGTCCAACAGGGATGGGCACCTTAAGAACGCCCCGGTTCTGGACTACCGACTATGCTATCCACGGTTCTGGGACTACCGTAGTTGTCCTTACCCTAGTAGGTCGAGACTAGCTACCTCGTATTTACTTAGGGATGCACGCACATGATGTATGTATGTGGTACAAGCCGGGGACCCCAATGATGTGATGATTATGTTTAAGTATTTAAAAGTATGATTTTAAAAGTTAAGCATCCGTATGTATATGCATTTAACTCATGCATTCATTCATGTTATGCATTATGCTAGGATAGTAATGTTTTATGCTTATGTTTCATGTTAAGAATTATGCATGATAGTAAACGTCTTATGTTTATGTTTATGTTAAGAAGATGCCCACATGCTATGTTAAGTTATGTATGTTTATGTTTATGCCATGTATCATGCTATGTTAAGTTTATGTATGTTTATGTTTATGCCATGTATCATGCTATGTTAAGTTTATGTATGTTTATGTTTATGCCATGTATCATGCTATGTTAAGTTATGTATGTTTATGTTTATGTCATGTATCATGCTATGTTAAGTTTATGTATGTTTATGTTTATGTCATGTATCATGCTATGTTAAGTTTATGTATGTTTATGTTTATGCCATGTATCATGCCATGTTATGTTTATTTATATTTATGTTCATGTCATGTGTTATGTCATGTTAAGTGTATTTTATGTTCATGCACTATGTGAGAACTATGTCAGGCTAAATGATTTTAGATGCATATGTCCTATGTAGAGCATCAAGTTATGTTAATGTTTCATGTGCTTATGATTAAGTGATGAATGGTTTTAGTGAGTAGGAAAGAGTCTTACTAAGCCTATGTGTTTATAGTCTTATTTTCCTTATACCGCAGATCACGCAAGGGGACAATAAGGAAGCAGCAGGAGGGCAAGAATGTGTGTGTGGTAGTGACTTAGCCAAGAAACAATATATTACGAGTCTTATGCTAAACTTTATATTTGCTACGTATGTGCTTAAATGATGACTTATGTGACTTTATGACATGATGTTAAGTACGACATGATATGATGCTAAGTATGAAGTTAATATGCTAAGTTCCCATGCCATTATGTTAGGAATGGTAGTTAGGTGCATGTATGTGTAAGTTTAAAGTTATTCCGCTGCATTATGATGTTCACATGCCCTACCTATGTTAACGTAACGCCGCTTTATGAGAAAAAAAAAGCGGGCGTTACATGCAGAGTGTGCCGGAGCGTAGCACTTGAGCGAAAGTGTTGAAAGCGAGATTTGCAAGTTGTTGTGAAGCCTTGGGGGTGAAGCCCCTTTTATAGTCGTCTCCTGGGCGCCTGTGTTGAAGGGGGCGCCTACACATGGCCTCTCCTGGCGAACTCTAATCCGCAGGCTCGATCAGCGCTTATCCCCTTCTTTGTGGCGCTTGAGCTATCAGGGGCGCTGTGTTAACACAGGCGCCTAGCTTGACTTGGTCTATAGGCTTTTGTGGCAGTTTGCTTCGATGGCTTGGTTTGGCCTTGCACTGGGGCGCCTGTATCCTTACAGGCGCCTAGCCCAGTGTGGCGCCTCCTTCCAATGAGGCGCCTGAGCTACAAAAACTGTTGGGTTCTCCCGGCACCAAAACACAAAAACGCAGCGGAAACAAGGACCCACGAGCGATCCATGCGAAAGAAAACTCGTACAAAGTACATCTATCTAATAGATCTATCTACAGTATATACCTTTGGAGCGTGCCCTTTGCTTATCCCGCTCGTCCAAGATGCGCCGGATCTCTTGCACGTGCAAGATTCCATGCCTCTATTCGTATCTACACGGACACAATCTCTCAACTTCGGGAGAGCTACCTTAGTTGTGCTAGCAACTTGAGGTAGCTCGCAGAACACCAAGAACCCTACAATAGGGTTTCGGCCAAAAGAGGAAGATGAGGGAGGGAAGAAGAAAAGGGAAGAAGACCCATCCAAAGTCACAAGGCCCTCTTTTATACTCATCCCATGAATATGAAGAGGTTTGTGTCTCTTTGGCTTCCTTCATTAATACCAATAAAGAGCACATCTTTTCATGTGGCTCTTCAACTTTTCTCATGCAAGAAAAGAATCTTTTCTTTTCCTTTCATTAAACACTTTAATGAATTTTCCCTGTAATCCCAACTGGGCCTCTTGGGCTTTCGACCAGGTCTCCCGACCAAGTCTCCCGAGTGCCGAGCTCCCGACCTAGTCTGCCGAGCTCCGACTCAGTCTGCCGAGCTCCGACCCAGTCTGCCAAGCTCTGAGCTCCGACCCAGTCTGTCGAGCTCCGACCCAGTCTGCCAAGCTCTGAGCTCCGAACTAGTCTGCCCAGCTCAGTCTACCGAGTGCCTAGCCAGTATGCCGAGCTCCGAGTTCAGTCTGCTGAGTGCCGAGCTCCCAACCCGCACTCTCGAGTTCCCAACTCGAACTACCGAACTGACCTCCCGAGTTCCTAACTCGGCTCAGATCTCCCGAGTTCTCAACTCGGGCTTAGGTCTCCCGAGTTCCCAACTCGGGCTCAGATCTCCCGAGTTCCTAACTCGGGCTCAGATCTGCCGATCAGATTTCCCGAAGCATTGTGTCCTTTGTGTGTGACCCAATAGGTTCTCGTGACGTTGGCAATGCGCCCAATCACTTTAGACACATAAGCAATGAGCGGCATCTAGCAATGCATCATTGCTACCCAAGTAACAAGAAAAGTCGAGATCCGACTAAAGCTCCGTGACTATGATAATGTATGACCTTGTCCTTCTATCCTTGATATCTAGATTGACCAATGAGGCATAGAACGTGTCATCCTCAGTCAATCTTGTGTTTCTTGATCCCCGAGTAGACTCACTCAGACAAATGAGCTCAATATCTCATATTGACTCATTCGAGCATGGCCATGCGTTTTAGCAGTCCTACTCGATCAAGGGGCCCACAGATATCACTCCCGTCATATGGGAGGGATAGATCTCATCTACATCACTCATATCCCTCCGCATAATTCATTACATACCCAGTGATCGCCTTTATAGTCCACCCTGTTACGGGTGACGTTTGACGATACCAAAGTACATAACTCCTTATGTAGGGAACCGTAGTGACTTCATGTCTAAGGACTATTCATACTAATAGTCACATGAGAAAGTTTATGACACTCATATGACAATCTATGAAACTTTCTCATGGCGGGTCAATTCAGTACACATTCTCCAATATATACCCATGTGTCAACTTGATATCACATATCCATGACTTGTGAGCTCAAGTCATCAGTTGACCTACATGCTAGTCTCCATGCATTAATAATGTCCTTGAATATTAATGCTTGACTAGGAATAGTTTAGTGTAGTGTTCTCTACATCATCTCACTATCGATTCAACCAATCGATATGATGCAGATAAAAACCTACTCCACAAGGACATTATTATACTTAGTTATTTAGCACAAATACAAAGTAAGTATAATAACTAAACATGCCTTTATTAATGATAGAATATGATACAAAATGTCCCTAGTCAATCATCACATAATTGGCTCTAGGGCTCCTACTAACAGAAACACCGTCCCTTCGTTTCCTGCAACCAGGGTTAGTTCCAAAACACAAGAAGCAAATGTATGATATATTAGACATTCTTTACAGCCTAAGCTGTCTTGGTTCTGACTTTGGGTCTCCCAAATGGAACCCTAGGTCGAAAAGACTCCTAATGTTCCCTCCTACAGGGAACGCGTCCTCATCTACTCCTCTCGGGAGAATTTACCTTTTTGCCAACCGGCTCCTCCGGTTGGACTTTTGCCCAGCTTCACTCACCAAGTTTTCGGTGCCCAGCTTCACTCACCAGGTCTTAGTGCCCAGCTTCACTTTCCAGGTCTTCGGTGCCCAGTCTTCGACCAGGTCTTAGTGCACAGCTTCACTCACCAGGTCTTATTGCCCAACTTTACGTCAGGACTTAGTTGCCTAGCCCGCGGCCAGGACTTAGTTCCCAATTCATAGAACCAGGACTTCATGCCTAGTGTTCCTAGGACTTTTCCTGCACACTTGAGTAACATCGTTAAAGCACCAATAATACTTAACTTTAAACCCTTTGCCAATATCAAAACAAGGTTCGATATGGTGCTTCCGGCACCAACAATCTCCCCCTTTTTGATTTATGGCAACACAATTCAAAGTTAAATAAACATTATAACCTTTAAGAAAAGAAGGTAAAAACCAATAAATTTTAGCAGTTTTGAGCAGAGTAAAGTATAAAACCAATGTAGTTTTCAACCGTAAAACAAAATTTTTATTTCTCATCCCTCCCCTGCAACCCTGAATGATTGTGTTATAAAACACTTAACTTTGACATTTCCTCCCCCTTTGACATATATCAAAAAATTTTCATGGGTGAACACAATATCTAACAGGGAGTTTTGAGTTTTTCCAATGATATGCATTTTTTCTAAAACTTCTAAGTGCTTCATGTTTTTGACAATGTGTTTTTCAAAAATAGAGTAAAACCATTTGCAACAACAAAAATCTTTTTACACTTAGACAATTTTCCATTTTGAAAAGTTTTGCAAGCCTAAATTTTGTTAGAAAACTTTTACTTACAAGGCTTTGCAAAAAGTATTTTAAAAAACTTTACTTAGGCAAAATTTTGAAGCTAAATTTCCCTTAAAAAAGGTTCAACTTTGAGAATTGGGAAAGAATTTGTTTACTAAAACAAATTTTGCACACTTAGAAGAATTTGCTTGGAAACACTTTGTGCATTTTAAAATACAAAATCTTTAAGAAATTTCTAGACAAGTTTTTCACCAAAAAAAACTTTCCTTAGAAACATTTACCAAAATTTTTAAAAAGTTTTTGCTCAGACAAATTTTGTTTACTAAGAAAAATTTTACTTAGGAAAAAATCATGCACTTAAAAATTTTTGGAACACTTAGAAATACTTAGAAATTTTTGAAGCACTAGAAATACTTGAAAGCACTTGAAGTATTTTGACAGTACTTTGAAATTTTAACATCACTTAGCACTTAAAAAAATTTGAAGTACTTAGAAATTTTTGCTTTACTTTTTGAAAAAGAGATAAACATTTAAATATTTAAAAAATTTTCCTTTCTCTCTTTCTTTCTCTCCCCCTTAATGTGAAGCTCTTCTCCTTATGTTTTAGACCATTTCCAATTGTAAAACTGAAACATTGTACAAAGCTCCCTCATGATTTGATACTTGAAAAGAGTTCTAAGTATAAAAATACTCATAAGTTCAGTTTGAAATAATATTTTGAAATAAAATTTTCTGAGTATCACAAAGGAGATTCTAAGTTAGAAAAACCTTAGGTTAAAGTGAACATATTTTTGAGAGCTTTTAAGATAAACTTTCTTTGAAAAGGGGAAAAAGTTTAAGGAAGAATTTAATTTTCACTTTTTCTACTCTCCCCCTTGGCCATATATCAATAAAGAACTTTTGAAAAATATATTTTGAAAGAAGATTTAAAATTTGTGTATCAGAGCTTATGAGTCTTGAAAACATAAAAATTTGAGCGAAAAAATAATCCTAAGTAAAATAATGTCAAGAATTATGATAATTTCTAAGTAACAAAATTTTGAAAGAATGAAGAATTGATGCTCAAAAATAGAATTGGAGTCAAGTGTATATTCATATTGAGTCCATGCATGATAAGCAACAAAAAATATTTAATCAATAAGTTTAGGTTCAGAACATTTAACCACATATTTTGAATATTTTGAAAAATACAAATACTTTAAAAAAATGCAAGTATTTTTTAAAACAATGCAAGTACTTTTGAACAATATTAAGCATTTTTTTGAAAAAATATTAGTACTGTTGAGAAATATTATACACTTTTGAAAAATACCAGTACTTTTGAAATATTGTCTTTAAAACATAATATTTTACTTGACTTAGTTTCTTTTCTACTCTGACACAATACTAGGAAACCTTGTTAACTACAAAGGCATTTCCCTAAGTGTCCTGAAAATTCTCCAAACTCAAGAAAATATTATTTCAAAAGATATTTCAAAAATGATTTTATAAGCCACAAAAACATTTTAAAATAATAATATTTTGAAAGACAAATTACTTATGTTTTCGACAAGATTTTGAAAATATAGTGTATAAAAATATATTATTTTGAAATGTTTAATAACTCTTTTAATTTGACCTCCCCCTAAACTTGACCCAGTCCTAGGAAGCTTGTTGACCACAAGTACTCTTCCTCTGAGTCTTTAGGATTTGGTACAAATCATAAGAATTATTTACCAATTCCAAAAACTAATTGCCAGGCAAAGTTTTCGAAAAATATTTTTCTTTTGACTTAAACTCCCCCTAAATTTGACACATCATGACACATTCTAGGAGTTATTGTAGTCATAAAGACGATTTCCTCTGTGTCTTTAGGGTTTATTAAAATCAAAAGAATAGTTTTGAATAACAGTATGGTAATTTTCAAGATGATAATTTTAGAAAATTCAATTTGGAATGAAGATAATTTTTAAAGCATAAGCCTTTTCGAAAACATACATGATAGTGATTTAAAGCACTGTTTTCGAAAAACATTTTGAAATGATAATGGTTTTAAAGCACAAAGTTTTTAAAACATCTAAATTTTTTTTTAAAAAAAAACTCCCCCTGTATCTGAGACCGTCCGACTCTATCTAAGTACCTTAAGGGACTTCAGTGTTAACCAAGTTTGACTAATTAGTAACTAAGTTAATCAAGTCCTAGATCATAGTTTGATGAGTTAATTAAAGTGAATTTTGAAAGAAAATGTAAGATTTTAAACATTAATGAACTAATGACATAAAAAGCATGTTAACTAGAAATCATATTATAGCATAAAAAATAGCAAGATTAACATTGACATAGGTATCTAAGATTTAGTTAAAATTTATGTTAGATTCAAATTTATCAAATAGTAAATTGAATTTGATTTTCAATAATCGACTTCCAGGTCTTGGCGAGGCACAAGGCCTTCTTTGGCCGTAGCCTTATTGGAGTAACAACTCTTTCCTCGACAAAGCCTTTTAATAAAAATTCATCTTCAAGTTACTTCTTGAAAGATTTTGGTCTAAGTAGTTTGGGTCTTGGATCGGTAGCTTCGGCTAATTCCACCAGACTAAACAGACCAAGTAGGACATACTTGATCTTATTAGAAGGGCTTCCCTAACGTACTATCATTTCACCTCCACCCAATACTATGTTGTTTAAATTTTAATTAAACTCTTTGTCCTTAAACTATCCAATTCTAAATCAAAGCATAAAAACCTTAGCTAATTAATATGAATCAATTACGTTATTTGAGGTAAATATTGGATTTTCAAATATTGAAAATTTACCTTTCTCGATTGTTTGTCCAGTACTCTTGTAATGATCACGAGCCAATCGAACCAGTTTGGGTCGATCTTCTTCACTGTCTTCTGATTCCGAGTCTGAGTCAGACTCGGGTACAGGTTGAAGCTTCTTCTTTGGTGGTTTTCTAGGAGTTTTCCCTGCACTTGAAATTATACCTTCCTCAACCATTACAGTATCAGTCTGATTATTTAATTGTAATTCTGGAAAAAATTCGAAATTGGTTACCATTTTTGTCTCAGTCAATTCGTCTTCTGACTCTGGCTCGAATTCACAGTCAGGTATGGATTCTATCTCATCTTCTGATCCGGAGTCAATTTTGAAGTCAGGTGCCAACTCTATTTCGGCTATTTGAGCTTGAGCCGAGTATGCAAAATAACTTACCTGATCTTCTTCTTCATCTGAGATCTCTTGATGAAGGTTAATCAAATTTTCCCAAATTTCTCTAGCACATCTGAATGGACCTACTAGTTCGAGTTGCTCCTTGGTTAGGCCACATTGTAGGATTACAGTTGCCCTTGCATTGGTCTCAATTCGGTTGAGGGTTTGTTCATCCAGTTTGTCCCACTCGATTGATAACTCATCCTCTGCGGGAAGAGAGAATCCCGTTTGGATGATCATCCATATGTTCATGTGGGCCTTCAGATGGGACTCCATTTGACTTCTCCAAGAATTGAAATTTTCACTAGAGAAGAGCGGTGGACGGGCGTTGTTCCATTCTTGGTTGGTCATTTAATTTTTCTGAAAAAAACATACAAGAAAACTTGTCCCAAGACTAGGTCTTGGATTTAGCAGTGCGGAAGAAAATATTAACAATGAAAAAAAATTGAGTGGTGTTGCACCAACCTCGATTGACGAGAAAATTCGAGTGAGAAAAACAACTTAAAAATTCAAAAATCTAAAAAAAAAATTCAAACTGGTGGTTGCACCAAGTTTGACCTACCCGCTCTGATACCACTTGTTGGATCGGAGTAAATCAATAGAGGGGGGGGTGAATATCGATCGAAAATTTTTGGACAGTAAAGAGAAATACGCAACCGAAATAGTAAAGCAAAGTCGCTAACATGATTTGTTTTACTTGGTTCAGAGTCGCGATCGGCTCCTATTCTAAGGCCCACGGTCCTTGGCCGTTTACGTTGGGCAATTCTATATTTGTAAAAATGATTACAGTTTCGAGTACAAATATAGAATCGAAAAAATCAGTTACAACACTTAAGAAAATTAACAGTTTTACCGACGACCGAAGTGGATGGAATTTTGGAGCAGCGGGTCGTTGTCAACGCTTAAATCGCGAATGCAGAGCGTGCGGGAGCGTAGCGCTTGAGCGAAAGTGTTGAAAGCAAGATTTGCAAGTTGTTGTGAAGCCTTGGGGGTGAACCCCCTTTTATAGTCGTCTCCTGGGTGCCTGTGTTGAATGGGGCGCCTACACGTGGCCTCTCCTGCGCGAACTCTAATCCGCAGGCTCAATCAGCGCTTATCCCCTTCTTTGAGGCGCCTGAGCTATCAGGGGCGTTTGTGTTAATACAGGCACCTAGCTTGACTTGGTCTATAGGCTTTTGTGGCAGTTTGCTTCGATGACTTGGTTTGGCCTTTCACTGGGGCGCCTATATCCTTACAGGCGCCTAGCCCAGTGAGGTGCCTCCTTCCAATGAGGTGTCTGAGCTGCAGAAACACCGTCCCTTCGTTTCCTGCAACCAGGGTTAGTTCCAAAACACAAGAAGCAAATGTATGATATGTTAGACATTCTTTACAACCTAAGTTGTCATGGTTTTGACTTTGGGTCTCCCAAATGGAACCCTAGGTCGAACCGACGCCTAATGTTCTCTCCTACGGGGAACGCGTCCTCACCTACTCCTCTCGGGAGAATTTACCTTTTTGCCAACCGGCTCCTCCGGTTGGACTTTTGCCCAGCTTCACTCACTAGGTCTTCGGTGCCCAGCTTCACTCACCAGGTCTCAGTGCCCAGCTTCACTTACCAGGTCTTCGGTGCCCAGTCCTCGACCAGATCTTAGTGCCCAGCTTCACTCACCAGGTCTTAGTGCCCAGCTTCACTCACCAGGTCTTATTTCCCAACTTTACGTCAGGACTTAGTTGCCTAGCCCGCGGCCAGTACTTAGTGCCCAATTCTTAGAACCAGGACTTCGTGTCTAGTGTTCCTAGGCCTTTTCCTGCACACTTGAGTAACATCGTTAGAGCACCAATAATACTTAACTTTGAACCCTTTGCCAATATCAAAACAAGGTTCGATATGGTGCTTCCGGCACCAACACTTCACGTGTGCCCTTTGAAGTCCACTTCCCGGCTTGCCCTTGGAGTTCTCTTCCCTCGGCTCTCATCCCTCGGATGTGTCCTCCACGTGTGACTCACCAAGTCCTGCAAGACTTATTCACACATATCAAAACAATATTACACCCTATCCTTAATCATATTTGTTGGAACTTGGATGGCTAGAGAGGGGGGGGTGAATGTAGCCAGACACTAAATCTTTCACTTTTGAACTTCTGCACTTGAAGATTAGTCGCAGCGGAAGAAATACAAAGTATGACAGCAAAAACAAAGTACAGAAACTAAAGACAAACCAAAACGATAACAAGGATCGTTTACAAGGTTCGGGGATAACTTGCCCCTACTCCTTGGTGTGCCCCTTAAGGTGGGCGATCCCTTGATCATCGGCAGATCAAGCCCCGGTGAACACCAGATAAGATAGAGCCTCCTTCTCGGTGGAGAAACCTCTCCACGGATCTCACGGATGATTGAACTTGAGTACAAGAGATCACACAAGAAGGAACGCTCACACAGATCTCACAGGAATGCAACAAGAACACTTAAGCACAAACGCAACAGAGAGCTCTCGACACAGCCCAACCAAACTCCTCAAGTTTCTGTCTGTTCGTCCACCCCGCTCCTCTGCTTCCAGCTTTGTCTTAAGCTTCCTCTCACCATCACAAGCTTCATCAGCATCCACTGAGCCAGCCTAAACCCATTGACCTCCCTGAGCACTCAGTCCACTGAAGACCTCCTCTCCAGCTGAGCCTCCGTCAGTCGCCAGCTGCGACAGTTGCCGTTGAAACCTGAGAAGGAGAAACAACCAAACCTGCTCAACGGGAAGCCTCCCATTGACCCTCCATGAGTGTTTGAATCACCTACTATCACCTGCACACTTCAACAGAGGCTTAGCAAAGCATATCACAATGAATCAGCAGTGTATCAGAAAAAAACGTAGAGAAAACAGACGCGATCAGAGCGTCTGACAGTGATCAGAGTGAACCCTGATCGGTCACCAGACCGATCAGAGTCACCTCTGACTGATCAGGCTCCAGCCTAATCGGTCCACAGTAGGAAACTGGGAAATCGCGGCAGATCAGGATCGGTCACCGGACCGATCCACATGGTTGATGGGATTCCCAGCTCTCGCAGCCAACTCCCCCTGATCGGTCACCAGACCGATCAGGTTGTGGCCTGATCGGTCTGGGGACCGATCAGGGAACTTCCTGACCAATCAGGATCCAACCTGATCGAACATAGAGAGGAGCTTGCGACATTTGATCGTTCACCAGAACGATCTAAATAGTGTTCTAGATCGGTCACCAGACCGATCAGGAGTCGAACAGAAGCCAAACAAAACTCTCTGTTGTCTCCCTGATCGGTCACCAGACTGATCAGACATAGCTGGATCGGTCACCAGACCGATCCACGAGGGAACACCGTGCCAACTTCCCTGATCGGTCACCAGACCAATCCAGGCAAGATCAAATCCACTCTAAGTCACGAGAACAAGCTTCCAGCCCTTCTCTAACTTGTTCTTAGTCCCCCGGACCAAGACTCCGTGCCTAGGTTCACTCACTGGGACTTCAACCTAGCCCTCCAAGCTAGGACCTGGCTTCACTCACCAGGGTTTCGGTCACCCGGCTTCACTCACCGGGACCCGGCTTCACTCACCGGGATTTCAACCTAGCTTCACTCACTAGGATTTCCATCACCTGGCTTTACTCACCAGGACCCGACTTCACTCACCGGGATTTCAATCTAGCTTCACTCACTAGGATTTCCATCACCTGGCTTCACTCACCAGGACCCGGCTTCACTCACCGGGATTTCAATCTAGCTTCACTCACTAGGATTTCCATCACCTAGCTTCACTCACCAGGACCCGACTTCACTCACCGGGATTTTAACCTTGCTTCACTCACTAGGATTTCCATCACCTGGCTTCACTCACCAGGACCCGGCTTCACTCACCGGGATTTCAACCTAGCTTCACTTACTAGGATTTCCATCACCTAGCCCTCCAAGCTAGGACTTTTCCACACCTAACCCTCCAGGTTAGGACTTTTCACACGCTAGCGTGCGATCTCCCGATCCACCCGGACTTAATCCGAATTCAACCAAACTTGAATCAATCTTAAATCCGTGTCAAACACCAAAACATCAATCAGGGTCAGACTGCATCAACAATCTCCCCCTTTTTGTTGTTTGACAACCTGATTTAAGTTTAGGCATTAATGATCAATTGAAGGCAGTTCAATTATCGTAAGGGAATCAAAATCCTCCCCCTACAATAACCCTAAACTTAATCAACCATTCTCTCCCCCTTTGTCAAACATCGAAAAGGGTATGGTTATTAAGTTTAGACATACCTCCCCCTCAAACACGGGTCTCTCCCCAAACCCAAAATAATCAAAGGTAAACTTTTTGAATTGCATATGAAAGGCATATACCATAAATATATCATGGCAACAATGTATATGCATCATACGGCAATAAGTGTGAATTGCACATGAAAACATATACAGAAATATATCATGGTCAAATATGTATATGTTTCATATGACAAGTAAGGAATGCAGCTGTATCGGACACATAATCCTGATTGGTCTCTTGACCGATTAGGTTCGTTGATTATTTGATACAGAAATATTTCTTGTTAGTCTGGGGAGCGATCATATTTCAGAAAATTTTTTGAAACTCTGATACGTTCCTGATCAGACTGCATTAACAATTTGTATTCCAAAACAAGGGTGTAGACTCCATTGATATTCGTCATTCCAGAAACATTTCTGAAACACGACATTAAGAATAAGGGTCATGACTCAACAAACCCTTTCTTATGAATTTGAACATTCCAACATAGGTTTGTATCAAATCAGCATTTTAATACTTGATGTTCCAGAAAAATTTCTGAGAATCAAGGGTCTTAAAAATTCCTACCCTTCTTTGAACACTTGAACAAACTTGTACTCACTTAATACCAGGTTTGTACCAATGGAGGATCAAGTATGTTTCAATTGTACTTGGTTTGTATCAGATTTGTGTGTGTCAGTATGATCAGGTAATCTGATACAACTTGATGAAATGGGATCGGACTGAGGAGTAGTCTGATACCTCTGATCAGTGTTGACCTGATCGGTCGCCAGACCGATCAGTATGACTCCTGATGGTCACCAGACCGATCAGTATGACTCCTGATCGGTCACCAGACCGATCAGGGTGAGTCCTGATCGGTCGGTGGACCGATCAGGTTCGACACAGACTATTTTCTGAACCTGATTAGTTTCAGAAATAGATTTGTTTCAACCCTTAACCATTCCCAAACCCTAATTCAATTAGTTTTAATCCCTAAATGAGTTCCATTAATCATAATTCATTTAATCAAAACAAGCAATCTAATTTGGGTCCCTTAACTAGGCTTCATTTCATATCAATAATCAAGAATTTCTATGGATTAAAGTACCAACAACAGGTTTGTGTCAATTTCAAAGAATGATCAACTATGTTTCAAGTATGTTCTTGGAATGGTCAGGTGTAAATCAAAATGTTCCAAGTATGATCATGTTCATTCCAAACAATTTTGATAATCCAATCTACCTTGATAATCAGATTTTATAGCAAATCATGTAACTCGAGTGCTGAATTTTGAAACATCATAAACCATAACTTGCTTGAATTTTGAAACATCAAAATATCTTAAGCAAAACCTAAGCCTAAACCTTAAGCTCATGTTCTTGTCTATTGATGCCTTATCATCACAAATTATGTGTTGATATTTCCTTAGCATGCATTCATGTTGTATAACACGTACAAGAAAATCATGGCATACCATAAACCATAACTTGCATGAAAACATAAATTGCAAAAATAAACCTAATTATCCTAAGCAATTCATTGTAAAAACAAGTTATGTGTCAACCTAAACCATTCATGTGAATTTGAGGAAATGGTGACCACATTCCTAACTAGGAATGGCTAAATGTTTGGAGCACCAAATATCAACCGCCCATGTTGATAGATGCTCCCCCTCAATCAAAGCTATACAATTCTAAAGATAGAGGTTTGTACCCAAATTTTGGGACCTAATGCATCAACAATGAAGGACTTAGGCACCCATGCCTTATTCACTTTCTTCCTAACCTTTTGAACCCTAGAATTATTTTGTGATCTAAAATGGGTTCTTGACATTAATGATACAAAGGTTGGTTCCTTAGGTCAGTAACCTATACCGGCCTTATTGTAAACCGCCCTTTGGGAATTTAGTATCATGTCTAATGTTTTAGAGCTAGTTGTAAACTTCTCAAGAATATTCTTGAGTTTTTCAAGTTCACTCCTCAGGATCCTATTGTCATCCTCAAGATTTTTATCATGCAAATTATCATGATCCTCATCCTTAGAGGATTTCTCATGAAAATCATTAATATCCTCCACCCTAGAGGATTTCAATTCTTCTACTTTCAATTTCAACAATTTAACTTTGTTCTTGGATTTTTTAAGCAACATAGCTAGACATGCAATGGTTCTATAGCACTTATCTAGCTCGGGAGAGATTACCTCTTCATCATCCGAAGATGATGAAGGCGCGGTTGAGGAGCTTGATTCGTCTCCACTTTCCTCTTCATTTGAATCCTCTATGGCCATGAGAGCACGGTGATGAGTGTACTTCTCCTCCTTCTCTTATTCGGATGAACTAGAGGACGATTCATCCCATGTGGCCCTCAAGGCCTTTTTTTTCTTCTTTGATTTATCCTTCTTCTTCTTTAACTTTAGACATTCATCCTTGTAATGCCCTTTCTTGCTACACTCATAACAAGTAACATTAGACTTATCAATTTTAACTTCACTCGGGTTACCTTTACCCTTGAGGCGCCAGCTCTTCCTCATCATCCTTCTAACAAAGTTAGCCATCTTGAAGGAAGAAGACCAGCTGCCCTCCTCCTTGGACTCGGATGAGGATGAAGATGAAGAGACTTCCTTCTCCTTCTTCTTCCCCTTCTTCTTCTTCTTGTTGTCACCTGCCACTAAGGCAATACCTTTCTCTTTTAAACTTTTGTTAGAGATCTCATGTAGTTTCATTTCACAAAATAGATCTTCTAACTTAACACAAGATAAATCCTTGGACACCTTGTAAGCATCCACCATGGATGACCAAAAGGCGTTCCTAGGAAAAGCTTTGAAGACATAGCTTATAAGATCTCGGTTCTCTACCTTCTCATTAATGGAGTGGAGACCGTTGAGATTTCTTTGAATCATCCATGGAGTATACTTACAGTTTCATCCTCTTCCATGGACAGATTTTGGAGTTGGCTGAGAAGGAGGTCCTTCTTGGCAGTCCGGGTGTCTTGAGCGCCTTCATGGAGCTCAATGATCTTGCCCCATAGGTCTTTAGCACTTGTGAAGGGACCAACCTTGATTAGTTGGTCCTTGGTCAACCCGCATTGCAAAGTTACCACCACTTTCGCATCAGCTTCACCTTTCCGGATTTGATCTGCCCACCAACTTGAGAAGTCCATCTCTTTTCCCTCAGCATCTTTAGGAGTTGAAAAACCTTCCTTGACAGCAAACCACATGCTGAGGTTGGTTTTGAGGTAAAACTCCATCTTCGACCTCCAATATGGAAAATCAGTGTCGTCGAAGAGTGGAGGTCGGTTGGTGCTAAACCCTTCTCTTCCCATGGCCATCTTTGTTAGCTCCCGGATGTTAAGCCGTTGAAGTAGAGCCCCAAGCTCTGATACCACTTGTTGGAACTTGGATGGCTAGAGAGCGGGGGGTGAATGTAGCCAGATACTAAATCTTTCACTTTTGAACTTCTGCATTTGAAGATTAGTCGTAGCGGAAGAAATACAAAGTATGACAGCAATAACAAAGTGCAGAAACTAAAGACAAACCAAAACGCTAACAAGGATCATTTACAAGGTTCAGGGATAACTTGCCCCTACTTCTTGGCGTGCCCTTAAGGTGGGTGATCCCTTGATCATCGGCAGATCAAGCCCGGTGAACACCAGATAAGATAGAGCCTCCTTCTCGGTGGAGACACCTCTCCACAGATCTCACGGATGATTGAACTTGAGTACAAGAGATCACACAAGAACGAACGCTCACACAGATCTCACAGGAATGCAACAAGAACACTTAAGCACAAACGCAACAGAGAGCTCTCTACACAGCCAAGCCAAACTCCTTAAGTTTCTGTCTGTTCGTCCACCCCGCTCCTTTGCTTCCAGCTTTGTCTTAAGCTTCCTCTCACCATCGCAAGCTTCATCAGCATCCACTGAGCCAGCCTGAACCCACTGACCTCCTGAGCACTCAGTCCACTGAAGACCTCCTCTCCAGTTGAGCCTCCGTCAGTCGCCAGCTGCGCCAGTTGCTGTTGAAACCTGAGAAGGAGAAACAGCCAAACCTGCTTAACGGAAAGCCTCCCATTGACCCTCCTTGAGTGTTTGAATCACCTGCTATCACCTGCACACTTCAACAGAGGCTTAGCAAAGCATATCACAAAGAATCGACAGTGTATTAGAAAAAAAATGCAGAGAAAACAGACGCGATCAGAGCGTCTGACAGTGATCAGAGTGAACCCTGATCGGTCACCAGACCGATCAGAGTCACCTTTGACCGATCAGGCTGATCGGTCCACAGTAGGAAACTGGGAAATCGCGCAGATCAGGATCGGTCACTGGACCGATCCACATGGTTGATGGGATTCCCAGCTCTCGCAGCCAACTCCCCCTGATCGGTCACCAGACCGATCAAGTTGTGTCCTGATCGATCTGGGGACCGATCAGAGAACTTCCTGACCAATCAGGATCCAACCTAATCGATCATAGAGAGGAGCTCGCGACATTTGATCGTTCACTAGAACGATCTGAACAATGTTCCAGATCGGTCACCAGACCGATTAGGAGTCGAACAAAAGCCAAATAAAACTCTCTGTTGTCTCCCTGATCGGTCACCAGACCGATCAGACATAGCTGGATCGGTCACCAGACCGATCCATGAGGGAACACCGTGCCAACTTTCCTGATCGGTCACCAGACCGATCCAGGCAAGATCAAATCCACTCTAAGTCACGAGAACAAGCTTCCAGCCCTTCTATAACTTGTTCTTAGTCCCCCGGACCAAGACTCCGTGCCAAGTTTCACTCATTGGGACTTCAACCTAGCCCTCCAAGCAAGGACCTGGCTTCACTCACCAGGGTTTCGGTCACCCGGCTTCACTCACCGGGATTTCAACCTAGCTTCACTCACTAGGATTTCCATCACCTGGCTTCACTCACCAGGACCCGACTTCACTCACCGGGATTTCAATCTAGCTTCACTCACTAGGATTTCCATCACCTGGCTTCACTCACCAGGACCCGGCTTCACTCACCGGGATTTCAACCTAGCTTCACTCACTAGGATTTTCATCACCTGGCTTCACTCACTAGGACCCGACTTCACTCACCGGGATTTCAACCTAGCTTCACTCACTAGGATTTCCATCACCTGGCTTCACTCACCAGGACCCGGCTACACTCACCGGGATTTCAACCTAGCTTCACTTACTAGGATTTCCATCACCTAGCCCTCCAAGCTAGGACTTTTCCACACCTAACCCTCCAGGTTAGGACTTTTATATGCCAATGTGTGATCTCCCGATCCACCCAGACTTAATCCGTGTCAAACACCAAAACAACAATCAGGGTCAGACTGCATCAACAATATTGACACCTACACATCAAAATCATGATCTTCCCGATCATACTTGGGCCGATTGCCCCAACAATCTCCCCCTTTTTGATGTGTTGCAATATGTTTAAGTTAGGGAAAAATAACATCAATTGAAAATACAAGTCATAGTAAAACCCAAGAGGTAACCTCCCCCTTAACCTATGCCCTTTCCCATTTTCAATTTTCATCATAACCAAAGTTAAACCACAAGTTAAGTTCCAAACTTAACTTTAACCTCCCAATTCTCCCCCTTCGACGCCATCAAAAGGATTGCCTGAAGCAATATTAACCCATGGCATCACACGGGAGAACTTTTCATTTCTGAAAAACACCGAAATTTCATAAATCAGAAATATCAGTCGACTGCCCCAGGGGCAGTCGACTGATACTCTTCAGTCTGAAATTTCAAGTTTTGTGCCGAATTTCAGAAATGCACCAAAAATTTCAAAAAATTCCAAAAATTATGAAAATTTGCAAACATGTTTCACATGTTATATTCTAACAGGGAAAAACATTACTTCATGATAAAACCAAACATGTTTGACTTTTTGACAAAAGTTCACATTCCTTGAAAAACTCTAACTTTGTACCAAAGTTTCAACCTAGTATTGAACTCATACATTTTCCAAACTCATGGCATATCAAGTAAACAAAGAAATATTTTCAAATTGTTTAAAATTTCCAACTATGATCTTTGGGCAAAATGCCCATTAATTAAACATTTATTTTCCCCATAGTTGATCCATTTTTTTAATAATTTTGATACATCTAATAACCCAACAATATGTCATAAGCATAAGTGAATCATTTGTATCATCCTAAGGAATCATGCACCACCTTCCTATTGTATTACTCCAAGGCCCATCCTATACTTCTACAAAACACATACCAAGTCCCCTTCTTAAAGATGTGAATTTCACTTCGGAAAGAGGCTTGGTAAATATGTCGGCAAGGTTAGACTTTGATTCAACATAATGCAATTCTATGTCACCCCTTGCCACATGATCCCTAATGAAATGATGCTTCACTTCAATGTGTTTTGTCCTAGAATGATGAACCGGATTTTTAGTCAAATTAATAGTACTTATATTGTCACATAAAACCCTAACCTTGGAGTAATGAAGTTCATAATCCTCTATGGTATGTATGATCCAAAGTAGTTGAGACACACAACCACCCATTGCTACATATTCGGCCTCGGTTGTTGATAAGGCAACACATGGTTGCTTCCTACTACTCCAACTAACTAAAGATGACCCAATAAATTGACATCCTCCACTAGTACACTTCCTATCTAATTTACAACCCGCATAATCCGAGTCGGTGTATCCAAATAGTTCAATGTTTGGAGTCCTAGGATACCAAAGACCGACATTAAGACTACCCTTAATATACTGTAAGATCTCTTTACTACCACTAGGTGAGATTCTTTGCACATGATTGATACCTTGCACACATACCTACCGCAAATAATATATCCGGTCACTAGGGATTAGGTACAATAAGCTCCCAATCATGCTCCTATATTATTTTGGGTCTACTACTTTTCCTTCAAAATCACTATCCATTTTGACATTTGTTCCTATAAGGGTAGATACTACCTTAGCATTTTCTAATCCAAATTTCTTTATGATTTCCCTAGCATATTTGGTTTGATAAACATGAGTCCCTTCATTTGTTTGTTTGACTTGTAATCCCAAAAAGAAAGTCAATTCTCCCACAAGACACATCTCAAACTCATTTTCCATACACTTAATAAACTCATGGAGAAATTCACTATTTGTTGACCCAAAAATAATATCATCAACATAAACTTGGGTCATAAAGATGTCTTTATCCTTAGACTTTAGGAATAAAGTTGGATCAATTGTACCTCTCCTAAAACCCTTGGATATTAAAAATGATGAAAGCCTTTCATACCAAGCCAGGGGAGCTTGTTTTAATCCATACAAGGCTTTTCTTAGTTTGTAGACATGACTAGGGTAGTTTTGGTTTTCAAATCCGGGTGGTTACTCTACATATACTTCTTCCTTAATGACCCCATTAAGGAATGTCGACTTCACATCCATTTGATGAAGTGTGAAACCCATGTGAGCGGCATATGCTAATAAAATTCTAATAGACTATAATCTAGCCACGGGGGCATATGTCTCATCATAGTCAAACCCTCAACTTGATTAAACCCCCTTACTACCAACCTAGCCTTGTTTCTAGTAATTTTTCCTTGATCATCTAACTTGTTCCTAAAGACCCATCTTGTGGTGACAATGGTACAATCATTGGGTCTAGGAACCAACTTGTAAGATATGTATACTGAAAGACATGACTTTTATTATATGAACATCATTATGAAATGAGAATCATACTACACTAGGTGTTTATTTATAATATACATACACGAAGTCCCATTGCTTTGTATTGTAGATAATATGGTGTGTGGTGTTACACGGAAGATCATGTTATCAGTTCCTTACTTAGCATAAATAGAGGCTCACAACCTAGATGGAATTGGACAACCCATCGGGATGGTTGTAGTATAGTTAGGTGTGGTTGGTCTTGACCATAGGACTACACTAATGTGCTATGAGTACATTGAGCAGGACCAAAACCCGAGGTTATCCAATTTGTACTGACTAGATAATTGGATAGGACCTCAAGTTGATATTATGGAGGATGATCCCTTAATCCTGAAATAATATCGGGCATATATTATTAATTATTGTTTCTTTGATTTATCAATGGGCGAGATCTATTCTGTTAGATCGACTGACCCAGTAAGTTGGGAAATAATATTAATAATATGATGTGTCGATGATTATTGATGGAATCCATATCCTGGTGAGTCAGGATGATGATGCCCCCTTGATGAGCTCAAAAGGTTCATCGTGCTAAATCATGCAGGTGGATTTAATCTGGCACGTTGATAAGGTTGAGTGATACTAATCAAGGATCCAGAAGTTAATTAATTTAAATTGTCAGTAATTTAATTAATTAACGGGCATGCGAGATCTTAAACACGGGGGGATGGACGACTCGTAATATGTGGAGTCCATATGAAAATATGGGGGTTGGTGAGGAAGTTCAATTAAGATCCTTTAGTGGAATGGATCCTAATTAATGGATCAGGTTTGGATCCATTAGCGGGCCAAGAACCGACTCCTCCTCTTGGTCCCTGCCTTAGCCCTATAAATACCCTATGAGATCAAGAAACCAAGCCAATTAATCAACCCAAGAGTTTGATCCCCAAGCCTCTCTCTCTTTTCCTCTCTCCCTCTTAGGTATTCGGCGCCGAGCAAGAGAGGAAGGGGATCTTCCCTTCGTTCTCTCCATCCCCTCCACCAAGCTCCGGATGAGGCTCAAGGAAGCAAGGTAGAGACCTTCTCTACCATGCGTGAGGCTCAGGGAAGGTGGAGGAGGCATCGGCGGCCGGCTGCAGGCGGCGCAACCCTTAGGGTTGCGCCAGCGCCGCAAGGTAGAAGGAGGGAGGAGATTGCGGGATGTTGGGGTTAGGAAGAAGGTAGTCTCTTTCCTTCTTCTTCTTCTTCATCTTCCTCTCAAGGTGCGACACTGGTCCGGAGGGCTTGGAGACGGCTCCGGCGGAAGCGGCGCAAAGGGAGAGGAAGAAGTGGCCGGCGGCGCAAACCCTAGGAGCTAGGGTTTTGGCCGGTTGGAGAAGAGGATTGATTGGATCTCTTGGTGATCTCGGATCGCTGTAGATCATCGCCCACATGATGTTTGCGAAGGGAGGGACATAAGGTAGAAGACCGCGAGGTGATCGGAAAGGTATAACTTTCCCTACGCTCCCTTGTATTTCCTTATGTTATTTTTGTGCCATGATCATATGCATCGTCATTTTATTTCAAGAATTTATTGTTTTGATTGCAAAATATGTTTAATAAATTCTTAACTGGACCCCGACCATAAACACAAAAGCCAGCGGTCAACTTGTCGCCTTTTTCACGGTCGAACAGTCGAGCAAATTACAAGGTCAATTTTGGTAATTGGCTAAGCTGTAATTTGGATCTTTCAATACGGCACGAGACGGTCGATGGGAGACGGCTCTCCATTCAGATTAAATTTTTAATCCGTAGGCATGGAGAAGTTTCTCGGATCGACCAGGTATTCGCTTAGGAAACCCACCAAGCCATACCCAATACAACTCCCATACTTCACTCCTCTCAAATTGATTCAATTCTTCTTGCATGGCTAGAACCCAATCCACATCACCAAAGCTTCATCAATAGATTTTGGCTCAAGTTGGGAAATCAAGACAATTTGACTACTATGTTCCCTAAAGTAAGACCTAGTTCTCACCCCTTGAGTAACATCTCCAACTATTTGGTCAATGGGATGATCTTGGTGGTGCCTTTGGGTCCTAGAGATTACGGGCTCACTTACTACATAATGGTCATCCTCTAATGTACTTCCCCCTCCCCTTGATCAATGCCCCCCAAATGTAAGTCTTGAACTTCTTGGGCAAGGGTTGGCTTTCTTCTATGTCCTTATCAATAGAAGATTTCCTAGGATAAGTGCTATTAGACTCATCAAAATCTACATTGGATGACTCCTCAATCACTTTGGTTCTTTTGTTATACACTCTATATCCCCTACTAGTGGATGAGTATCCAACAAAGATCCCCTCATCCGCCTGAGATTCAAATTTCCTCAAATCGTCCTTAGTGTTCAAAATGTAGACCTTACACCAAAAAACCCTAAAATAGTGAATTTGTGGAATTCTCCCATTCCACAACTCAAATGGGGGTTTTTCCTAAAAACCTATGAATTAAGACCCGATTTTGGATGTAGCAAGCGGTATTTACCTCTCTGTCCAAAAATAGATAGGTAGAGAATAGGCATTCATCATGGTCCTAGAGGCTTCTTGTAAAGCTCTATTTCTTCTTTCTACCACACCATTTTGTTGAGGGGTTCTTGGACATGAAAATTCATGTTTGTACCCATTTTCTAAACAAAAATGTGAGAAGTTTGAATTTTCAAACTCCCCACCATGGTCACTCCTAATTCGGTTGATCTTGAGGTGTTTCTCATTTTCAACTCGTTTACTAAATCCTACAAATATCTCTAAAGTATCATCCTTATGTTTCATGAAATACACCCAAGTATATCTAGAGTAGTCATCTACAATTACCAAGCAATACTTACTTCCTATTATTGAAGGTGTACTATGGCAATCAAACAAATCTAAATGCAATAGTTCTAATGGTAAAGAAGTGCTAGTTAAGGTTTTACCTTTGTGTGATGATTTTGATTGCTTACCCTCTTGGCATGCATCACACATCTTGTTCTTTTCATACTTGATCATTAGGAACCGCTTCACCAACTGCATCTTGGCCACCTTTGCTATATTCTTCATATTTATGTGACCAAGTCGCTGATGCCACAACCATCCTTCTTCTTCTTTGGATATGAAACACTTAGAAGACATGTTAGAAGCATAAGAAAGATTAAGATAATAAAGGTTTGCCTCTCTATATCCTTCTAACATGATATTTTCGAAGTCATTTTGTCTAATCAAACACTTACTTGCATTGAACTCAACCCTATACCCGGCATCACAAAGTTGGCTCACACTAAGCAAATTAAACTCCATATCCTTAATTAAAAGTACTTTATGAATTGTGATTGTAGGAGATACCTCAATGGTGCCCGAACCTATTATTTTGAGTTTCGCACTATTTTTGAAAGATACTGTTCCTTCTCTTAGATATCTAATGGTGGAGAATTTGCTCATATCCCCGGTCATATGCCTTGAACACCTACTATCCACTATCCACATTTTTGAGGCTTCCTTCACCTTCACTTCACCTAAACAACACGGAAAACACAAGCTTTTGGTACCCAAATGCTAGATCCACAAACATCATTTAAGTATTTCTTTGGTACTCATGCCTTCTTTACATTTCCCCTAACACCTTGCTTCCTAGGGGCACCCTTCCTACCCATAAGTGAAACAAATGTCACCTCCTTGGATTGGGGTTATAACCTATCCCGGCCTTGTTATACACGGCTCTTTGACTATTTATGATCATGTCAAGGTTTCTAGAGCCAATTTGAAATTTTCCAAGAGCCTTGGTGAGGCCTTCTATCTTTTCCCTTAGCTCCTTATTTTCCTTTTCTAAACATGAATCATTTGAAACGGAAGAGGAAACATGCACATTGTCCTTAAGTTTTATGGATTCTAATTTGAGCATGCAAACTTCATTTTTTCAATTTCTTAACCTTCTTTCTAGCCTTAGCTAAATCATCATTTGTACTAGTAATTATTTTAACAAGAGTAGAGGTGGGTAAGTTATATACCTCACTTACCGACACATCGGATTCCAATGATAAGCCTTCACCTTCACTTGAACTCCCTTGTTCCTCATCACTTGACTCCTTTTCATCTTTGGATGACTCCAAGTTGTCCACTCCCATTAATGCGAAGTGTGACACATGATCTTCTTCTTCCTCTGATGAAAATGGATAATCCCAAGTAGCATTGAGACTTGTGGCACTCTTTTCTTTTCCCTTGGATTTATTCTTCTTACCCTTCTTCTTTTCCTCCTTCTTTTCTTTAATTGTGGACATTCATTCTTCATATGTCCCTCTTAATGGCAATTGTAGCAAATAATTTCCTTTCCTTTTCCCTAACTCCTTGAACTTTTCCTACCATGAGATTTGTTAAAAAAAAAAAACTTTTAAAAGCTTTTCACATTTTCCTTACCATGTAGGCTTCTTGGTCACTATCCATGGAGGCACTAGATTCCTCCGAGTCGGATGATGACGAGTAGATGATCTTCTTCTTTTCCTTTTTCTTCTTCCTTTCCTTTTCTACAACAAAAGCTACACCTTTCTCTTTAGTAGAAATGTTAGCTTGCTCATGTAACTCGAATTCACAAAATAGATCATCTAATTTTACCGTAGAGAGATCCCTAGAAACTTTGTAGGCATCAACCATTGATGTCCACAAAGTAGTCCTAAGGAATGATTGGAGTGCATACCTCACAATATCTCTATTTTCAACCTTCTCACCAATGACATGGAGTTCGTTGATTATTTCTTTGACCCTTCCATGTAGTTGACTCACTGTTTCGTTGGCCTTCATTGTGAATGATTGGAGTTGCGCCACCAAAAGATCTTTCTTGGCCCTCCTTGACTCATTTGACCCTTCATTGAGCTCAATGAGCTTCTCCAAAAGCTCCTTCACAGTCTTGAAAGGCCCAACCTTGTTCAATTGCTCATTTGATAATCCGCATTGAAGTGTTGTTGTAGCCTTCGGATTGGCTTATGCCTTCTTCATCATCTCCTTTGTCCAATTCCTCATTGGTAGAGGCTCTCCTCTTTCATTTACGGGTGCATCGAAACCATCTACAATACTACACCAATTTTCAATATTGTTCATGAAATAGTACTCCATCCTACCTTTCCAATAGGCGAAATCATTGTCGTCGAAGAACGGTGGCCTCGCGCTGCTATAGCCCTCTTGAAACGCCATTTTCTTTGATGCATCGGTCACCGGATAGTTCTTCTAAAATGAACCGGCTCTGATACAACTTGTTAGATCGTGGCGCACAACTAGAGGGGGGGTGAATAGTTGCTTTCGATTTTCTCTACAAAACTTGTTAGCCAAACACAAATAAAAACAATAAAAATGATAAAAATAATGCTAACACCTTTGTTTACTTGGTATCCACTTCAAGAGGTGATTAATCCAAGGATCCACACACACGCACAAGCCCCACTATGAAAAACCTCCTTCAAGGTGGAGAAAACCTTCACAAGGTTGCCCTCTTCCTCTTTACAAGAAGGAATTAAGATTAAGAGGAAGAGTTGGAACTTTTAGCACAAACAGCACCCTGGTACCCCCAAGAACCGTGTCTTTTACTTGCCCAAAAGTCACCCTTTAAATAGAGCAAAGGATGGCTCCAAATTTCATCTAGCCCGATACCAGTCGACTGCCCCAGGGGCAGTCGACTGATCCCACCGAGGTAGCTAGCCAACGGCTAGCCCAACGGCTAATTTTTTGGGTTTACCAATCGACTGCCCCATGGGCAGTCGACTGATGTCTCGGGAAGTTCTGGCAGTCGATTGATTTCCTCCCAGTCGACTGCCCAGCTTACACAAGCACTCTTCCCCACTCTGACGACCCTCCTTCACGTTTGCCTTCAAGATACTCTCTTGGCTTACCCCTTGAGGTCCTCTTCCACTGGCTATCGTCCCTCAGATGCGCACGTAAGCCCTCGGCTTGCCTCTATGCCACCTTTCATGTGTGCCCTTTGAAGTCCACATCCCGGCTTGCCCTTGGAGTTCTCTTCCCTCGGCTCTCGTCCCTCGGATGTGTCCTCCACGTGTGACTCACCAAGTCCTGCAAGACTTATTCACACATATCAAAATAATATAACACCCTAACCTTAATCATATTGACACCCACACATCAAAATCATGATCTTCCCAATCATACTTGGGTCGATTGCCCCCAACAAATTTTATTATGGAGTGCATGCTCTAAATCCCGATATAATAATGGGCACATGTACTTAATAGTTGTTTCTTTGATTTACCAATGGGCGAGATTTATTCTGTTAAATCGATAGGCCCGGTAAGTTAAGAAATAATATTATTTATATGGTGTGTCGTTGATTATAGACGGAATCCGTGTCCTGGTGGGTCGGGATGATGATGACCCCTTGATGAGCTCATAAGGTTCATCATGTTAAATCTTGCAAGTGGACTTGGTCCAACATGATGATAAGGTTGAGTGGTACTAGTTAAGAGTTAGAGGTTGATTAATTAAAATTATCAGTAATTTAATTAATCAATGGGCATTCGATTTGTTAAACACGGGGAGAACATGTACTCATAATAGGTGGAACCCATATGTAAATATAGGGGTTGGTGAGGTGATTCAATGAAGGGCCTTTAGTGGAATGGTTCTTCATTAATGGATCATATTTGGATCCATTAGTAGGCCAAGACCAACTCCTCCTCATGGTCCCTATTATAGACCTATGAATACCCCATAGGAGTCATGAAACCAAGGCTAATTAATCATCAAAAGAAAACCCTAAAAACCTCTCCTCTCCTCTCTCTCTTCTCTCTCCTAGGTCACGGCGTGGAGGAGAAAACCTTGGTTTTCTTCCTCCTGTTCCCTTCTCTCCCTCTCTAGCTGGTGGCCGAAAAACACAAGGCAAGGAGGAGTTGTTTCCTCCTTCGTGGCACGCGATAGCAGCAAGGAGGAAGGGTGGCCGGTGATTGGAGAGGATGGTCCTTTTCCTTTGAGGTGTTTGGCGCCAGTGGAGGAGGAGGAAGAGACTCACGAAAGGGATTGAAGAAGCTTGTTCTTCTTCTAGTTCTCTTCCTCACTTCTTCCTCTCTTGTGCAAGTTCATCCAAGGGATAGAGAAAGGCTTACCGACGGTAGGGAGTGGCTTCTTGCGGCGCCGGCGGTGAGGAAGAAGGAGGAGGGCCAGCAGTGGGTTTGTGTTGGAAGAAGAAGAGGATTTTTCTCTTCCTCTTTCACTTCTTCATCTTCCTAGTCTTCTTCACCTCAGCCTCTTGTGGCCGACGATCCTTGGGCTTGGTAGTGCCCGACGGCGCAAGGAGAGGGTGGAGGTGGTGGCCAGCGAAAACCCTAGGGCTTAAAGTTTTGTTGGCACGTGGAAGAGGGAAGAAGATGGTGATATTGGAAGGCCTTGGTGACTCCGGGTCTTGGTAGATCGTCGCCCACACGACGTCGAAGAGGGGAAGGTCATACGTTAGAAGATCGTGAGGTAACGAGAGGTATACCTTCTCCTACAGCTCATTTGTTTTTCTATTATTGCATTTGTGTTTTTAATTAATTATCATGTTTTAATTAGTTCTTAATTAATGTTGATAATTAATTATCTCATGGACCCCGATAATAAACACAAAAACTAGTGATCCGCTCGTCGTCTTTTCTGCGACTAATTGGTTAGGCGAGTTACAAGGCTCAAACTTTAAGTTTAGCTAAGTTGTAACTCGAACCAATTAGTACGACAATGAGACGGTCGTTTAGGAGATAGGTCTCCATTCGGATTAAATTTTTAATCCATAGACATGGAGTGGTCTCTCATGGACGACCCCGTGTTCGCTTAGGAAACCCGCTAAGCCATACCCCAACCAACAATTGGTATCAGAGCTAAGGTTTTTCGATTTTGTGTGTTTAAGATTTAGTTACTTTTTCCACATTATCATGTATTTTATTTTTACCGGATAATAGTAGGATGTGCATAGGCTAACTCTTTGTTGCAGGCATGAGATTCCAACTATTATGGCTTAAATATTGTGTATATGTGATTGGTTGTGCATGGTTGTAATTTATTTGAATCCTCGAGGTTGACGAGGCTAAATAGGTATTTAATTTTTGTAATTAAATACGGCACATGTTTAGCCGAGCTTTTATTTACTTTCGATCTAGATTTTATATACACTCCTTTGTGGAGTATAGGATCGATGGATGTAAATAAGTAGCTTATCATCTTGGCTCAGAGATCCCTTCAATGGTGGCTTACGCATGGTGTAGGGAGGAGCAGACGAGGTGGCGACACTACTAGAGGCACATTGGAGACCAATGCCATGATAGATGGAAAAATTTAGAATTTTTCTTGTTTATTGTTTAGGTTTATGTGATTGTCATGCGTGTATGAAAATTCCTCATTATAAATAACTAAATGGGAGAGGGAGTCTAAATGTCTCGCGACCTTCATTACTAATTTGACAAGTGATGCGAACAAGTCTGCGCGTCGGCTCTGAGTGCCTTCCTCCCGAACGGATGGGCTTGTTTTGTGGATCACTAGGTTAGACATGATTATATGAAATTATTTAGGAGCGTGTGATTTTCCCCAACGGAAGACACATAATCCGAGGTAATTTTCTTAGTATCGTGTAATGGTAAACACTTAGATGCAAATAATAGTATCCTCTCCAACGGAGTCATTGCTATTATTTGTAGGGTCGAAGATGATCACCTATTAATTTTATTTGTCAAAAAGTTAGGTTAACAAGATAATAAAAATAATGGGTAAAACCTCCTCTTACAAATGTAGAATTCGTATACGTCCACATGAACGTGGCATACGATATTCCCGGTATTTTGAGGTGTTGGTTGATTTCAATTATATTGTTTTGAGGAATCAATATGGTTTTGAAATCTAAAGTTGTGATTGTTATGATTCTCAGGTATTTTCAAAATGGATCTAGACTCACTTGATTTAATTCTAAGAGAAAACCAACTTAATACCCCTAATAATAATGATTGGGAATTAAATATGGACTTTGACTCAACTGCCGAGGAATCCAATTGTGATCTTGTCAAGTTCTGTACTGAAAAGCCCAGCATGATTAATGGTGAAGAGAAGATGGAATATTTTAGGCAGTGGTTAAAAGCAGACAAAATGGCTCAAGGTCATCAACATCATGCTTCTTCCATTACCAATGATAAAACATCCCATCTCGATAAATTCTTCGGACATCATAATCGGGCCACTTGGTAAGAGGTCATGAGAAACATGACGACAACCACCATGATTGAGGGTATGCCCGTAAGGGAACATGTTCTCAAAATGATGGCTTGACTAAAGGAGATGGAAATCCTTGGAGCAGAAATCGATGTGGAAACCCAGGTCGATCTCATCCTTCAATCTCTATCAAAAAGTTTTGAGATGTTTCACCTAAGTTACAATATGAACAAACGTACATATTCGTGGGCGGAACTTCTGACAGAACTTCAGGCGACAGAAGGGTTTTCTACTCAGAGTTCACATACTTTCATTGCTCAAGGGGTTTCTATTTCTAAATCGAAAGGCAAGAAGAAGAAGAAATAAGCTGGGGCAAAGAAAGTGGTTGGATTACAGGGACCTCAGGGTGGCGTGAAGAAGCCGAAAGATAAGTTCTTCACGTGCAAGCAGTCTGGACATTGGAAGGCAGATTCTCCCCGCATTCAGATGAATAATTGAGGTATATCTTTTTCTTTTGTCATTGTGACATGCTTAGTGGTGATATCTACCGGTACCTGGTGTGTAGATACGGATGCCACTAGTCATGTCTACATTTCTTTGCAGGGATTCCAGAAAACCCAACGACTAGCTGAGGAAGATCACCATAGGATATGCTACGGAGATGACGACTATTGCAGTGGGAGTTATTTATTTGTCTTTAGATAGGAAAATAGAGTTTTGGTTTTAAGAAGATTGCTTTTATGTACCGAATTTTTTAGAAAGAACTCTGGTTCAGTTTCTAAAATAATAGATATTCTATTGCTTTTTAAAAAGTGGAATAGAAAGATTATCTGGTTAGGAACATAGATAAGGAATTTGTGCATTTTAGAACCAAAATTCTCCCACAATGCAAATAATAGTTTATAACTCATCATCTAACCAAAATAAGAGAAAGGTACCTTCCGAGATGAACCAAACATATCTTTGGCGTCTAAGGCTTGGTCTTATCAACCTTAGTAGGATTCAAAGGTTGATAGTCAATGGACCCTTGGGTTCGTTGGTGGTGGAAGACATCCCAACCTTTTGAATCTTGCTTGGAAGGTAAGATGACCAAAATGACCTTTTTAAGACCATGGGGTATAAAGCCAAAGATGTGTTAGAATTGGTTCATTATGATTTGCGTGGTCCCATGTCTATCCAGGATAGAGGTGGCCTTGAATACTTCGTCTATTTAATGGACGATTATTCAAAGTACAGGTACATTTACTTGATGCGCCACAAGTCTAAATACTTTGATGAGATCAAAGAATTCAAGGCTGATGTGGGGAATGATCTGTTAGATCGTGATCGTCAAGCTAGAGGGGGGTGAATAGCTTGTTTCGTTTTTCTTCCTACAACCGTTAGTGCGCAAGTGGAATATAGAAAGTAAAAACAAACATAACGAGAAAAACACACCTATTTACGCGGTTCGGAGATAAAACTCCTACTCCACGACTGCCCGTAAGGTGGACGATCCCTAATCCGTCGGTGGATGATTCCCCGGAGCACCTCCGGCTAGATCTCGTAACTCCTTGTGGATGGAGAAACCTCACCACAACTCCTGGACACTACCTGAGCAACAAAGGCTACTAACCAACTCTATCCAAGCAAGTTTCGCCAAGAAAGAAAGGCCTGAAACGAGTTCCCTTAAATAGAGCTCGAGTGTTATATGGCCGCTACCAGTGGACTGCCCTGGGGCAGTCGACTGGTCCCACCCAAATTTGAACGTTGCGCCCAACGTTTGAATTTCCAGCCATCACTAGTCGACTGCCCAAGGGGCAGTCGACTGGTCCTTCCCTAAGCCTAGGGTTACCCTTCCCGAGTACACTTCCCTCCGCACTCGAACCCTCCTGGCATAGTTCCTGAGTAGAAACTCTCACACTCGGACCCATACGACCTGGATGAATCTTCAATCAGCAGTCTCGATCTGTTGCCTTTACGCCCTCTTCATCTTCGGCTATCGTCCCTCTGATGCGCACGCAAGCCCTCGGCTTGCCTCCATGCCATCCTTCACGCATGCCTCGAAGTCTACATCCCTCGGCTCATCGTCTCTGCTTCAGCAGCCTCGATCCGTCGCCTTCAAGCCCTCTTCGACTTTGGCCCTCGTCCCTCGGATATGCAGACAAGCCGCGGCTTGCCTTCATGCTACCCTTCATGTATGCCTCGAAGTCCGCTTCCCTCGGCTCATCGTCTCTGCTCTATCCATGGTCCCTCGGATGCGCACACAAGCTCACGGCTTGCCTCCATGCCACCCTTCACCTGAAGACATTCAACCAAGTCTATGTGTACCTGCAAACCTGCACGCTCACATATACATATTAGAACACAATAAAACCCTAACTTAACCATATTGACACACATCAAAACCCATGATCCTCTATATCATACTTGGGTCGATTGCCCCAACAATCTCCCGCTTTTTGATGTGTGGCAATATGTTTAAGTTAGGTAAACTAATAGCAATTGAAAATTAAATGCATAGCACACAAGAGGCAACCTCCCCCTTAATCCTATGCCCTCTCCCAATTTTTAATTCTCATAACCCACAACACCAAGTTAAGTTCTTATCAACTTAACACCATAAGTTTTCTCATGTCATGTTAAACCTAACTTAACACTACAAATTCTCCCCCTTTGACACCATCAAAAAAATTGCCCCAAGCAATCATAACCCCAGTATCAAAAAGAACTCACTTTATTTCTGAAAAAACCCCACAGAAATCACATAATAGGAATACCAGTCGACTGCCCCTGGGGCAGTCGACTAGCCTGTGGAATTTGCAAACTTCCGGAGACATCAGTCGACTACCCCCAGGGTAGTCGACTAATACAGTCTCAACCTGAAATCCCAACCGAATTTCAGAAACCCGTAGAAAATTCTACAAAATTTAAAAAAATGCAAAATTTTGCAAGCATATTTGTTAGGATATAACCTACCCTAGAAAAATACGATTTCATGAAAAACACTAAATATGCTTGACTTTTGGAACAAATTCTAATTATTTCAAAGTGTATCATTTTGTATCAACTTCTAATTTCATATATGCATCCATGTGTTTGCCAAACTCATCCATTACAACTCTACACATAAAATTGTTTCCAAATCCTCCTTTTCCTTTATGTATTCTCAATATGACAAAACCTCCCCCCCCCCCCCCCACTTATCTCTTAACCTTTAGCTAAACATGCATCTATCATATTTATCTTACATTTCATGTCATCAATAAAACATTATTTCATTCAACACATCATGAACTGACATAAAGGCAATATAAAACATGAAATCAAGGTTTCGTACATACTTCAAAATAAAACATAAAGAACGTCATAAGGGTCGTCGCCCCAAAGTAGTTAAGTGTTACAATGTCAAAAGAAAGTGTTTAGGAGATACAACATAAATCCAAGTAAAACACTTCTCAACACTAAAATTCATCAAATCAATCGAAACTACTCGTCATCGCCTGGAGGAGGAGGAGGAGGGGCATGATACATGCGGTGCCACTGCTATATCATGTCGTACATCTCATCCTACCGCAGCTGAAACCGCTGAATGGTCTCTGTGAGCCCATGGACCTCCCCCTGAATAGCAGTCTGTACCTACTGAAAACCCATCTGCTGCTGCTGGAACCCGTGGAAGTCCTCCCGGAGACCGTGAACCTCAGACTAGAGCTGGGAGAGCTGCTCCTATGTAACTCCTCCAGCGGGCTCCTCATCATCATCATCATCATCTGACTCGAGAGCAGGATGACGGCGCTAGATCATCTCCCCCTCATTCTTCTCGATCCTAGCTAAAGAGAGCTGTCGAGATCCTATTTGGTATAGTTCTTAGATAACTCATGCATTTGACCCTTGTCGACTCTAACCCCTCTAGACCTAAAGAATTCGGTCAACACATGACCGAATGGCATGTATAACTTCTTATTGACATCATGGGAGAAATAAGTAATGGATGTAAAAACCTGGCGGGCTATGTCGATGTCCAGCCTCCTCTCTAGGGCATACATCATCACCAAGTGGGGAAGTCGAATCCTCGACCGTCCCTTGGTGACAATAGGAAGAATGCAATCTAGGACAATCTTGTACAACACATTACTAATTGGACTCATGTTTTTAGCTTCAAAAATATGGTCCCTAGAACATCGAGGTCTACCAAAATAATGTCGGTGGATTTGATCTACGGTTACACCCGGTAAAGTTAGAGGCTCAACAACCATGGGGAAACATGTAAACTGACTATTTGAAACTCTACACTCTAAAAACGATTGTAACACATCAGGTGTGAAGGGAATGGTGATCCCTTGTACCATTGACTCATATACCATGTTCTGGGCTTCAGTAGATGTAAGGTTCGCATAGAATTTCTTACATAGGACAAAATTGATGAAGTGATGACAATAAACAAGTTGTTCCAACCCAAAATATGCAATGATCTCAATGATGGGAGGAATCTCCTGGAAGTATGATCGGTTGAGGTAGCGGCAATTCATTAAGATGAAGGTCGCATTCTCAAAACATTCCGACACTCATCGGACCGAAACCGAGGTCCCTCCAGGTCTCCCTGACCTTGGTTAGATGATCCCTCACCCTTTTGACTTTTATGTGCAACCCTAACATAAGACATACCAATGCATGTACCAACACGATCCCATAACAAGAGAAAACAAGGAACATAAAGCAAAATAGGCCAAATTAGTTCCAAATCATGACTTAAATGGGAAAAATCAAACTATACAAGGCTTTACCGTTTTTCCACTCGCTTCATGATGAGGCTTGATGAAGATTTGACTGAGAGAAGAAGTTTCACCAACCCTAGGTTCGGATCTGAGGTGCAAGGAGGCTAGAGAGATGTTTTAGGATTTGAGGAATGCCTTAGATCAAGAGAAGAGGTTGGGGAAGAAGGAATCTCGAAGGGGGTGGCACCGACAACACTAGGTTCGGCCACCCCCGCGCAGCCTTTTCTTTTTAAAACCACGTGTATCAGTCGACTGCCCTTGGAGCAGTCGACTGAGAAACCAACCCGAGACTTCAGTCGACTGCCCCCAGGGCAGTCGACTGATAACTGTGAATTCCTAGTTTTTCAGTCCGAACTTCAGAAATGCGTAACTAATTCCACAAACCTCCAAAAAATCTGAAATTTTATAAAGAGATTTGTGGAGCCTATGTCTACTTGGGAAAAATATGTTTTCAAGTAAATCTATTCCGGATCTCAAGATTGGCACGAAACTCAAAATTACCTAAATTGTGTCATTGAAACTTATCCAAAAGTTCTAGTTTTGACCTTTCCTTGATGTATCGTCCAAAACTTAATCACAATACATTCCTATCACTGATTTAGATGGTATTTACACATTAGAGCCCAATTTTCACACAATACAAGTTTATTTCCATCTTTTACTCCACAAACTTCTTTTTAATGTGCCAATTCCGTAGGATTAAGACTCAAATAAGTCTTCTAAATCCTTTGGCACATCCCTAAATCCATCTAATCTTCTTGAAGAAATCCTCCTGAGATCCATTGACCATAGATCTCATTTTGACTTCTAGAGCTCTCCCTTGAGCTCTTACACCTAGTCACCTCCCTAGGTGACTCATCTACAAAGGCAAGACCACATCGGTGTACCTCCAGTGCTTCTTGACCTTCAACTCTTACTTTCTTAACTTTTCATACCTTGTCCTTGGTGGACTTCTTCTTTTCCCCTTTAATTGACTTTTCCTTATCATTTTTGACCTTTCTTTGCTATAGTCATATGACACCTTACCATATGATTTCTCACTAGCCTTTTTACTATCACTTGACCCCCTAGATTTGTATCCTAGTCCCGGCCTACCATGTCTAAGGTGTCGATCATTTGGTATCACACTCAATCCCTTGGACCCTCTAATGAGTCTATCTAGGTTCTTTTCTAATTTATCAAGCTTTGCCCTCAAAACTTGATTTTTCCTTTTCTAGGTTTCTAACCTTAGTATCATCATGTCCATTGTGATCATTCCTAGACCTGCTCATTTTTCTAGGCATGTGTCTCCCTTTCTTAGGGTTAATGCCTTGGTTCTTAGGTCTAAAAGCCTTAGATTTATCATGAACCATGGATTCTGTAGTATTTTGGCACGCAATAGTATTTCTATTTCTATCATGATACTTGAAGCCAAAAGTTCGCATAGGCAAGCAATCATTATTGTTTCTAGCATTCATAATAGCATTGGAAGCATACTTAAAGTCAGAGATTACCTCCCTTACCCTTGTAGCTCCCCCTTGATGTGAGGTTCTCTTTCTTTCCTCTTTTTCCCATCTTCTTAAATGCTCCATTTTCTTGAGCTCTCCTTTTCTTGGACATTGGGTGTGGTAATGTCCTAACTCCCCACAAGTATAGCACCTAATGTGCTTCTTTTCTTTCTTTTCCCTACAACCCACATTAGATTTTCAATGAATGGACCTGGGTTTAGGGTTTACCTCCTTATTACCTAGTGGGCATTTGTTATTGGATCATAGAAACTCGATAGAGGGGGGGTGAATATCGAGATCAATTTTTTTTGGAAAAATAGAGAAAATACGCAGCGGAAAATAATAAACCAATCACGAACACAGGTTGGTTTTATTTGGTTCGGAGTCGCGGTCGGCTCCTACTCCAAGGCCCACGGTCTGCTGGGCATCAGAACCCTAAGACCCAGCGAAGGACTGCTAGGCATCAGAACCCTAAGACCCAGCGAAGGGCTGCTGGGCACCTAGCGAAGGGCTGCAAGGAGTTAAAGACCTGGCGAAGGACTGCTGGGCACCAGGCGAAGGACTGCCTGGAACTGAAGACCTAGCGAAGGACTGCTGGGCACCAGGCGAAGGACTGCCTGGAACTGAAGACCTGGCGAAGGACAGCTAGGCACCTGGCAAAGGACTGCTGGGTAAAAGTCCAACCGGAGGAGTCGGTTGGCATCAGGTAAATTCTCCTGAGAGGAGTAGGTGAGGATGTGTTCCCCGTCGAGGGAACAGTAGGCGTCGGTTCGACCTAGGGTTCCATTTTGGAGACCCAAAGTCAGAACCAAGACAGCTAAGGTTGTATAAAACTAATACATTATTGCTCTATGTTGTTTTGGACTAATCCTGGATGCAGGACCGAAGGAACGAGTGTCTGCAGCTCAGAAAGCCTCAAAGGAGTGAGGCAGAAGCTGAGTAGGGCGCCCGCAGTGTCCCGGGCGCCCCCAAGGTGAATACAAAACAAGAAGAGCAAAAGTACGCTTCAGAAGCTAAGTGGGCGGGGCGCCCCCATGCTCCCGGGAGCCCCCCTATGTCCCGGGCGCCCCGCAGTGCCCAGGGCGCCTCGCGCTTAAGCCAGCGAAGCGGATAAACCTCATCCAGCCGAGAAGCCCGCTGAAACAGTCAACCAGGGCGCCCCCTGCTTCCCGGGCGCCCCCGTCAAGGTTCATCCCTATTTTGGAGGGATAAAACGATGACCGAGACTATTGCGGATCAAAGGCCACGTGGAGGGTGCCCCCAACGTCCAGGGCGCCCCCAGACCTACTATATAAAGCCCTCGACCCCCAAGGCTTCTGAACAACTTCTTAAAATGCAATTTCGCTATTCTGCTCCAGTGCTCTGCTCCGGAAAACTCCCAACTCGAGATACAAGCGCCGACGACGTCCCCCTACTCCAAAATACAATCCACACCGGACGTCGGTAACGAAGAGCTGTTTTTAAGTTTACTGTACTACTTTTGTAATCATCCTTCTGTAAACTGTTTTGCGCATATAGAATTGCCTACACTAAACGGTCAACGACCGTGGGCCTTGGAGTAGGAGCCGACCGCGACTCCGAACCTAGTAAAATCTTGGTGTTCGCATTTGTTTTATTATAATTTTCGCTGTGCATTCTCTATCTTACAATCCGAAACGTTTTACGATATTCACCCCCCCTCTATCGTTATTCTCGATCCAACAAGTGGTATCAGAGTGGGGAAGCTCAAATTTGGTGCAACCACCAATTTGAGAATTTTTTTGGATTTTTTTCGAAATCTTTTTAATTTTTTTGTTCGAAATTTTTCTCGTTAATCGAGGTTGGTGCAACACCCCTCGACAAATATTTTTCTTTTACTTCCCGCACTACTAATCCAAGACCAAGTCTTGGGATATCTCTTTCCTTTTTCTTTTAGTTTCAGTTAAATGGCCATGCAAGAAGGATTCAGCATAGCCAGACCTCCACTTTTCAGTGGAGAAGACTTTTCCTACTGGAAAAGTCGAATGGAGGTCCACCTGAAAACTCAGGTGGACATGTGGATAATCATCCAGTCTGGACTGGAGATTCCAAAGAACACTGAAGGAGTACCACAGTCGTACACTGAGTGGGATACCGCTCTGAAAAGAAGAATTGAAGCTGATCAGAAAGCGACCCAGGCCCTTCAATACGGCCTGACCAAGGAAGAGTTGAATCGGGTAGGACCATTCAACAGTGCTAAGGAGCTGTGGGCAAGTTGATCGAGCTGCACGAAGGAACTTCCGACACTCGAATCAGCAAGAGAGATCTCCTCCTGAACAAGCTGTACACAATCAAGATGAATGACAACAAAACAGCAGCCCAGCTCCATGCCAGAATTCAGAAGTTAATGAACGGACTTCACACAATCGGTCACAAGGTAGAAAACCGTGACTTGATAAGGTACGCTCTCAACGCTTTCCCGAGAAACACCTTGTGGGCATCTATGGTAGATGCATACAAGGTTTCAAGGGACCTTTCAAAAATAAAGTTAGATGAACCATTTTTTGAATTAGAGTTGCATGGGCAGACTAACTGCAATCTGGCCAAGAAAGGCATCGCTTTTCTTGTAGGTAAAGCTCGAAAGACACCCAAGAAAAAGCCTCAACCTGCACCCGAGTCTGATTCAGACTCAGACTCAAAAGACACCGAGGGAAATCGACCGAAGCTGGTTCGGCTAGCCCGAGACTACTACAAAGAACTGAAGAACCAGACTAACAGAAGAAAGGCTAGCCGAAGAAAGGAAGAACCAGCTGAACCCTCAAATGACAAGAACAAACCAAACGTGACCTGCTACGAGTGCAAGAAAAAGGGTCACTATAAGACGGAGTGTCCGAACCTAAAGGAGACCAAGAAGACTAGAAGGAAGAAGACACTTCAGGCAACCTGGGACGAGTCCTCCTCCGAAGAAGAAGAAGAGGTCACACAGTCGAACCTGCTAGCCCTAACCGCCTCAGAAGAAATCGAAACCGAGTCAGAGTCGGAGCCGGACGACGGCAAACTTACATTCTCAGAGGACGGCAAAATAACTGTAAGTGGATTTTCAAGAATTCAATTAAATGAGTTAATTTCCTATCTTTCTCGAGATTTGGCGAAAGCTAAACTTCGAGTCGAATCTCTTCGACAGAAAGTAAAACTCCTGAAAGAGAGAGTTGACTCTCGATCCTTAACTGAGAAGGTTCAAGAAGGAACCTCTACTCAAGTTGAAAAACTTGAGAAAGAGAACTCCTCCTTGAAAACTCAAGTTAAGGATCTTAGATCTGCTTTAGAACGATTCACTTCTGGTTCCAAGGGTCTTGACATGATTCTTGAAAAATAGAAGTCAGTTCTAAATTGATTCGGACTAGGCTATAGAACCAAATCTAGACAAAGATCCTACTATGCTGTACTGAACCAGTCCAGACCTAAAGTTCAGGCATGGGTACCCAAACTGTGCCTGAACAAACAAACTGGATCAAATCAGTATTGGATCCCCAAGGACAAGATTCACATCTTGCCAAACCATTTTTGTGGCTTTAGTCCAGGGGGAGCCAAATTAAAAACAATATTTATTGTTAGATAAAATTCAATCTTTGTTTGCAAATTGCATGATTGCTTGTTTATTTAATTTCTGCAATTTACCATGTTTAGATTTAGGAATGGTTAGTTTAAGGACTGAACCAACTTAACTGAAATTTGAACAACAAAGTATTGGGTGGCAGTGAGATGATAGTACGTTAGGAAAGCCAATTCTAATAAGGTCAAGTATTCTCTACTTGGTCTCTTTAGACTGGTGAAACTAGCCGAAGCTACCGATCCAAGATCCAAGCTAATTAGACCAGAATTTTTCAAGAAATAGTTTTGAAAATGAAATTTCATTAAAAGGCTTTGTTAAGGAAAGGTTTGATGATCCAATAAGGCTACGGCCAAAGAAGGCCTAGTGCCTCGCCAAGACCTGGAAGCCAATTTTTGAAATTCAAATTCAAACTATTCTTTGTCAAATTCGAATCTAACACAAATTTTCAGTTAATTGTAGATTCAAATTTTTTAATAAACTCAAAATCAACAGTTTTCAAAACTACTTCAATTTTTTTAAAATAATTATATCTACCAAAATCCTAAACTCAAAATCAACGATTTTCAAAACTAATTCAATTTTTTTTAATAATTATATCTACCAAAACCTGTCTCGCAAAACCCGTAAGGCTAACGTGATTGATAACCTTAGATTGGGTGAGATGGCAAACTTAACTTAATCAAAATTCATTTAATAACTGTATTTTTTTGCTTAAATACAAACATTTAGTTTAGAACGGCACTGACTTAACACTAGTCAAACCATGGTCAAAGGAGTCAAACCATGGTCAAAGTAGTCAAACCATGGTCAAAGTAGTCAAACCATGATCAAAATAGTCAAACCATGGTCAAAATAGCCAAAACATGGTCAAAGTGGTCAAACCATGTTTAAACCAGTCAAATCCGGTCAAACCTGGTCAAACAGGTCTATCCCGGGCGCCCGTGAACCCTCGGGTGCCCCCACCTTGTCCTGCCTATCTCCTTCAAGGCGAAAAGCTGCAAAAGGAATTGACAAGGGCGCCCGGGTCCTCACGGGCGCCCCCATAGAAGTGGTCAAAAGCTGAAAAGGTGCCAAAAGGCAGGTGCAGCCTGCGGGGGAGGGGGGGGGGGGCGCCCTCACGGTCCAGGGCGCCCTCTCACTCCAGGGCGCCCGGCCGAGACTTATAAAAGGGCTCCATGCCTCATTCTTCTCTCCACACCCTAACTTCTTCTTCTCTCAAACTCCCTTCCTTCCAAGAGACCTTGCAACCCTCTCGAGCTCTCATCCTCGACAATGCCTCCCCGAGCTACCACCCGGTATAATTTTATTTGTATTTAAGTTAATTTTAACTTTCTTTAATGCAATTCCTTCATATTTTCCTTAAATGCAAGTCGTTTATAATGTTAGAAAACGCCGAGCAAACCAAGCAAACCCCGGTACCGAACCTAGTCCCGATCCTAGGTTCCCAACTTTAGCACTTTGTAACAAGTTTGCTCAAACAACCTATAAGCCCATAAAAACTAGTTATCTCAATAGACAATTCTTCACCCAATCTTGTCCCTTAGCAATGAATGTTATAAATTTTTACCAACTCGATAACCTAGTATTCTGTACTCATCCTATTAATACAACCTTATGTGCAGAATTCTATAATAATATAGTCCGACAAGATCAGCTCAGCTTTGTCACCACAGTCCAAGGGATGCCTTTATCCATCACACCCTCCTTACTTAACCGATTTCTTGGACTACGATTCTCTCAGTTCACCTTTTGTTGCTATCCTCCTAGGGATCCTCCTTTTGATGCTCTCTACTCTCACATCACCTTAGATACCTTACACTCCTACTTCTATAGGCATGTTAGAAACCCCCTGGCCAGACGATTTCAGTCTGTTGACCTTCAGGTCCAAGACTACGCTCTATACAGAGTTATAGTTCGATGCATTCTGCCGTTATCCACTAGAGACGTCGCTACTATGCGACCATTTCACACCTTCCTCCTATACACATTGATTCATCAGCTGGACATCGACATAGGACTCCACATGTTCCATGTGATCCTACATGCATCCAGTGTTACCACGTAGGGGCGGGTGCGCACTCCCTATTGTCACATCATCACTTCCATCCTTCATCATCATGGTCGTAACATCACCGAGGGAGAGATGGCCGCATTGACTGATTTCAATGAGATAAGTTATAGGAACTTCTCCCTAGCTGGTATAGAGGTCTCGGGTACCGGGGTTTTGTCCTGGAGACGTCAGAGAGCCGTACCCCAGATTGACTCCGACGAGGAGGTTAAGGTCGATGTCGGAGATTTGACAGCCGAGGTTCGTGAGCACATAGACGAGCCACCACCGCTGACCATTGACCAGCGCTTCACTCAGATGCAGACGGAGCTCCACAGCCTCCGAGAGGAGGTCGAGGCTTACCACTTCGAGCAGATGGACGCTCGAAGAGCCGATCGAGAAGTAGATGATGCTCGATACACTGAGATGATGTCACTACTCAGAGCGTGGCAACCCAGCTCTTCTGATCATCCTGGTCCCTCATCCTAGATCTGATTAGCATTGTACTAGTGACTTTTGACTGCCCCTACTCAGTAGGGTTGACTGATGTTTGACTTGTATGACTGTGCTGGTTCTCTTTCATACCAGCTGACTTATGGGGTTGACTACTTGCTTTTCATGATTAACTGATCATCATTAGGATTATGCTTGGTAGAATAGGTTTACTCTACTTTTGGTTTTCTTACTGCTTTATTTGATTTAAAAAATCAATTTTTAAAATAATTTCAAAACTGCTTTACTTGATTTCAAAATCAACTTTTACTTAGTTTTATTTTAAAACTACCCCCTTCAAAACTAGGGCTTTTTCGCAAATGGACTTAGCCTAGGCCCTAACCCTAGAACTGCATGCACCTATAGATTTAGAAGCCAGCATCTCACAAGCACCTTAGGGTACTGTTGATTGATAACCTAGAATGGGTTGAGATGCTTAGGTCTTTGCCTTAATTCAAGATGCTTTAAGTCAGTGCATCTGCAGTAATTGGGGCACTAAATACAACATAAACAGTAATCAAGTTAAGTGTCAAGTTTAGAAAATCTAACTTGAACAGAACACTTAACTCGACTAACCCTAGCGAAAACTACTGTTTATAACAGTTAGTAAGTAGCCAATTGGGTTAGACAGGTCCCTACAGAGATGATTTAAATTGGGTTGATTCAGTTTATCTTGCATTGGTTCAGTACAGCACATTAATTTTTTTTGCAATTTATTTATGCAATTTGTTTATTTTCTTTCTGCTATATTACTTTGTTTTTTGATATATGGCAAAGGGGGAGAGATAGGAAAGGAGAGAAGCGTTAAAATTTTTTTCAAAATTCAAAATTTCAAAACGTTATCCTTTCTTCAAAAAGTACTTAACCTATTTGTTTCCAAAAGTACTAAGTTTTCTCCAAAGTTTCTCTAAGTTAAGCTGCTTTCAAATTTTTTGTACTTAAACTTAAAGCTGCTTTCAAATCTTTTTTTTTTGGTACTTAAACTTAAAGATGCTTTCAAATGTTTTTAGTACTTAAACTTAAAGATGCTTTCAAATTTTTTTTGTACTTAAACTTAAAGCTGCTTTCAAATTTTTTTTTATACTTAAACTTAAAGTTGCTTTCAAAGTACTTAAACTAAAGTCATTTTCAAAAAGCTTTTTAAACACTTAAAATCAAGCTGTTCTTCAAAAAGTTTTTGTACTTAACACTTAAGCAGTTGTAAATTTTGCTAAGTACTCATCTTAAATTAAGCTATGGTTCTAAGAACTTAAAACCTCAAAAGATGCTTCTTTTTACTTGAAATTTCTTAAAGTGTAAATCTTCAAAGTGCACAACCAATTTTTTTAAAAATATGTTTCTTTTGAAAATTGTTCTAAGCGTTTGAAAAATTAATTCCATCTTTAAACTTAGAATCCCCACGAACTTTTGAAAACCCTAGGGGGAGATTCCTTCCAGGGGGAGGAAACTAAAAATTCACTTCATCTGTTATGATTAACTTAACTTTTTGAACCGGGTTGCTATAAATCAAAAAGGGAGAGATTATTGGTACAGACAGCACCCAAGTCGAACCTGTGTTTTGATCAATGGCAAAGGGTTCAAAAGTTAAGATGTTTTGTTTTTCTAACATACTACTTGAGTGTGCAGATTAAAGTCCTAGCGAAGGACTACTAGGCACCTAGCGAAGGACTGCTAGGCATCAGAACCCTAAGACCCAGCGAAGGGCTGCTGGGCACCTAGCGAAGGGCTGCTGGGCACCTAGCGAAGGGCTGTTAGGAGTTAAAGACCTGGCGAAGGTCTGCTGGGCACCAGGAGAAGGACTGCTGGGCACCAGGCGAAGGACTGCTTGGAACTGAAGACTGGCGAAGGACAGCTAGGCACCTGGCAAAGGACTACTGAGCAAAAGTCCAACCGGAGGAGCCGGTTGGCATCAGGTAAATTCTCCTGAGAGGAGTAGGTGAGGACGCGTTCCCCGTCGAGGGAACAGTAGGCGTCAGTTCGACCTAGGGTTCCATTTTGGAGACCCAAAGTCATAACCAAGACAGCTAAGGTTGTATAAAACTAATACATTATTGCTCTGTGTTGTTTTGGACTAACCCTGGATGCAGGACCGAAGGAACGAGTGTCTGCAACTCAGAAAGCCTCAAAGGAGTGAGGCAGAAGCTGAGTAGGGCGCCCGCAGTGTCCCGGGCGCCCCAAGGTGAATACAAAACAAGAAGAGCAAAAGTATGCTTCAAAAGCTAAGTGGGCGGGGCGCCCCCATGCTCCCGGGCGCCCCCTGTGTCCGGGTGCCCCCAGTGCCCAGGGCGCCCCGCGCTTAAGCCAGCGAAGCGGATAAACCTCATCCAGCCGAGAAGCCCGCTGAAACAGTCAACCAGGGCACCCCTTGCTTCCCGGGTGCCCCCGTCAAGGTTCATCCCTATTTTGGAGGGATAAAACGCTGACCGAGACTGTTGCGGATCAAAGGCCACGTGGAGGGCGCCCCCAACGTCCAGGGCGCCCCCAAACCTACTATATAAAGCCCTCGACCCCCAAGGCTTCTGAACAACTTCTTAAAACGCAATTTCGCTATTCTGCTCCAGTGCTCTGCTCCGGAAAACTCCCAACTCAAGATACAAGCGCCGACGACGTCCCCCTGCTCCAAAATACAATCCACACCGGACGTCGGTAACAAAGAGCTATTTTTTATGTTTACTGTACTACTTTTGTAATCATCCTTCTGTAAACTGTTTTGCGCATATAGAATTGCCCGCAGTAAATGGTCAACGACCGTGGGCCTTGGAGTAGGAGCCGACCGCGACTCCGAACCAAGTAAAATCTTGGTGTTCGTGTTTGTTTTATTTTAATTTCCGCTGTGCATTCTCTATCTTACAATCCGAAACGTTTTACGATATTCACCCCCCCCTCTATCGTTATTCTCGATCCAACAGTCCCGAGTTAGCCGAACCAACTTGGGTCGATCCCCTTCACTGTCTTCTGAGTCCGAGTCCGAGTCAGACTCGGGTGCTGGTTGAGGCTTCTTCTTGACGACTTTTCCTTGGGTTTTACCTGCAATAAAGGCAATACTTTTCTCGACCATTGTGGAGTTAGTATCTTCATGCAATTCTAATTCTGAAAAAAGTTCATCTAATTTAATTTTTGAAAGGCCCCTTGAAACCTTGTAAGCATCTACCATAGATGCCCACAGTGTGTTCCTAGGGAACGCGTTTAGGGTATACCTGATTAGATCACAGTTCTCTACCTTGTGACCTATTGTGTTTAGCCCATTCATCAGCTCCTGGATTCTGGCGTGGAGCTGTGCTGCTGATTCTCCTTCATTCATTTTGATCATGTAGAGTCTGTTCAGCAACAGATCTCTTTTGCTGATTCTGGTGTCGGAGGTACCTTCGTGCAGCTCAATCAACTTGCTCCAAATTTCTTTGGCGCTGTTGAAAGGTCCTACCCGATTTAGCTCTTCCTTGGTCAATCCGCATTGCAACGTCTGAGTTGCTTTTGCATCAGCCTCGATCTTCTTCTTCAACGAGGAGTCCCATTCAGAGTAGTGTTGTGCCACTCCTTCTGCGTTCTTGGGAATCTCCAAGCTAGATTGGATAATTATCTACATGTCCACCTGAGTTTTCAGGTGGACTTCCATCCTGCTTTTCCAGTAGGAGAAATCTTCTCCACTGAAAAGTGGTGGTCTGGCTGTGCTGAATCCCTCTTGCATGGCATAATATATTCTACAAAAAATATAGACAAAGAAACTTGTTCCAAGACTTAGTCTTGGATTAGTAGTGTGGAAGAAATTAAAAACAACGAAAAAAATGATCGAGTGGTGTTGCACCAACCTTGATTAATGAGAAAGATTCGAAAAAAAAATTTAAAATAATTTCATAAATCCGAAAAAAAACTCTCAAATTGGTGGTTGCACCAAATTTGAGCCACCCGCTCTGATACAACTTGTTGGATCGTAGAAACTCGATAGAGGGGGGGTGAATATCGAGATCAAATTTTTCGAAAAAATAAGAAAATACGCAGCGGAAAATAATAAACCAATCGCGAACAAAGGTTGGTTTTACTTGGTTCAGAGTCGCGGTCGGCGCCTACTCCATGGCCCACGGTCCTTGACCGTTTACTTTGGTATATTCGAAAAATCATGTACAACTTGATAGTACAGATATAGAATTGGAAATTAAATTACCAACACTTTCGTAATTTAAATTTACCGACGCACGAGGTGGATCGAATTTCAGAGCAGAGGGTCGTCGTTGGCGCTGGAATCTCGAAGTCGGAGGTTGTCGGAGCGATCCCTACTCCACGACTGCCCGTAAGGTCGGCGATCCCTAATCCGTCGGTCGATGATTCCTCGGAGCACCTCCAGCTAGATCTCGTAGCTCCTTGTGGGTGGAGAAACCTCACCACAACTCCTGGACACTGAGTAAAGGATACAGCTACAAGGTTCCTAGGAGCTTAAATGAGCTTTAGGCTGCATGCGTCAGGACGCTGGGGAGGACTGGTACTTTCGTTTTTTAGCGAGGTGGATCGAGAGCAGGGTCGTCGGCGCTGAATCCGAGTCGGAGGTGGGAGCGATCCCTACTCCACGACTGCCCGTAAGGTCGGCGATCCCTAATCCGTCGGTCGATGATTCCTCAGAGCACCTCCAGCTAGATCTCGTAGCTCCTTGTGGGTGGAGAAACCTCACCACAACTCCTGGACACTACCTGAGCTACAAAGGCTACTAACCAGCTTTATCCAAGCAGGTTTCACTAAGAAAGAAAGCCTTAAATGAGCTCCCTTGAATAGAGCTCGAGACTTAAATGGCCGCTACCAGACGACTGCCCCTGGGGCAGTCGACTGGTCCCACCCAAATTCGAACGTTGCGCCTAACGTTTGAATTTCCAGCCATCACCAGTCGACTGCCCCAGGGGCATCCACTGGTCCTTCCCTAAGCCTAGGGTTACCCTTCCCGAGTACACTTCTTTCCGCACTCAAACCCTCCCGGCTTAGTTCCTGAGTACAAACACTCACACTCGTACCCTTACGACCTGGATGACTCTTCAATCAGCAGTCTCAATCTGTTGCCTTTACGCCCACTTCATCTTAGCTCCCATCCCTTAGATGCGCACGCAAGCCCTCGCCTTGCCTCCATGCCATCCTTCACGCATGCCTCGAAGTCTGCATCCCTCGGCTCATCATCTCTGCTTCAGCAGCCTCGATCCGTCGCCTTTAAGCCCTCTTCGACTTTGGCCTTCGTCCCTCGGATACGCACACAAGCCCGCGGCTTGCCTTTATGCTATCCTTCACATACGCCTTGAAGTCCTCTTCCCTCGGCTCTGTTGATGCAGTCTGACCCTGGTTGTTATTTTGGTGTTGACATCGATTTTAGTTTAGGTTGATGATTATGATTATGATTAAGTCCTGATCGGGGATTAGGCATGGTATGAAAAATCCTAGCTTGGAGGGCTAGGTGTTGGAAAATCCTAGCCTGGAGGGTTAGGTGCGGAAAATCCTAACTTGGAGGGCTAGGTGTTGGAAAATCCTAACCTGGAGGGTTAGGTGTGGAAAATCCTAGCTTGGAGGGCTAGGTGTTGAAAAGTCCTAATTCGGAAGGTTGGGTGAAAATTCCTAGCTTGGAGGGCTAGATGAAAAGTCCTAACTTTGAGGGTTAGGTGAAAAGTCCCAACTTGGAGGGTTAGGTGAAAAAGTCTGGCTTGGAGGGTCAGGTCCTAGCTTGGAGGGCTAGGTTTGGAAAAGTCCTAATTCGAAAGGGTTGGGTGAAAAGTCCTAGCTTGGAGGGCTAGGTGAAAAGTCCTAACTTGGAGGGTTAGGTGAAAATTCCCAACTTGGGGGGTTAGGTGAAAAAGTCCTAGCTTGGAGGGCTAGGTTGGATGAAACCCTAGCTTGGAGGGCTAGGTTTGAGTCCCTGGATCGGTCTGGTGACCAATCAGGGAAGTTGGCACGCTGCTCCTTCGTGGATCGGTCTGGTGACCGATCCAGCAATGACTGATCGGTCTGGTGATCGATCAGGGAGCACACAGTGAGGTTGGGAACCTACTGTGCGGCTCCTGATCGGTCTGGTGACCGATCAGGGAGCAGGCCGTTGCCTCACTGCTTGGCTTCTGATCGGTCCGGTGACCATCAGGGAGCAGGCAGTTCACTCACTGGCTTGCTCCTGATCGGTCTGGTGACCGATCAGGGAGTAAACAGTGAGTTGAGTTCCCCCGCTGATCAGTTCCTGAACGGTCCAGTGACCAATCAAAGACCTAGGATTTGATTTCCGCGGTTACTGTTCACTCAGAAGTGGAGCCTGATCGGTTAGGGAGCTACCTGATCGGTCTGGTGACCGATCAGGATTCGCTCTGAGCGGTCTGGTGACCGATCAGGCTTATGTCACCGTGAGAGCTGGGAGTCCTAGCAAAGCGGTGGATCGGTCTGGTGACCGACCCACGAGCCCTGGATCGGTCCGGTGACCGATCACTTTAATTCAAATTGCACTGTCAAATGCTCTGATCGCGTCTGACCGTATCGATTCTCTGCATTTGATCCAGATACTTGATTTACTGAGTGATATGCTGTGCTAATGCTCTGATTAAGCTGCAGGTGACAGAGAAGGATTCAAACACTCAAGGAGAGTTAATGGAGGCCTTTCCTTAGAGCAGGTTTGTCCGTTTTCCATCTCAGGTTGCAACGAACGCTGGCGCTGGCTGGAGCTGCTGACTGGGGCTGGTCTGAGGGAAGCTCAGGGAGTCCAGAAGAGGTCAGTGGTGGCTGGTGGTTGCAAGAGAGCAGCTGGAGGCTGCAGTGAGATGTTGACCTGGCGCTAGTGGAGAGTGGATAAGCAGCGTGGTGGAGAAGTGCAAAGGAGAACTCTTGCTTCAGAAGAATTTTGGTTGCCTTGGTTTTCTGCTGCGATTTCTTGCTGCGTACTTGTGCTCTTGGCTGATCATCCTCTCTTGAGAAAGCTACTATGATCTTTGAAGCAACCATCCCTTGCTTGAGCACTTGGAGGAAGGAACAAGAAGCTTTGAGTCCGACAGCGAGAAGACACGAAGAAAGGGGTTCTTGCGTGAGATCGTCGCTGGGTGGAGCTCGGAAGAAGCTTGCTGTGTTCTTGTCTGTGATAAGTGCTAAGTAAGATCTTTCTTGTGTTTCATTGTGCTTAAAACTATATCTTTGATTGAAACGCTGTGGAGAGGTTACTCCACCGAGAAGGAGGTTGCTTTCTATCCGGATCTTCCGGGGCTTGATCTGCCGTCGATCAAGGGATCGCCCACCTTAAGGGCATGCCAAGGAGTAGGGGCAAGTTATCCCCGAACCTTGTAAATCCTCTTGTTAGCGTTCTTGTGTTTGCTCATAATTTAGGGTTTAGTTTTCTACATATTCTATTTTTACTACTTCCGCTGTGCTACTAAAAGTTTGAGTGTAGAAATTTGAAAAGCTCAAAGTCCAAGTGTTTGGCTATATTCACCCCCCCTCTCTAGCCATCCGAGTTCCAACAGGCTCATCATCCCTGCTCTATCCATGGTCCCTCGGATGCGTACACAAGTTCACGGCTTGCCTCTATTCCACCCTTCACCTGAAGACATTCAACCAAGTCTATGTGTACCTGCAAACCTGCACACTCATATACACATATTAGAACACAATAAAACCCTAACTTAACCATATTGACACACACATCAAAACTCATGATCCTCCAGATCATACTTGGGTCGATTGCCCCAACAAGATCAAGGTAAAAGTATCATGAGACTACGATTGGATCGTGGTGGCGAGTACCTCTTGGGAGAGTTCAGGACTTACTTATCAGAGGTTGGGATTCAACCCCAATTGTCTACACCCGGTATGCCCCAACAGAACGCTGTAGCAGTGAGAAGGAATAGGACTGTTATGGTGATGGTTAGGGCGATGTTGAGTTACTCCGAGTTACCGGGTTCGTTCTAGGGATATGCTCTGGAAGCGGCAACGTACATACTTGATATCATCTAGGTTAGTACCCTCTACTTCCATGGAAGTGTAGACTAGGCGAAAGCCTAGTCTAAGACATATTCAGGTTTGGGGTAGTCCCGCATATGTGCTGAAAAGGGATAATGATAAGTTGGAATCTCGTATAGAAGTGCGCTTGTTCGTAGGCTATCCTAGGGGAACGAAAGGTGGTTCTATAGTCCTAAGGATCAGAGGGTCATCGTTAGCACGAATGCCTAATTCTTAGAAGAAAGTTTTGTAATGAACCACAAGCCCATGAGTAAAAATTATTCTTGAGGAATTGAGAGGGGACATTCTGACCTTAGTACCAAATGTACAAGAAGATATATCACAAGTCACTACACAGCGTGTCACAGAAGATACACAGGTGGTACCTCGTCGTAGTGGGAGGGTCTTGTTAGTCAACCTAAAAGATTCATGTTTTGGGGAGAGTCTTCAGACTTGGTCCCTGGCGACCATGAATCAGATCCCTGGACCTATGATGAGGAACATCCACTTTGATGAGATAATCCAGTCACATGGATTTGTTCAAAGAACGAATGAGATTTGTGTACATAAGCAATGTGACGAAAACGTGGTGGTATTCTTGTATTATACGTAGATAATATTTTGTTGATTAGCAACAATGACAAAGTATTATCAGACGTAAGGGTATAGTTGTCCAAGCAATTTGATATGAAGAACTTGGGAAAAACGGGACACATCCTTGGGATCAAAGTTCTAAGGGATTGCCAGAAAAGGATGTTGTGCTTATCTCAAGCTTCATACAAAGACACTGTCCTAGCTTGTTTTTGCATGGAAAACTCCAAGAAAGGTTTGCTATCATTCAGGCATGGAGTCCCTCTATTTATGGAGATGTGTCATAAAACATCAAAGGAGATAGAGAAAATGAAGGCGGTTTCTTATGCATTGGCTATAGGAAGTCTCATGCATGCTATAAACAAGACCGGATATCTGCTTTGTCATGGCATGGTTAGTAGATATTAAAGTAACCCAGATCAAGGAAATTGGACTGCGATAAAGCATATATTAGTGCCTGAGAAGGACTAAGGATTATATGCTAGTTTATTGGGCAGACCAATCACTCCCTATGGGTTATATGGATTCAGATTTCCAATCAGATATGGGCAAATATTCCTTAGGGTTTTGTGATTACTTTAGGAGGTGAAATCATAGTTTGGAGGAGTGTCGTACAGTGGTTGCGTGGCGGACTCCACCATGGAAGCTGAGTATATGACAGCCTCTTAGACGGCCAAGAAAGCTATATGGTTCAGGAACCTCAAGATGGACTTGGATGTGATTCCTGGTTTACTCAGAAATATCACATTTTGTTGTGATAACAGAAGGTGCAGTTGCAAACTTGATAGAATCACAAGCACATAAGGCGAGTAAACACATAGAGCGCAACTACCACCCTAGTGAGCAAAAGCTGTTGTTGCCTACATTACATCAGAAGACAACCTACGAAGATCCTTGTTGGAACCCGGATGGCTAGAGAGGGGGGGTGAATATAGCCAATCACTTAGACCTTTGGCACAAATCGAATTTCTGCACTCAAACTTATCAGTAGCACAGCGGAAGAAATAATCACAGAGTAAGCAGAAAACAGGGAACGAAAGCAAAGTCGGCACACTAGCAAGATCGCTAACAAGGAGGGTTTACAAGGTTCGGGGATAACTTGCCCCTACTCCTTGGCATGCCCTTAAGGTGGGCGATCCCTTGATCGTCGGCAGATCAAGCCCCGGTTATCACCGGATAGAAAGCAACCTCCTTCTCGGTGGAGAAACCTCTCCACAGCATTTCAATCACAGATTTAAGTTTAAGCACAAAGAAACAACAAGAAGGATCTTACTCAAACACTTAGCAAGGACAAGAACACAGCAAGCATTCCTGAGCTCCACCCAGCGGCGATCTCAGGCAAGAAAGCCTTCCTCGTGTCTTCCCGCTGTCGGACTCCAAGCCTCATGATCTCTCCTTCAACCGCTCAAGTAATGGATGATTGCTTCTCGATTGCAGTAGCTTGCTCAAGGTGATGAAAACTTCAGAACGCACAAGCTAGATGTGGAGAACACAAAGGCGCAGCAAGAACTTAGTTCGCAAACTCTAGAACTCTGCTTCAACGAAGCCTTCTTCCACCCTTTTGTTTCTCCACTCAGCACCAGGTGACAGCATCTCCTGCAACCTCCAGCTGCTTCCCTGCCAACGCCAGCTACCACTGAGCCCTCCCTGGACTTCCTGAGCTCCCCTCAGCCAAGCTCCAGTCGGCAGCTCCAGTCTGCAGCTCCAGCCGTTGCAACCTGAGATGGAAAACGGACAAACCTGCTCCAAGGAAAGCCTCCATTGACTTCTCCTTGAGTGTTTGAATCCTCCCCTGACACCTGCAGCTTAATCAGAGTGTTAGAGCAACATATCACACAGTAAATCAAGTATCAGATGTAAGCAGCAGAGAATCGGATACGGTCAGGCGCGATCAGAGCGTCTGACAGTGCAATTTGAATTAAGGTGATCGGTCACCGGACCGATCGGAGAGCCTCCTGATCGGTCACCAGACCGATCAGGCTGGGTCCAGCCCGATCAGGCTCCGTCCTGATCGGTCCCCAATGCTTGATTAGAAATCGTGATTTCTTTGGGACTCTCCTGGATCGATCACCAGACCGATCCCAGGTTGTGGATCGATCACCCGACCGATCCACCCCTTTATCAGGCGATTTCTGAGCTTCGCAGTCCAGACCTCCTGATCGATCACTGGACCGAACAGGAAACCTCCTGATCGGTCACCAGACCAATCAGGTCGTGACCAGACCGATCAGGCTCCGTCCTGATCGATCATAGAGAGGAACCTGCGATGCTGGATCGTTCTCCAGAACGATCTGCACAGTGATCCTGATCGGTCACCAGACCGATCAGGAGCAGATCAGCAAGGGAACTCAACCTCACTGTTTGCTCCCTGATCGGTCACCAGACCGATCAAGAGCAAAGCAATGGGTGAAACGCGTACTCCCTGATCGGTCACCAGACCGATCAGTCATCGCTGGATCGGTCACCAGACCGATCCACGAAGGAGCACCGTGCCAACTCCCTGATCGGTCACCAGACCGATCCAGGGGCTCCAACCTAGCCCTCCATGGTAGGGTTTCATCCACCTTAGCCCTCCAAGCTAAGGATTTTTCACCTAACCCTCCAAGTTGGGAATTTGCACCTAACCCTCCAAGTTAGGACTTTTCACCTAGCCCTCCAAGCTAGGATTTTTCACCCAACTCTTCCAGATTAGGACTTTCCAAACCTAGCCCTCCAAGTTAGGACCTGACCCTCCAAGCCAGGACTTTTTCACCTAATTCTCCAAGATGGGAATTTGCACCTAACCCTCCAAGTTAGGACTTTTCACCTAGCCCTCCAAGCTAGGACTTTTCACCCACCTCTTCCGAATTAGGATTTTTCACACACCTAGCCCTCCAAGCTAGGATTTTCAACACCTAACCCTCCAGGTTAGGATTTTCCAACACCTAGCCCTCCAAGCTAGGATTTTCCATACCATGCCTGATCCCCGATCGGGACTTAATCATAATCAATAATCATCCACCTAAACTAAAATCGGTGTCAACACCAAAACAACAATCAGGGTCAAACTGCATCAACAATCTCCCCCTTTTTGTTGTTTGACAACCCGATTTTAAGTTTAGGGATTCTCAATCGAGTTCTTCAAATTTAGAATCATAGGGGAATCCAGATCCTCCCCCTACAACATGATCATCCTAAACTTAACCAACCAACACTCTCCCCCTTTGTCGAACACCGAAAAGGGGTCTAGAAGGGCTGTTAAGTTTAAACCATACTCCCCCTCAACCCTAGGGGTATCCCAAACCAACAACAATTTAATTTTTGATAAGCATATGAATACATATGACAAAAAGATATAGGCATGACAAAACAAACATATGTATCATATGAGCATGGCATCATAAGCAGAATCATGGTAGTGTAACAAATATGCAAATAGTACTCATCATAGCATCAACAAGAAGCATACAAAAGTAGAATAGACATGCATCAAAGTCAGAAAGAGCAAGTCATAAAACATCCAGTGGAAAACACGATGCAAGACACATGCATCAAAATCCAGATACGTGTGGCATAAGACCACAATAAGCAAGTCATGGGGCATACAGCCCAAAAGTCACACAGACCAAAACCGGTCAAGTACACAGATCATGAGAAGAGGCAGCAGACATCCAATGCTCAAACGTCAGTGGGGGGGTCGTCATCGTGCATGAGGTCATCCACCGTGGCATCAGCAGACCCTGGTGCAGCACTGCCTGAAGGGGCATCCCCTGGAAATGTATGGCGGCGCCACTCTGCGTACCAAGTCTGCTGCAATGCCTGGACTCCAGAGACAGTAGACTCTACACCGGTCAATCGACGATCAAAGGAACGGAAGTCCGAGCGGGTCTCCTCTCGATGGAGCTCCCTCAAATGAATATCCTCCTGGAGGATCCGATCTAGCTCGGAGATCTGCCATCGTAGATCTGGGTCAGGCTCATAGTCATACTCGGCGTCAGCAGCAGGAGCCTCATGAAGTGCAGCAACCTCAGGTGGTGCCTGAAAATGTCGTGCTCCGCCAGGTAGGTCACCAAGTCCTCTCCCATCCTTCCATACCAAGGCCCCATCGCTCTCTCGAATAATAATGCCAGACTTGGCAAAAGCGCGTCGACCGAGCCGACAATCCTGCTTGACCATAGGCACGGTCCTGCCCTTGGTGACATCAACACCAACTGACATAAGCCAGTCAGTGATGACATGACCAAATGGCATGTAGACCGTGCGACGGCTCAGCTCACAATAGGATAGGATGGACTGGAAGATGCTCTCCATGATGTCGAAGTCCATCTGGCGGTGCATACCGTAGAGCATAAGGCAGTGATAGGGTCGGATCTCAGTCAAAGGCTTTGAGGTAATGGGCAAGATGCAATTTGTGATTATCTTGAAAAGGATGTAGTCAACTGGAGCAAGTCGTAGGGTTGCAAAAGTAGGGAAATCAGACCCAACTCATCAAGCCCGGCGGGGCGAGGACGACCAAAGAAATGCTGATAGATGGAGTCGGGGGTAACATCTGAAAAAAGTGCCAATAAAGGATCAGGAAGCTCAGGGTAGATCGAATACAGATTTGGTGATCGTCGACCACCCAGATACTCTGCCAAAATCTCGTAAGAAAAGTCTAGGTTCCTCTTGGCGACTCGAGTGGTGAACTCGAAGCCTCCTTGAGGTCCCTGCTGAAGATTGTTATAGAACTCTGAGACTAGGTCGTAATTGATGGTCCGTTCCAAAGAAAGAAGGAAGCCCAAGTTGTAAAACATGACTATGTCCATGATCGATGGACAATGTTCAGTCAAAAAAGGGATATCAATGGACGCAGGATAGTAATTTGAAGGTCCTTGACTGGAAGGCCTGTTCACAGGCCGCATTTGGGAACCGGGAGCTAGAAGAAGGCTGAGGCCTTGGAGAAGTGTAGATATTGAAGGACCTTTACCTTTGAGCTTTCACCATAGGTTCTTACCCTTAGAAGATTTTCTAAAGATTGGAATAGACAAATATGATCAAGGTAAGGTTAAACCAATCAGAGAATGTGATCAAGACACAATGATTAACAGAACACAGTTGGATCAAGGAACCAAGATAGAGTGATAATCATAAAGTGAAGCATTTGATCAAGAGGGTCACGGCCAAAAGTCACAGCCAAACAAGGATCACGGCACAACACAACAAGAACAAATACCAAAACATGATTAGCTTCATATACATATAATCCATGAACAGAGTCATAAAGGAAACTAAATCAAAAACTCACTTTGGTGCCATTAAAGTTAGTTTGAAAGGATCGCAAAAACTGAAGAACTTGCGTAGGAGAAGCTCTCGGCGCAAGACAGAGACGCAGAAACTTGGAGCAAGTAGAGAATTGCAGAGAACAAGGAAACGCCCGTAGAGACTTCGCAAGAACTCGCGCGCACGAGAAAGAGGGAGACGCAGGAACACTCTCGCTCAGGATGAAGAGGCGCAAGTGGGAGATTTCGGCGCTAGGGTGGCAAGGAGGGGGTTTTGGTAGGAGTTAATCGGTTGGTGGATCGGTCCACCGACCAGACTTTAATGCATCTGAACGGATCACCGTTCGATCAGATAGCACCCAGAATGATTAGGTGATGACCTGATCGAACTGAACCGGGCCTGATCGGTCGGGTGACCGATCAGGCATGCTCCTGATCGATCGGCTGACCGATCAGGACACGAACAGTAGGGTTCGGAGAGAAACCTGTGAGCCCCTTGATCGGTTTGTGGACCGATCACCATAGGGTGCCAAAACGGTCCGGGGACCGATCCAAGCTAGCTCAGTAAGGTTGATTAGAATTTCGTAAAGTCACTGAAGACCCTCTGATCGGTCTGTGGACCGATCGTTACAGGGTGGAGCCAGATCGGTCCGAAGACCGATCAGCCTTACCCCTGATCGGTCGGGTGACCGATCAGGGTTCCTGAAACTCCCAGATTCGATCAGAAACTTTCAGTTTCAGATTATTACTCGATTTCCAAAGGGATATGGTGAAAGATATCGATCTTGGAAGCCATCCCTCGTCTATAATTAATCCCCAATCAAGGATCAAAGGTCCTTAGGGTTTGAACAAGTCACTTTGCTCCACCAAAGTGGAGTCAAACTCAAACAACAATCATTCAAGCAATTTGTGCCACATCCAAGGTTCCAATCAAGTTTCCTTGATTGGAATGTCCAAGTATGATCATGGAGCCAAATACACATATGTTATGCATTGGTTTTTCCCATACTTGGTCACCGAAGTGATTATTATCTCGTCAACTTAATTTCTCAAGGGATGCAATGACATTTTGAGAAATTGAGTTGATCCTAGCATCTCACCCCATATCTAGCAAACAAAAACGTTTTGTTAAACCTTATAGTTTGTGTGAGATGTCCCCAAAGTTACCCAATTGTTTCCCAACAATTTCGAAATAATCATGAAGGGTTTGAATGCATTTTGAAATTCATGAAGTGCGACACATTCCCAACTCCCGTCTTAGGAAACTAAATTCATTTTCGGGGAGTAGTTTAGTGAAAATGTCAGCTAGGTTTGATTTGGACTCTACATGTGAGAGTACGATATCTCCCCTAGCTACATGATCCCTAATGAAGTGGTGACGCACCTCAATGTGTTTGGTCATAGAATGATGGACTGGATTCTTGGTTAGGTTAATTGTGCTAATGTTATCACATAACACTTGCACACCCTTGTAACTCAAACCATAGTCCTCTAAAGTATGTATCATCCACAACAATTGTGATACGCTCTCTCCCATAGCAATATACTCTGCCTCGGTCGTGGAGAGAGCAACACAATGTTGCTTCCGACTTGACCAACTTACTAAAGACGAACCTAAGAATTGACAGCCCCCACTTGTGCTTTTCCGGTCCAACTTACATCCAGCGTAGTCGGAATCCGTATAGCCAATTAAGTCAAATGATTCGGTACGAGGGTACCATAGACCGACTCCAATTGTACCTTTGAGATATCTCAAAATTCGCTTAACAGCGATCAAATGAGATTCCTTGGCACACACTTGATACCTAGCACATATACCCACAGCAAATAGGATATCCGGTCGACTAGCTGTGAAGTATAGCAAACTACCTATCATGCTTCGATATTGAGTCCAATCAACGAGTTTACCGCTCTCATCATTGTCTAATCTTGTGTTTGTAGCCATGGGAGTGGTTACCTCTTTTGAATCACTCATATTGAATTTTCGAAGCATTTCTTGTGTGTATTTTGATTGGTGCACATGGATACCATCGCGAGTTTGCTTGATTTCAAGTCCAAGGAAGAAAGTCAACTCACCCACTAGACTCATTTCAAACTCACTCTCCATGTGTCCAATGAATTCATTTAAATAGCTCTTATTGTTTGAGCCACAAATTATGTCATCGACATATACTTGGGCTACAAAAATATTGTCACCATCTCTTCGTAGAAATAGTGTAGGGTCTATTTGGCCTCTAACGAAGCCCTTCTCAATTAAAAATGACGACAACCGCTCATACCAAGCCCGGGGTGCTTGTTTGAGGCCATAAAGTGCCTTTTTGAGCTTGAACACGTGGTTTGGAAATTCAGAATTCTCAAACCCCAGAGGTTGTTCGACATAGACCTCTTCTCTAATCAAACCATTCAGAAAGGCCGATTTGACATCCATTTGGTATAGCTTGAAGCCGCGATGTGCTGCAAACGCAAGCATCAATCGAATGGATTCTAATCGTGCCACAGGAGCATAGGTCTCATCATAATCAAGGCCTTCAACTTGACTATAGCCCTTGGCTACCAAGCGTGCCTTGTTTCTAATGATTTCTCCCTTATGGTTCAATTTGTTCTTGAAGACCCATTTGGTTCCAATGATGGTGGTCTTCTTGGGTCTAGGGACTAAGTCCCAAACTTGACTTCTTTCAAATTGACCTAGTTCATCTTGCATTGTAATGATCCAATCGGGATCATTTAATGCTTCATCAATTTTTCTAGGTTCAATTTCGAAAATTAGGGCAACTTCATTAGCCTCATTCCGGAAGAATAATCTAGTCCTAACCCCATGATGGATGTCTCCAACAATTTGGTCTTGGGGATGACTAGAGGCTAATCTAGTTTGTCTTGGTGTTGGTGGTGCTTCTTGAATGGGTTCACTAGACATAAGTTCAGCCTCAGGATCCGGCTGATCTATGGATTGTCTAGGCTCACCATCATCAGATTCATCACCATCAACAACATTTGGACTTTCATTCAAACTTAGTCTCCTAAGTTTGAATTGGACTTCATCTTCTGGTTGACCATTGACTTTTGGAATTTCTTCAAATACAACATCAGAAGATTCTTCAACTAGTCTAGACTTTTTGTTGTAGACTCGATAAGCTTTGCAAACGAGGGAGTACCCGACTAGTATCCCTTCATCAGCCTTTGCTGTGAACTTCCCAAGGTAGTCCTTGGTGTTTAGGATGAACACCTTACAACCAAACACCCGAAGGTGTTTAACTGTAGGTGGTTTCCCAAACCAAAGCTCATGGGGAGTCTTTCCTAAAAACCTATGAATGAGGACCCGGTTTTGCACATAGCAAGCTGTATTTACAGCTTCGGCCCACAAGTAACTCGGGAGTGAGTACTCATTAAGCATGCTTCGTGCAGCCTCTTGTAGAACACGATTCTTTCTTTCTAGAACACCATTTTGTTGTGGTGTTTTAGAAGTAGAGAACTCATGTCTATAACCTATATCTTGACAAAATTCTAAAAATCTTTGATTTTGAAATTCACCTCCATGATCACTTCTAATTGTCTTAATAGTTGATAATTTTTCATTTTCAACTCTCCTACAAAAGGAAATGAAAACATCTAAGGTTTGGTCCTTATATTTTAAAAAGTAAGTCCATGTATATCTAGTGAAGTCATCAATGATCACAAAGCAATATCTACTTCCACTCAATGATATGATAGTACTACAATCAAATAGATCCATGTGAAGTAAATCTAATGCAGTAGAAGTACTTACAGCGCTTTTACCTTTATGTGCAGATTTTGTTTGCTTACCCATTTGACATGCATCACAAAGTTTGTCTTTCTCATATTTGATGCTTGGTAAGCCACGGATTAACCCCTTGTTGGCCAACTTCAGGATGTTTTTCATGTTCACATGTGCTAGCCTCCGGTGCCAAAGGGTGGACTATTCTTCTTTTGACATGAAACACTTAGCAGAAACATTAGTAGCACTTTTAAATAAAACTTGATAAATATTGTCTACTCTTGTTCCTACTAGTACCGTGTCCAAGGTGTCATGTTGTCTAACTAGACATTGACTTGGTTGGAAATCAATTGTGTAACCCGTGTCACACAATTGACTCACACTTAGGAGATTAAATTTCATCCCCTTGACTAGAAGGACATTTGAAATTCTAAGACATTCGGATATTTGAATGTCTCCTATTCCTATGACCTTAAGACTACCATTGTTACCAAATGAAACATTACCTCTACTTTTCTTGTGAAATGTGGTAAACAATGATCTATCTCCGGTCATGTGTTTGGAGCATCCACTATCAACGAACCAAGTTGATAGATGCTCCTCCTCAATCATAACCTACACAATTCGAAAAATAGAAGTTTTAGGTACCCAAACCTTGGGACCTAAAGCATCAACTAAACAAGACTTAGGCACCCATGCCTTGACAACTTTCTTTTGACCCTTGGGTGTCCTAGATTGTCTCATATCAGTCCTAGACATCAAGGATACGAATGAGGGTTCTTTGGGACGGTAACCAATACCGGCCCTATTGTAGACTGCCCTTTGGGCATTCAAGATCATGTCTAGGGTTTTAGAGCTAGTTGAGAACTTCTCAAGAATATTCTTGAGTCTCTCAACTTCACTCTTTAATGATTGGTTTTCTTCTACTAATAACTCATCATGCAAATCATCTACTTCCTCAACCCTAGAGGATTTCAAGTTTTCAACTTCAAGTCTCAATAATTTAATTTCATCTTCTAACAATTCAACATGCAAATCATCAATGTTATCATCCCTAGATAATTTCAATTGATCAATTTCTAATTGCAATGCTTTAACCTTATTTTTTGACTTCTTAAGCATACTAGTTAAACATGCAATTGCTCTATAACACTTTTCAAGTTCGGGAGAAGTTACCTCTTCATCATCTGAAGATGATGAAGCCGTGTTTGATGAGTTGGAAGATTCATCACTGCTCTCTTGATCTCCCAATGCCATGAGTGTCACATGCCTTGTGCTCTTCTCCTCCTTCTCTTCATCGGATGAGCTAGAGGATGACTCATCCCAAGTGGCCCTCAAGGCCTTCTTCTTCTTCTTGAATTTTTCTTCTTTCTTTTTGGATTTCTCCTCCTTCTTCTTCAGTTTTGGACATTCATTCTTGAAGTGTCCTTTCCTACCACACTCAAAGCAAGAGCCATTAGTCTTATCAAGTTTAGCTTCACTAGAGTTACCTCTACTCTTGAAGCGTCGACCCCTTCTCATCATCCTTCGCACAAAGTTCGCCATCTCGGAGGAAGAAGAGCCACTGCCATCTTCCTCGGAATCGGACTCGGATTCGGAAGAGGGTGAAGATGAAGAGACTTCCTTCTCCTTCTTCTTCTCCTTCTTCTTCTTGTTGGATCGGTCCCCTGCAACTAAGGCAATCCCCTTCTCCTTGGGGCCTTTGTTAGCCATTTCATGCAATTCCATCTCACAAAATAAATCATCTAACTTTACAATGGATAGATCCTTGGAAACTTTGTAGGCATCCACCATGGATGACCACAAAGCATTCCTTGGAAAGGCTTTCAAGACATACCTCACAAGGTCGCGATTCTCGACCTTTTCATCAATCGAATGAAGCCCATTGAGGACTTCCTTGAACCGGCTATGAAGCTCACTTACCGATTCATTCTCCTTCATGGAGAGATTTTGAAGTTGGTTGAGGAACAAATCCCTCTTTGCGATTCTTGAGTCTCGGGTGCCCTCGTGAAGCTCAATGAGTTTGTTCCACAAGTCCTTTGCACTTGTGAAAGGACCAACCTTGATGAGTTGGTCTTTGTTCATGCCGCATTGTAGAGTGACAACCGCCTTCGCGTCGGCTTCACTCTTCCGAGTTTGTTCGGCAGTCCACCGCCATGATTCGAGTTCTTTTCCTTCATCATCCTTAGGAGGGATGAATCCCTCCTTCACTGCGAACCAAGTATTGATGTCCATCTTCAAGTAATACTCCATCTTTGATCTCCAATATTGAAAATCAGCGCCATCAAAGAAAGGAGGTCAGGTGGTGGCTCTCAACGCCATCTTGTTGATAACTCTCGGATGTTAAGCCGTGAACAGAGCCCCAAGCTCTGATACCACTTGTTGGAACCCGGATGGCTAGAGAGGGGGGGTGAATATAGCCAATCACTTTGACCTTTGACACTTATCAAATTTCTGCACTCAACCTTATCAGTAGCACAACGGAAGAAACAAAAGAAACAAAGCAGTGCAGAAAACAGAAAACGAAGGCAACAAACACAACTAGCAAGATCGCTAACAAGGAGGGTTTACAAGGTTCGGGGATAACTTGCCCCTACTCCTTGGCGTGTCCTTAAGGTGGGCGATCCCTTGATCGTCGGCAGATCAAGCCCCGGTTATCACCGGATAGAAAGCAACCTCCTTCTCGGTGGAGAAACCTCTCCACAGCGTTTCAATCACAGATTTAAGTTTAAGCACAAAGAAACAACAAGAAGGATCTTACTCAAACACTTAGCAAGGACAAGAACACAACAAGCTTTCCTGAGCTCCACCCAGCGGCGATCTCACGCAAGAAACCCTTCCTCGTGTCTTCCCGCTGTCGGACTCCAAGCCTCTTGTTCTCTCCTTCAAGCGCTCAAGTAATGGATGATTGCTTCTCGATTGCAGTAGCTTGCTCAAGGTGATGAAAACTTCAGAACGCACAAGCTAGATGTGGAGAACACAAAGGCGCAGCAAGAACTTAGTTCGCAAACTCTAGAACTCTTGAACTCTACTTCCACGAAGCCTTCTTCCGCCCTTTTGTTTCTCCACTCAGCACCAGGTGACAGCATCTCCTGCAGCCTCCAGCTGCTTCCCTGCCAACGCCAGCTACCACTGAGCCCTCCCTGGACTTCCTGAGCTCCCCTCAGCCAAGCTCCAGTCAGCAGCTCCAGTCTGCAGCTCCGGCCGTTGCAACCTGAGATGGAAAACGGACAAACCTGCTCCAAGGAAAGCCTCCATTGACTTCTCCTTGAGTGTTTGAATCCTCCCCTGTCACCTGCAGCTTAATCAGAGTGTTAGAGCAGCATATCACACAGCAAATCAAGTATCAGATGTAAGCAGCAGAGAATCGGATACGGTCAGGCGCGATCAGAGCGTCTGACAGTGCAATTTGAATTAAGGTGATCGGTCACCGGACCGATCGGAGAGCCTCCTGATCGGTCACCAGACCGATCAGGCTGGGTCCAGACCGATCAGGCTCCGTCCTGATCGGTCCCCAACGCTTGATTAGAAATCGCGATTTCTTTGGGACTCTCCTGGATCGATCACCAGACCGATCCCAGGTTGTGGATCGATCACCCGACCGATCCACCCCTTTATCGGGCGATTTCTGAGCTTCGCAGTCCAGACCTCCTGATCGATCACCGGACCGATCAGGAAACCTCCTGATCGGTCACCAGACCGATCAGGCTGGGTCCAGACCGATCAGGCTCCGTCCTGATCGATCATAGAGAGGAACCTGCGATGCTGGATCGTTCTCCAGAACGATCTGCACAGTGATCCTGATCGGTCACCAGACCGATCAGGAGCAGTTCAGCAAGGGAACTCAACCTCACTGTTTGCTCCCTGATCGGTCACCAGACCGATCAGGAGCAAGGCAATGGGTGAAACGCGTACTCCCTGATCGGTCACCAGACCGATCAGTCGTCGCTGGATCGGTCACCAGACCGATCCACGAAGGAGCACCGTGCCAACTCCCTGATCGGTCACCAGACCGATCCAGGGGCTCCAACCTAGCCCTCCAAGCTAGGGTTTCATCCACCTTAGCCCTCCAAGCTAAGGATTTTTCACCTAACCCTCCAAGTTGGGAATTTGCACCTAACCCTCCAAGTTAGGACTTTTCACCTGGCCCTCCAAGCTAAGACTTTTCACCCAACTTTTCCGGATTAGGACTTTCCAAACCTAGGCCTCCAAGCTAGGACCTGACCCTCCAAGCCAGGACTTTTTCACCTAATTCTCCAAGATGGGAATTTGCACCTAACCCTCCAAGTTAGGACTTTTCACCTAGCCCTCCAAGCTAGGACTTTTCACCCACCTCTTCCGAATTAGGACTTTTCACACACCTAGCCCTCCAAGCTAGGATTTTCAACACCAAACCCTCCAGGTTAGGATTTTCCAATACTTAGCCCTCCAAGCTAGGATTTTCCATACCATGCCTGATCCCCGATCAGGACTTAATCATAATCAATAATCATCCACCTAAACTAAAATCGGTGTCAACACCAAAACAACAATCAAGGCCAGACTGCATCAACATATAGCTGTTTGTTTAGAATAAAGAACAGTGAATAAATTGACAGTTGGGGATTTGATTAAATTAAAGAAATGGATTAGGAGCAGGGCCTGAAATCAGTGGAGCCTGAATAAATTATGTGTATAGCTGTTTGTTTTTATCAATGGAGCAGGGCCTGAAATCAGATGATTTCAGGCCTTGCGTGAGCGATTTCAGGTCCTGCGTTTGAATCTGAAATCACGTGTTTTGATAGGTTTTTTTATATATTAATATATTTATTAAATATTATTTATTATATTAATTTATATTAATCAAATATAAAAAATTATCTCTTTATATTTTTGAAATCATGTTGAAAGAAATATTTCTTTTAACTATGCCCAAGATGCAGTCATATTTATATATCTTTCAGTGTCAACTGATACGGTTAGAGAACATAACTGAAAATTATTGGCACTAAGTTTGCACATCAGAAATAACATCTCCTAAGTAAATTCTAAATAGAGATATCAAGTATTGAGAAATCCAAGTATCATATGTTCATCAGTGAGTTTTCACCGAAACCCACTGATTTATCCTAGAAAACTCCTATTGCAACATAATTTATAATCATTAAAAGTTTGGACACCAAAAATACCATCTCCCAGCTCAACTCTAACTATTGATATTGGATTTTGAGAAATCCAAATATCCTAGATCCATCAGTGGGTTTTGGTGAAAACCTACTGATAGACCTAAAAATCTCCTATTGCAACATAATTTATAATCATTAGAAGTTTGGACACCAAAAATACCATCTTCTAGATCAACTCTAACAATTGATATTGGATTTTGAGAAATCCAAATATCCTAGGTCCATCAGTGGGTTTTGGTGAAAACCCACTGATAGACCTAAAAATCTCCTATTGCAATATAATTTATAATCATTAGAAGTTTGGATATCAAAAATACCATCTCCTAGCTTAACTCTAAGTATTGATATTGGATTTTGAGAAATCCAAATATCCTAGGTCCATCAGTGGGTTTTGGTGAAAACCCACTGATATACCTAAAAATCTCCTATTGCAACATAATTTATAATCATTAGAAGCTTGAACACCAAAAATACCATCTCCTAGCTCAACTCTAACTAGAACTATTGATATTTTTATTTAATTTATTTACATTTATCTAAGATTGTGTTCAGGCCCAAGGAGGGCCTGAACACTCCTTAGGCCTGGAGGGCCTGAACACATCTGTGTTCAGGCCCTCCTAGCGTGACTTCAGAGCCAGCGTTTTAATCTGAAATTACGTGTTTTAATAGATTTTTTATATATTAATATATTTTTAAAATAGAAAAAAAAAATTTTGAGTCCACGTCGGCCCTGAATCAAAAGATTTCTGGCCCAACGTGAGCCTGAAATAAAAAATTTCAGGCCACGCTAAGCCTGAAATATTTTTATTTCAGGCCCACGCTGGGCCTGAAATCCCAGCGTAGTCCTGAAATCTATGGATTTCAAATTTTTTTATATTTTAATATATTTATTAAATATTATTTAATATATTAATTTCTCTTAATCAAATATAAAAAATTATTTATTTATATTTTTAAATCACGTTGGATGAGATATTTTTTAACTGAAATATTTTTTCGATTTTTACCTTACGTTTTTTAGCGTCGATTCCATAATATATTATTTTAAAATAAACTTCTGAAAAACATGTGTAGACGTCTCGAAATTTGTTACTGAGAGAGAAAGAAAAAGACAATAGTTAGCAGGAGGGGTATAAGAAGAAGTTCGTTAAAATGAGTGCGTCATTTGGTGAAAATGAAACCATGGTACGTCTTTTGGTAAATACCAATTTTTGGGGACGCTCTTTCGTAAAAAGCCGAATTACTTTTGTTCAAAACAACTAGAGTAATAAATTTAAAAAATAAATAAATTTGTATGAAAAGATTTACTACTTAAAGAAGAATAGAGTTAATTGAATGATCAAGCTATTCACAGAGCTTGCGATGGAGCCTCGCGAGGAGACTTCGATGAACAAGTGGTTTATTATAATTAAGATCTGACATGCAATTTGAGTATAATATAAAGTCATCGTGATGCAGATTCTTAATAATGCAATAATTGTCAACTAAGGACAACTTCAATGTAAATTTTATCAAAGCTTTATAAATTTAAAAAAGATTAATAAAAAAATTTAATAAGTGTGGAGATGGGATTTAAAATTTTTAATTAGAGCAGGTTTAATATTTTTTTTTTGAGATGTAACTAATGACTAATGACAATTAATATTACATACTTTATTTTTTAAAATATACAAATGATTATTATTATTATATTAAAATTAATTAAAAATTAAATAAAAATTATAAGTTGTGAGTAATATTGATGTGACATATTAAAAATTTTAAAAAATATAAGAAGAAATTTAAATGTCTTAATAGATTTTTATATTTTTGATATGACATCACATATTAAAAATTATAAACAAATTTTTTAGAAGATTAATTATTGGAGATGTCTTAAACAAGTGACGTTGGAAATGTTCAAAACCGACAACCAACGGCAAGATGCTACTTGTCCGATCGAGCAAATGATTCAGAGTAGCCAGCCTAATCAATTGACCGAGTCCTCATTCATTAATTTCCTTTTTGATCCAGATGAAACTCAGTCAAAGTACACAAGTTCTGTAGGTTTAAACATTTTACTTGCACCCTATTAGTACATCTGCTTAAGAACGTCTTGTGCAGCTAAATTCTGCTATTTCGACGTAGGGGTGTAAATGAGTCGAGCCGCTCGTGAGCCGCTCGCGAGCCGCTCGGTCAAAACTCGACTCGAGCTCGGAGTTGACCGAGCTCGAGCCGAGCTCGGAGTTGACCGAGCTCGAGCCGAGCTCGAGCTGGCTCGTTTACAATTCGAGCCGAGCCCGAGCCAATTCAAAGCTTGCTCGATGGCTCGTCGAGCCATATCGAGCCAAGCCTGGGATCTATCCCAGGCTTGATGACATTGTTTTCCATAAATAAATAAGAACTTGATGAGGTATTTGTGGTTAGAAGGTTTCGGTCATGTAGCAGAGGTTGCAAGTTCGAATCATGACCTTACCCCATTTTTATTAGATTTTTCGGCTCGAATTTGGCTCGAGCTCGGCTCGAGCTCGACTCGAGCCGAGCTCGAGCTCGATTTACTAGCTCGATCGAGCTCGAGCTCGAGCCGAGCTCCTTTGGTTTTCTCGAGCTCGAGCTCGAGCCGACCTTTGGCTCGGCTCGGCTCGACTCGTTTGCAGCCCTATTTCGGCGTCATGTCGAATAGTTTTGGAAATTTTGAATTGTGATTAATAGGGATGATAATTTACTCTAGGGCAATTTACCAAAAGGCGTACCTAAGAATAGGTATTTACCAAAAGACATACCATGGTTTTATTTTAACCAAAGGGCGCACTCATTATAGTGAACTTCCTCTTATACTCCTCTTGTTATCTATTGTCTTTCTCTTTCTCTCTCAGTAATAAATTCTGAGACGTCAGCACATGCAACGTAACTTAATTACTGACTTTTATTTTAAAATAATATATTATGGAATCGACGCTAAATTAAAAAACGTAAGGTAAAAATTGAAAAAATATTTCACTTAAAAAATTTCTCATCCAACGTGATTTAAAAATATAAATAAATAATTTTTATTTTTATTAATAGAAATTAATATATTAAATAATATTTAATAAATATATTAATGTATAAAAAGTTTTTTGAAACAAACGGTTAGATTTAAAAATATAAATAAATGATTTTTATATTTGATTAATAGAAATTAATATATTAAATAATATTAAATAAATATATTAATGTATAAAAAAAATTTTTGAAAAAAAACTTACCGTGGGCCTGAAATCAATAGATTTAGGCCCACGCTGGCCTGAAATTTTTTATTTCAGGCCCACATTGGGCCTAAAATCTTTTGATTCACGCCCGACGTGAACTCAAATTTATTTTCTATTTTAAAAATATATTAATATATAAAAAAACTTATCAAAACACTTAATTTCAGATTCAAATGCAAGGCCTGAAGTCATCCCAAGAGGGTCTGAAGTCAAATAACTTCAGATCCTATAAATAATTAATTTAATAAATAATAATTAAATATAAAAATATTTTTAAAATTAAAAAATTTTCAGTGCCCTTGGGCCTGAAGTCATCCGACTTCAGGCCTAAGGAGGGTCTGAAGTCTGATGACTTCAGGCCCAAGGAGGGCCAAAAGTCATCAGGCCCTCCATCATTAAATATATAAAAATATAAAAAACTTTTTTATAAAAAGGTATAATATATAATTACATATTATTTATAATTTTTATAAAAAAAGTATAATATATAATTACATAATAATAAAATACTATAGGAGTGGTTTAGGTATATCAGTGAGTTTTGAGCAAAACTCACTGATGGACCTACCATATTTGGAATTCTGAAAACTCTATATCAGTAGATAGGGTTGAGCTAGGAAATGAGATTTTGGGTGCCGAAACCTCTAATCTTGCTGTATCACCAATGCTATAGGAGTGGTTTAGGTATATCAGTGAGTTTTGAGCAAAACCCACTGATAGACCTACCATATTTGGAATTCTGAAAACTCTATATCAGTAGACAGTGTTGAGCTAAGAGATGAGATTTTGGGTGCCGAAACCTCTAATCTTGTTGTATCACCAATGCTATAGGAGTGGTTTAGGTATATCAGTGAGTTTTGAGCAAAACTCACTGATGGACCTATCATATTTGGAATTCTGAAAACTCTATATCAGTAGACAGGGTTGAGCTAGGAGATGAGATTTTGGGTGTCGAAACCTCTAATCTTGCTGTATCACCAATGCTATAGGAGTGGTTTAGGTATATCAGTGAGTTTTGAGCAAAACTCACTGATAAACCTACCATATTTGGAATTCTGAAAACTCTATATCAGTAGACAGGGTTGAGCTAGGAGATGAGATTTTGGGTGTCGAAACCTCTAATCTTGCTGTATCACCAATGCTATAGGAGTAGTTTAGGTATATCAGTGAGTTTTGAGCAAAACTCACTGATAAACCTACCATATTTGGAATTCTGAAAACTCTATATCAGTAGACAGGGTTGAGCTAGGAGATGAGATTTTGGGTGTCGAAACCTCTAATCTTGCTGTATCACCAATGCTATAGGAGTGGTTTAGGTATATCAGTGAGTTTTGAGCAAAACTCACTGATGCACCTACCATATTTGGAATTCTGAAAACCCTATATCAGTAGACAGGGTTGAGCTAGGAGATGAGATTTTAGGTGCTGAAACCTCTAATCTTGCTGCATCACCAATGCTATATGAGTGGTTTAGGTATATCAGTGAGTTTTGAGCAAAACTCACTGATAGACCTACCATATTTGGAATTCTAAAAACGCTATATCAGTAGACAGGGTTGAGCTAGGAGATGAGATTTTGGGTGCCGAAACCTCTAATCTTGCTGTATCACCAATGCTTTAGGAGTGGTTTAGGTATATCAGTGAGTTTTGAGCAAAACTCACTGATAGACCTACCATATTTGGAATTCTGAAAACCCTATATCAGTAGACAGGGTTGATCTAGGAGATGAGATTTTGGGTGTTGAAACCTCTAATCTTGCTGTATCACCAATGCTATAGGAGTGGTTTAGGTATATCAGTGAGTTTTGAGCAAAACTCACTAATAAACCTACCATATTTGGAATTCTGAAAACTCTATATCAGTAGACAGGGTTGAGCTAGGAGATGAGATTTTGGGTGCCGAAACCTCTAATCAGCGAGTTTTGCTCAAAACTCACTGATATACCTAAACCACTCTTATAGCATTGGTGATACAGCAAGATTAGAGATTTCGACACCCAAAATCTCATCTCCTAGCTCAACCCTGTCTACTGATATAGAGTTTTCAGAATTCCAAATATGGTAGGTCCATCAGTGAGTTTTGCTCAAAACTCACTGATATACCTAAACCACTCATATAGCATTGGTGATACAGCAAGATTAGAGGTTTCGGCACCCAAAATCTCATCTCCTAGCTCAACCCTGTCTACTGATATAGGGTTTTCAGAACTCCAAATATGGTAGGTCCATCAGTGAGTTTTGCTCAAAACTCACTGATATACCTAAATCACTCCTATAGCTTTGGTGATACAGCAAGATTAGAGGTTTCGGCACCCAAAATCTCATCTCCTAGCTCAACTCTGTCTACTGATATAGAGTTTTCAGAATTCCAAATATGGTAGGTCTATCAGTGAGTTTTGCTCAAAACTCACTGAAATACCTAACCACTCCTATAGCATTTTATTATTATGTAATTATATATTATACCTTTTTTATAAAAATTATAAATAATATGTAATTATATATTATACTTTTTAGAATTTTTTTTTTATATTTAATGATGGAGGGTCTGAAGTCATCAGACTTCAGGCCCTCCTTAGGCCTGAAGTCGGATGACTTCAGGCCAAAGGGCACTGAAAATTTTTTTAATATTAAAAATATTTTTTATATTTAATTATTATTTATTAAATTAATTATTTATAGGATCTGAAGTTATTTGACTTCAGACCCTCCTGGGATGACTTCAGGTCCTGCGTTTGAATATGAAATTAAGTGTTTTGATAGATTTTTTTATATATTAATATATTTTTAAAATAGAAAAAAAATTTGAGTTCACGTCGGGCCTGAATCAAAAGATTTCAGGCCCAGCGTGGGCCTGAAATAAAAATATTTCAGGCCCACAGTCAGTTTTTTTCAAAAAAAAATTTATGCATTAATATATTTATTAAATATTATTTAATATATTAATTTCTATTAATCAAATATAAAAATCATTTATTTATATTTTTAAATCCAACCGTTTGTTTCAAAAAACTTTTTATACACTAATATATTTATTAAATATTATTTAATATATTAATTTTTATTAATCAAAAATAAAAATTATTTATTTATATTTTTAAATCACGTTGGATGAGAAATTTTTTAAGTAAAATATTTTTTCAATTTTTACCTTACGTTTTTTAATTTAGCGTCGATTCCATAATATATTATTTTAAAATAAAAGTAAGTAATTAAGTCACGTTGCATGTGCTGACGTCTCAGAATTTATTACTAAGAGATAAAGAGAAAGACAATAGATAACAGGAGGGGTATAAGAGGAAGTTCACTATAATGAGTGCGCCCCTTTGGTGAAAATAAAACTATGGTATGTCTTTTGGTAAATACCTATTCTTTGGTACGCCTTTTGGTAAATTGTCGTTTACTCTATATTGGATATAATATTTGTTCCGAATGAAGGATGATTTAGAGGGTTTATCGATATCCGATATCTAATTCAAATACGTAATTAAATTAAATTATATATATATAAGATTTTTTTTCAAAATTCACTAATTACTAATTATTTTTTTATTTTTGTTGATGTTAAGAGTAAGTTATATAAATATTTAATCAATTTTTTAATTATATTTTGTATAAATATAATTAGATGGAAAGATCCTTCGTTCGTAATTTTAATATTTTTTTGAATGATAATAATTAGATGAAAAGATCCTTTAATAGTATGGATTGAGTAGAGCTGTAAAACGGATCAATCTATGGCGAGACGGATCGGCCCGTAGTGGGTCAGTCATTTGGCGAGGCGGGGCGGGGCGGGGCGATCCGTCATCTTGGCGGGTTAGGAAATCCCCAACCCAATCCAAGACGGGTCATGGGTTAGACGGGCCAACCCGCAAACCCATCAAAAACTTAACAAAAAATTAAAATAATCCTATATTCAATATTTTACTTTGGAAAGATTTTATCAATCTAATATATTAAGAAATATATTTTTTAAATATAAATGAATACAAACGAGTATTCATGTTTGATGAAAAATATTATTTTTTATTTAAAAAGATAATAAAAAAAGATAATAAATTAGTATAAAACTTAACTAACATGTGATTCTCAACCCGCGGGCCAACTTAATCTGTTTAAATTGGTTGGTGGGGCGGACCAACACTACGGGCCCAACCCAAATTGACGGCTCTATTGGTCACGTTTGTGGCTATCCGACTGTAGTCCGTGGGCCCGATAGAGGGTGAGGCGAAAGATTTATATGGGAGAGGAAAAAAAACATAAGAGAAAGAGGAGATTAGTTTGGTGTTGGCATCGACGGAAAGAGGAGGTTAACATGTAGGACTATAAATAAGTTAAGACGAGTCGAATTTTGGGAAATTTAAGCTTATCTGATAAGATAATCGAGCTGAGCCAAGTTGAGCATAACATGGTTGTTCAAGCTTAATTTGATTTATTTTTAATGAACTTGACCTTTTTTTAATCTTAACTTCAGCTTGATTCATTTAGGCATTATTGAGCTTTTAATTTAAGCTTGGTTTGAGCTTGTTTCGTTTAGATGTTATCGAGCTCTCAACTCAAACTTAACTTAAGCTTGATTCAAGTTTGATTTATTTAGATATTATCGAGCTCTTAATTCAAACTTGTTTGATTATTTTAAATTTTTGCTTATTTTATTGATTATTGAATTTGATAATTTATTTATTTTATTTAGCATATTAATAAGAATGTTATTAATGAACATGGTTCGTGAACATTATTCACGAACGTTAATTACGAATATATTCATGAATATGTTCGTGAACGTTGTTGTGAATATTAACGAGCTGAACATGTCACACACTCATGACTCATGCTTGCTCGAAAATCGGACAACATCTCTCCTTTACGATGGATAATAAGAAGCTCAGGATACATCTAACTCAACACAATATATATAAACTCAGCCACACACAGCCAACAATCACATAAATAAATTATTATAAGTAAAATAACACAACCATGCAATTAAGAATAAGTAAAATAAGCTCTGATATAAATAAATGCAAAACAACTTGAAAGTCCACGAAAAACAAATACTAGTCTACTAAAAATATAAAAAGACATCATGCTCACTTAGGAAATTAAACAGAAATAAGAGACAATTCCAAGAATAAAAATAATGAACCAACGATAATGACTCGACTCTATGGTATTAGCAAATGGACCTTCTCCTGACGGCACGAAACGCAACTATCATTTACCTGAAATAGAAATAGAGGCAAATGGTGGTGAGTCCGGACTCAAACTCTACGAGCATAGCGGATAGATAAATGCATAGTATAAATAAGATAAATCAAGCAGATAGAAACAAGATATCTAGTCTCTGAAATAAAGTATAATCAAATACATAATCATACCTGTCAATCCATATAACCTATGGGGCATGATCAGAAATCCATATACTAAATCAATAAGTTGCTCGTACTATTGAGTAGATCCAGATAGAGCTGTCAGACAGGCCAACCCATGACGGGATGGGGCGGGTCGTCCATCATCTTGGTAGGTTGGGAAATCCTCAACCCAACCAATCCAAGGCGGGTCACAGGTTAAGCGGGCCAACCTGCGGGTTCATTAAAAATTTTTAAAAAAAATCATATATTCAACATTTTGCTTTGGAAAGATTTTATCAATATAATATATCAAGAATAATGTATTTTAAATATAAATGGATACAAACGAGTATTCATGTTTGATGAAAGATATTATTTTTTATTTCAAAATTATAATAAAAAAAATAATAAATTAGTATAAAACTTGACTAACATGTGATTCTCAACTCGCAGACCAACCCAAGCTCATCACGGGCTGACCCGTGAGGGTCGCGGGCCTAGGCAGGTTGGCCCGTGGCGAGCTTTGGTTGCTAAAAGTCCAACCTAACCTGCTTAAATTGGTTGGCAGGGCGGGCTAATCCGATGGGCTCAATCAAAATTGACGACTCTAGGATTGAGGATAGATATTCAATCAAATCTTCACTCATTATCATTCTTAATTATTTCGAAGAGGCAGAAACTATATTACTACTGTCAATTAGTAATACCAAATGCAGTTTCTTTGCTTGCATAGGAGTACAACTTCACATGTAGTCTACTCCCTCTGTTTAGGGAAGGGATGACGTAAAAAAGATCCTACTCCATTAGAAAGTCCTAATTTCATTTGAATTTGCTAATTAAGAGATCGAGGATACAAACTGATGGGATATGTGTTGGACAATTTTGTTGCCATAAATAAAAGGGAAATTACGAAACTGAAATTAAAAATTAAACTTCAACTTATGTGTTAAATGGTCTGAACGAATAATCTCAAATTGTTAAATAATTTAAGGTTTGTAGATATGTGTGTGTACTACATCTGTCGGAGTGGGTTACGTTTTATAGGTTACAATTATACTCCTGATGTCTTGAGATGCACGCTAGTATTATCCATATTCCCTGAAATAATTGGTCTCGTTGCCCTCCTTTTACGATTTAAATGGTTGGTGTTCCCCAAGATCTTAGGTGAACAATGGCTAACTTGATCAAATTATTATAGATTTTGGCCAAGGGGTCTAAATTGATTGTCTGATCATAGTAGACAAGTTTAGGCAAATCATAGTGAGATATGATATCGAAAGTATTTAGACAATGATCAGAGAAAAATTGCCTATTGAGATATTTAAGAGGTATAAAAATATAAGTTGTCTGTTCAAATTTTAACCTAAGAATCTCATAAGGAAATTTAGAATCAATGGATGAGCTGAAATCATGATTGATCGACATCTAAAAACGAAGAAAAGCGTTAGCCGAAGAATAGAATATGTAGGACCCGTGCAGGCCGACTAGATGGGCGCGCGCCCGCGCGGGTGGGGGTGGGGGAAGGTGAATAGCCTTGCAATTAAATACTAAATATTTTATTAATTCTTTGCAAAGATAGATGTTAGTCTACACAGTTTATAAAAAGCAATAACATAAAAAATAGTAAGAGAATAGATAAGAGAATTTATTTAGTTGCAGCCAAGGTGATTGTTAATCCAAGACAATGGAAGCGCACTATCAAAAACCTCCTTTGGTATAGGTGGAGAAGCTTCTTACAGACTCTTGAAAGCTCAGACAAAAATTAGGAAAATCAATACAAGTTGTTCTTCTCTTCCTAGGTCTAGGGGCTATTTATAGCCTGAAAACTAAAGTTCTCGTTGTGCTGACGTGGACCTGAGGTGCCTCAGTTGTGATTTGAGATGTCTCAGATGGATAAACTTTTATTCACGCTGCCAACGGTAAATTATTGATAAGTGTTGATCTGAGGTGCCTCAGTTCTGACTTGAAACGCCTCAGTTCTGCTTTTGCGCAGAACCATTCTTCTCAACCGAGGCGCCTTCTCAAGCAACTAATGCCCCTTAGTGGACGATTTGGTCAAAGTCAACGTTATCGTTGACATGTTTACCTTCTGTCTGCATGGGTGATTTTTGGCAACCAGAGTTTGATTCACCCGAACTCGACTCCGGCCTTATCCTCGAACAAACATCCTCCCCAACTTCTAGTCCCTCGGACGTCACACACACCCTTCTTATCCACCTGTGTACAATCTTTGCGTCCCTCGGATGCATCGAGCCCGTTGGCTCCCATCCCGTGTTATTTTTTCCATCTGCATTGTCTTCTGCTTGACTTCCTGTGCTCCTAAGCTCCTGCACACTTAGATACATGAATCAAACCAATCAGGATCTATCTTGACTTGGTTGATCATATTAAAACTATCCTGGGGTATTTACAATCTCCCTCTCTTTGATGTGCATCAACCTAAGTTAACTTAGGATAAACACAATAAGAAAAACAAATATTATTTATGTAATAAATAAAATATGCAATTAAGTACAATAAATAATATAATTTTTCAAATTGACCACCTTATTAATTTAATCCTCATAACTCTCCCTCTTTGATCATAAAAAAAATAGAAAAAACATGAATAGGAAAAAAATTCTTGAAGGGAAAAAAATAATGTAGAAAATGTTGGACCTTGGATGGCTAGAGAGGGGGGAGTGAATAGCCAGACAACTCAAATTACTCGCTTCTTTGAACTTCCTTTCTTTCTGCGATTAGGTTAGCAGCGAAGACAAACAGAAAGAAAGAAACAGAAAGCAAAGCAGTAACAAAATACAGAAATGAAGAACGCAAACCAAACGCTAACTCACTACAAGAAAAAAGTTAAACAACAACGCTTTTTCCGCGTTGTCGTTAATGCTTAAAAAGCGATGTTGATGAAGCCGTTGTAGAAAGTATATCTACGACAACGCTTTTTCCGCGTTGTGGTTTGGAGCAAAGACAACGCTTTTTTCGCGTTGTCTATTGGTTTTTAAAAAGCGTTGTTATTGACGCTGTTGTTAAAAGTCAGGTATCAAAGACAACGCGGAAAAAGCGTTGTGGTTTGGCACAAAGACAACGCAAAAATCGTGTTGTGTATTGTTACTTAAAAAACGTTATCTTTTTAATAGGCAATGTTTTTCACAATTTATAATATTCACAATTTATAAACATTTTTATTCACAATTGATAATATTCACAATTTACAATATCCACAATTTACAAGCATTTTTATTCACAATTGATAATATTCACAATTTACACTGATAATAGTTTACAAAATTCACTTATAATACAGTGCATTATTTACAAAAGTGTTTGTATTCCATATTAAATACAAAAAATATCTCAATTCACAAGTTCTATAAAACTTCATCATTCACAAGTTGACAGCAATGACTTCTTTGTTGCTTAAAATTTCTAATGTTTCAGCAGTCATTTTTCTTCTGCTTTTACTCCAGAAGAAAATGTCTTCGGATCAGGAACAAGATTTCCCTGGAAATTCAACATAATATGAAAGAGAATAAGCACAAATATGCTAGCAAAAGCAAGCTAAATCATATTAAACAATTAACCTATGCCATGGGAAGACACAGAATATTAGATTAAATCTCATTAACATTTATTTAAAGAAAAAACACCATGGATATCCAAAATACAACTGTGAATCAATTTGCAAGAAGAAATGTCATGTCATTTTGCTATCAAGCTCAGCACTATCCAATATAATTGTTGATCCCTGATCATATAAGGCTAAACATAAATAAGATGGAATGTCATACTTAAGTCTTCTATTTTAAATTCATGTGTTTCAAGGAATTGGAGGTTGGTTCTCATTTTTAAATAATACCGTATAAGAGTCTCTTCCACATAGAATGCCAATCGAAATTGATGTATTGGGTATTCAGTACCTTATACAGATGTGATGAGGGAAAAAAATTATCAAGGCTAGTACTCATTACTGTCAAAATAGCATAACATGTTGCATCAATATTGCTACACTGCCTATTTACTAAAATTTGACGAAGTAATGTTAGGATCTGTATAAGAAAATAAACCAAAGGAAATGATGCGTGCTAAGAGAGAAATTTTTAAACAAAGAGCAGTATTAGAGAGCCTACTAGCAGGACTGAACAGAATTAGATTGTCTTTGAATTCATTGCATCATATGAGTGAATCTTGCCCAGAACCGTATTAGGAAGTATGCTACATACTACTTTACATGTGTAAACAATAACAGGAGGTTCCTCATTAGCAGACAAAAGATAGTGGTGTATTCAATTTTGTTAAATACAAAATTGAGAAAGGCAACTCTTTAACATACAAGACTCCTGACTTTTGAGAGTTGAGCACAATCAAATACTGTACTGTTTATCAAATACTGTAATGGTTTCCATAAATTTAGAAAAATATCTCATCTGAAAAGAAAGTTGAGCACAATCATAAAGAATAGTAATGCACGCTTCAGAGTTGTGGCATATTGTATAGTTGATGTAAAGAGTTTGCTCAACAAAAAAATCTCTCTCATCAATAACTACATTATGTAGTTCATGACAGAAAGGAAACAGAACTTTGCCGAATGTGATTTCTATAGGAAAACTACAGAACTCTATCTAAGAATGATGTTGAATGTGAATATTATGTCTAATTCCCTGTCTCTTCTTCTTTATCCATCCTCCTCTAATCCTCTACTTACTCTTTTTCCCCTTCTTGAATTTTTTATCGACACCATCTCATACATACATTATGTTGATTTCATCTAGCTAGATATCAATGACTGACCCAAATGAGATTTTAAACCTTGCAAACTACAAAAAGGTAAAAACTAAGCATATAAATTCCAAATTCGCATAAACAAATAGATATGCAATTAAATCACCCAGACTTGGTTACTAAAGAGGTTCCTCTTACAAGAAACTGTATCTAGGTACACTATCTACGATTTTCAGACACAAGTATGATTTCTATTAGTTAGATTAAACTTACAACAACATGATTTTCAATTTCATAAGCCATTGTAAGTGGGCCCTTGTTTCACACTTCATTGTGCTTCCTTCTAGGCTTCATTAGTTAGTCTACACCAAGGCATGCCTAAAATCCGAATACCAATTATGCTTAACTCTTAAGCAAGCTTAACAATTTGTAGCTATATCTTAAACTACACTCTAACTAATCAAAAATTACATTTCCTCAAGTCAAATAGCTAAGAATAATTAACAGATAAAAATTAAATGGATAGGCAAATAGCTGGCACAAAATTCTCAAGTCAAAACTAATAGTAACTTACCTCACCTACGCGTATAGAACTTGATTAGCCCATAACTCACAGTGAAGAACTTGATTAGCCGGCCAGAGAATATTTGATTGTCTGTAGCTTCGCAAATCTGAAAAACCTGCACAGATCAACATGCAATTCAATCAGATTAAAATGAAGAATAAAGGCTATATCAGTATAAAAATTGGGATAATCAAGTGTGATAGTTTCTCTTTTTTGACTGAAATGGCAAAAGCTTATTACACTTTGTCAGTATCCTTTTAGAAATTGCTCAAGGTCATCATCATACCTGGAAGATTTGAACGAACCAGAAGGTGGTTGCAGTGGTAATCAGGTTGTATACAAAATTTAAATCAGAATAAAACAGTGTATACCTCCATATGTAGCTCAGCTTCACATACTGGCAACAGAGAATATTATTAGGAAAAATAATAAAAAATTAGAATAAAACATTATGACTGGGGTGAGCATACTTGGGTGTTATCAAGAAAGACTGCTTCACATACCTCCATATGTTACAACTACAAAAGAATATAAAGCATACCTAGATGGACTTGTGAGGTAGAGACATGCTCGTTTGCAGTTTGTAGCATCTACATGCTCAACTAACAGGTCAACATCTTCCTCCTATATATTACACTGACAGAAGATTACAAAAGCTAGAAAATTTACACTGATAAGTATTATACAGATATCTTGTACTTGCATATTAATGCAAGCAAACATCCTTTCACTGCATGTGACAAGTTTTCCAAACTCACAAGTTTTACAACACATCATCCACTTAAGAGTTTCACGAGTTTTTCAATTCACAAGTTTCATAATCAATCCGCGATTGGGGCCAACTTCTGAAGCTCGATCTCATAACTATCCTTTAACACTGCCTAAAAAAATGGAATTAGAAATTATAGAAAATACAATATAATGTAAGCTACTTTTAAAAAAAACATCATTCTATGAACTTAAATCTAAATAGAATAATGATCTTGTATGATTCCAAACCTATTCAGAAATATGATCTTGAATGCACTCCGTCAACTCGGCCCGAACCTCATCAATTTGATCACGAGAGTAACCTGTTTTTGTGAACTGTGAACACAGACAAATTAAATTGGCGAGTGGTTAATGGGAAAAACAATCAACACTGATCACTTTGCAATTCTAAATAGTTAATGTCAAAGAATTTGAGATAAGCTTAATATAGTTACTATTGATCTCAGTGAATCTCTCTCGATAGTCTCAACTTCTTCAATAATTTGTTTCATGTATCTCATCACAAAAAAACCGCATTGTTTCGCATCCGGTTGTTGAGGAGCCTATATATGGTAATTATTGTCAAATAGTTAACGAAAATTATACACATTCCAATATATGTTAAACAAAAGTATACATACCTTAACTACTTCCCACTTAGCATTTTTTCTCCCTTTCCTTCCCTTGGTAGAATTAAACAAGCGTAATGCCCTTCATACGTTATGAATATTTGTTATATAAAATTTATATTAAAATATAAATTTACTGACAGAAATCTGAACTCACATTTCCATTACGTATTTACAATCAGCATCTCGAATGCGGGAACTAAGGGAATCCAACACATAAATAGTATCCTTGTAAGGTTCAATTACACTGAGAATCCAATGGAAACTAGGCAAAGACATATGGTTAGATCATAAAATTTAATAAATTAGCGAATGGAAGCATTTTAAAGTGAAGTTTTATTTTCACTTACCCGACATTACATGGCACCAAAACAATTTCATCTGATGATGCACCGGTTAGCCTATCAGCTAAAAGAGTTGCCCTTTGGTTCAGCGTTTCAAGCTTAGCTGTTTTGTCTTGTGCCATTTTTGCTAGAAATGGGATTTTGTGGGGATTCATAAATCTGAATTTCTTTGTAGTGTTATCTTTCAGCTTCTTTTTATACAGACACCTATCAATGCAAAGAAAATAAAATTAAGATACGAAACAATAATGTAAAGCAAACATAAGGATCACTCATAATGTTTCATTAATGAATATAAAACATCATCTGTGAATAAAATGTTTCTGAAATTGCTTAAATAATTTCACTTACCATATGTAGGCAACGATCAAATTTACTGAAATTGGCTCCAAATGATACAAAGAATTTATATCCTCAAGGTCCAGAAAAATTTCACAATCTTCATCAAAAACTTCATTATCTAAACGCAGTGATATACACCTTCCTCCATCTAGAGCATGCTTACTGTAACAATATAACATATGTAATGATCTTGGGACACTTGTTGACAAACTAGGTTTCTTTTGTGGTTGTTCAAACTTCTTCCTTCCAGGCTTCTAATAATATCAAATGTAAACAAGTTAGATAGCTAGGTTGACAATCAATACAGTCACAATTTAACTTGAACTATAATAACTCATATACCTTCTCTTGCTTCACAATCTGCTGTTCAGGCCAAGCCACAACAGATCCTATGGCATCACCAATGACTTCACATTCACTTGGAATTGGATATGGCAAACGAGCTGATTTGTCCACTGCTTGATCAATGGAGACTCGAATGCAATTAATGGGAAATGGAACACCATGAAGCATTTTATCCTGTCCATTGAAACCAACAATTGTACCATATGCAGCAATATTTGTGGCAGATTCCAATGTCAGCGCAACTGATTGACCCTAAAATATAAAAAGGCATTTCGATTATTTTCAGTTTATAACGCTATAATAAAAATGAATATAACTATAACTTTGCTTTTATTATACCTGTAACACATCATCTTTACGGATAATCTGTACATCATCTTCGTCAATATTCATCTGATGAAACTTCACCGAGCAACTACCTTTGTCATCAATTGAATTTTCCCATGCACCCCTTTTATGCATCATAGCTTCAAGTTTTTGGATGCGTACTTCTTGTTGTGAAATTTGCATCTTCGCCTCCTGCATCTCCCTTTTATGCTCAGCGATTATTTCTAGGGTAACATCAAATTTCTTCCTTGTTCTAGGAACATTGAAATAGATTGTTGGGTTGATATGACCTCCTATACCCCGCACGCGGCCAGCAATTTCTTGAGTATCAAGTGCCTTGGTCAGAATATCCTCTTTTGGTCCTTCAATTTGCAGCTTACCCTCCCTCTTTTGTTGTATATATTCATCCTGTTATGGAACATTAAAAGAAATTATTATTATACAAGGTATCATTTTATTAAATTTACAGGTTTTATGTATTGTTAATTTGCTTACAATCTTGTGGACTGTGTTCACCAAATCTTCTCCTTGAAACTCTCCTCCTTTGTTGGCGCGTCCTTTCTTCCACATAATAGCTCTGTTGATGTCTTTATCATCACATAATTCATTCGCCTACAACAAAGAAAAATCAAATGACAAATGTGAAATAATTTTATGTGAATCATTTGGAATGGTTCTTAAAGGAAATATAGTTTACAAATACTTACAATTTCTTCAGCAAAGCGTGCATATCCTTTGCGTGAGAGTCGATGAGGATATCTATTCTTTTTCCTTCGCTCTTTATTATCATCACTGAGTTTCTAGTTATTTCAAGCATGGGATATATCAAATTTGAATAATACATAGTGACTTTTGGTCGAACAGTTTCAAAAGAAAATATATTAAGAAACTTACAATGAATTCTTCTGAAATCCGACTAATGACAAACGCACGCCAATCTTCTCTTGTAATTTCAAAGCCAACAGGTGGCTCATTCAGCTCCTCAGGTTTGTCACGCCTGCTCATAATGAATTTTTGGGTGAGATGGGTTTTGTATTGCCTCCACTTACTGTTTGCAGATCTCAAACATCCCTTTTTCCACCTTGAATCCACATTATACATCAACTGTACATCACATAAGTGGAAAACATTAATAAGATTAACACAGACGACATTAAATATATATAATTAGAAGGTAAAGATTATAATTGTTAAAAATTGCTAACTTACATTCACTGATTCCCATATTAATTCTTTACTAGCAGCTGGGACATGCTTCCATGTCTTGTATTTAATATTAATTTTTTGCCGAGCCAGCACACCAATGTAACTTTGCATCGCTACAGCAGCTGGTCCTATCGGTTGTCCTAATTGATTGAATGACACATCCTTTCGAATACCTTGCATTCTTTGCTTCGAAAGCTTATCTAACTGTGTCCGACCTCTAGAAGTTCTTGAGGTGGTGGTTTCTTTGGAATCCGCCACTCTATCAACCTCGCAACTCTGTTCAATGTCATCTATTCTGACTTCTTTGCCCTTATTCTCCAACTTAGCAATTTGGCTTATTCTTTTACTCTTCCGAACTGACTGACCACCTTCACAACTTGCTTTAGTAGATGCCATTGATCTGTAACAACTTATACTGAGCAACATAAGTTGTAGTTAGCGACATGCATAAACTCACAGCAACATGATAAATTAAACGATAAAAGCACAGCAATATGATAAATTTACAGCAACAAGATTAATTTACAGCAACAAACTCACAGCAGTATGATAAAAATTGAAAGATAATAGCAGAAACTTATATTGTCCACATAATTATCCCCACAGGTTAAATGTTTACAAACTAAAATTCAAAAGTAGAAACTGTGTAATTAAATATTGTCAATCCAACTTCCATCACAGTCTTCACGAATACATGGCGGTTCATTATCATCTTCTCCGTCAATATCCATTGATGCTAACCCCCTACTAAAACATTGATAGTGGATAGCAGTGTCCTCTAACTCTTCGCCTTGTAGGTATTCAAAGTACTCTCTGTTTGGTGTTGCAAGTACAACACTCCATAAAGGATCTTCAGGATCTTCAATATAAAATACTTGCTTTGCTTGGCTAGCCAGGATAAAAGCATCAGATTTGAATCCAAGTCTATTGAGGTTTACCAATGTGAAACCAAGATCATCTACTTTAATACCGTTATTATGCTCCACCCAATTACATTTAAACATTGGAATTTGAAATTTATGGTAATCAACTACCCATATTTCTTCTATAACTCCATAAAAAACCATATCTGACACAATAGGTTTTTTATCTTTTGCACTTGCAACTTGCATTGTCTTTGCAACTAAGCTGACTCCAGAGTTTTGAACAACTCGTATAGCATCCCGCTCTTGTGTAGCATAAGTAACCCCATCAATCAAATAGCTAGAGTACTTTAGGACTTGCTTGTTGGGTCCGCAAGCTAACCACTTCAATCTTTCTGAAACTTGATGAGTCGAATGGTCAACTACATCAATAACCTATATTTTTAATGTAAAAAACTTTGAGTTATGCATAAATATGATAATGATTGTATACCAATATGTAATACTAAAGTAACTTACACGATCACGCAACCAAGTAATAAACGTTCGATTATGCTCATCTTGTAACCACTTCTTGGACTTAGCCTTACGAGGAAAATTTTCATTCAAATACGCCATATGTTCCCTAATCAAATTATTTGGTATTAAAAAACCAATAGAACGTAAGAAAACCACATTAAAATATTAATAAGTTAGATTTCTTACTCGATATAGATATCAATCTCATCATCATTTGCCAATACGTAACGATGTGCTTGCGTCAACTCATCGTGAGTAGTGGAGCAGACTACTGCACCTGATAAAGGCTGAGTAAGTTCTATTTGTCGATGACTTGATGGGATCCCAATTGTGTGCACACTAGACAGATAGTATGAGCAAAATTCAACAGCCTCTTCAGCAATATAACTGTCACGCCCCCAGAGGCACATGCTTGCTCGAAAATCGGGCAACATCTCCCCTGTACGGCGGACAATATGGGACAATTTATACATATATCTCACCACCAATATAGCTCAGCCACAAGCGGCTGGCATCACAATAATAAATAACAGATGGCTCAGCCATCACAACTGTAATATGAAACACAACCACTATACCCAATACGGAAAAGTAACTCAACTCTGAAACAACTCCAAACCAAAATCACCCGGTGAAACTGAAGGACTGAGGGACTGGCGACTGGATCATCTCCTGGCTCCAAGCAATACCACTACCTGCTATCTGAAACAACAAAAAGGGAAGCAGGGGTGGTGAGTCCGGGCGGACTCTGCGGGTATATGAGTAGACAATAAGCATGGCATAAATAAGATAACGAAGTAGAGAATCCAAAGGTACAGTCCATAAGAAATATCAGATTTACCTAATCATGCATAACCAATATAATACGACATGGTATAAAATCGAATAATAACTAAACAGGTATAGAATAACTCAACAATAATAACATCAAGATAGACATGCATGTCATACATATGCAACAATCATAGATCATATAAGTGCATCAAACACAAGCAAATGCATAAAAGAAATACGTATGCACATGATGCAATGACATGTGTCACCCCTGACGCCAGTCAAGCCGTCAACACATCCCATCTGTGTGACCGAGTGGGTAGGGCTGTGACAACTGTACCACTCCAACAACAACAATAACCAACAACAATAACACCACATAAGGCGTGGTTGAGTGGACAGGATGCTGGGAGCCTACACTCCAAACCCCAGTACATCGGGGGAGCTACCACAGCTACAATATCCCTCAAAACAAACAACGGTGAGGGTGAGCCACCAACAACTCATCCCTCTAAAACAACTGTGAGGGTGTCACTGTTTGGCATAACAGGACAGGTGCTCGCACTCTAATATCTACCACGACAACAAGTGGTTGAGTGAATCGAGCACAAATATGACTAACGACAGCTTAACCAAATGTAAGCCAACAGTCGTTAGTATGCAACGTGCAAGTATGGTGCATGATATACGATGCACGAACAACCGAAGAAACAACGATGCAATAAAATCCATCGAGTAAAACATGCATCGATATAACCAATCCAAAAATCACAAACCAACGATTATGCACCTACACTACTAGGTAGGGTATTTCTAATGCCAAATAATACCTAATTGGGTTTAATGGACTTCTAAGTGCTCGCGTACAAACGGCACTTTACTTTACAGAATAGAAAACCAATAGTGGACTGTACAGATATGAATTTAGGAATACTCAAAGATCAACGAAGGATAAGTCTCAACGGCGATATTTTAAATAACGACAAAGAACAAGGTCAAGCAACCTACTTAGACATAACAGTCATGCTTAAAGGTAAAGGAAACTACTCGAGTACAAAGGAGAAGTACCTGCCTTTTATTTGTAGAACGTGTCCAATAAATCTCCCACGATCAACCGTATGACTCCGAATCAAGGTCCTGTATTTATATGGAAGTTTAGCCATTTATACCTTCATAGAGTAGCTAAACTATACATTAAGCATAATTATAGTTATTCATCTACTTAATTAAATCTTATTATTAAACTTAATTACAACATTCAATAACCCAACCAGAAACTCTCGATAGCCCCTAATGAACAAAAGATTCCAAAATCAAAATCCCACCATATCAATAGAAATTCGAATTAGAGGTCACTGTTTACTCCTAGAAAGGTCAATCCAACCATGACTGAACCCAAATCTGAACAAAATAAAACTTCCAATAGGTAACTGACAATAACAAAGATGATTTACCACAATAGAATAGAGCACGTAGCACACAATACTCATTATAGGGAATCAATATCCGAATCTACAAATCTGATGCTAAATCACCGCAATAACAAACCTATGAACTTGATCAGTCTATTCAAGTTGATCTAATCACATAATCTCCCGAACTAAACTACTAATTATTCACCCAATTAAAATCCTAACAGTACCGACACTCACCTGGAAAATGGAAGTAATCGACGGAAATCAAAGTCGGCAAAGGTGAGGTTCGCGCCACCAAGAGCTCGCGGCAAAGAGGCAATCGCTCACTCGACCTAGGGCTGCGGCGCTGGCTTGCTTGCGTGAGGCGATGGCGACGCACTCTGCTCGTACGCACTGGAGAAGGAGAAGATTCCCAAGGAGGAGATGGAGGTGCGTCGACGAAGAGAACCGCAGCGTCGCTCGTGAGAAACCGCCTCTGGTCGAAGAAGTCGGCGCGTGCGTGCGTCGTCCAGAGAATAGGGAAGAGGGGTTCGGTTGAGATTTTAGGGCACGGGCTGAGACAGAGGGATTTAAAGTTTTTTTTATATAACTGTTTTTTTTAGCAATTTTACAAAAAGACCCTCCAAGTTTGGGAAATTACAACTAAGCCCTTGAAAGTTTCGGTGTTCAACAATAACATTCAGCCATACACCCTTCAGGTCGATTGCGATTTCGCACATAACCCTTCAAAATTTTCATGTATCTTTCAAATGGATACATATACCTATACCAAACTGGTCCACATAGTTTCACCTCCCGCACTAGATGAACAGTTAAATGAATCATTATATCAAAAAATGAAGGGGGAAAATACTTTTCAAGTAAACACAATATTGTCACAATCTCTTTTTGCATATCATCCAATCTTGAGACATCTATCACTTTATTACATAACATATTGAAGAAGAAACATAAGCGAGTGATAGTGACTCTGACATGTTTGGGCAAAACTCCACGTATCACCACTGGAAGCAATTGTTGAATTAAAGCGTGGTAGTCGTGTGACTTAAGGCCAACAAGTTTCAAGTCCTTCAACGACACCAGGTTTTTAACATTGGATGAGTAACATGATGGAAGTTGTATTCCATACAACGAATTCAAAATTTTTCTTTTCTCATCCTTACTAAGTGTATAGCATGCTGCTGGCAAAAATGTTTTCTTCTCCCCCATCCTTGGTGCCAAATCTGTCCTTACATTCATTTCCAAAAGGTCTAATCTCGCTGCTAATCCATCCTTTGTTTTTCCTGGAATATCAAGTAACGTTCCGATAAGACTTTCACATACATTCTTTTCAATGTGCATCACATCAAGAACATGTCGAATGTGTAGATGTTTCCAATACTCAAGTTCAAAGAATATTGATTTTTTTTTCCAACATGATTTTACATCATCATTCGATTGAGACTTTCTACTCATTTTTCCCCAATGACAATTAATTCTTTCAACTCTTTCAAAAACCTCATCGCCACTTAATGGTTTAGGTGCCGGGTTCAACTCTTGCTTCCCATTAAATGCCTTCCGTTGCCTTCGATAAGGATGAGTTGCTGGTAGAAACCTTCTATGACCTGTATAAGACATTTTCCTACCATGCTTCAACCTTGTTGAATAGGTTTCTTCACCACAAATCGGACATGCATGATATCCTTTAACAATACATCCAGACATGTTCCCATATGCAGGAAAATCATTGATTGTCCATAACAAGATAGCCCTAAGCAGGAATGTTTCTTGCTGATATGCATCATATGCTTCGACACCTATATCCCATAAGATTTTTAAGTCATCAATTAGAGGTGCTAAGTAAACATCAATATCATTTCCCGGCTGTTTGGGACCAGAAATTAACAATGTGAGCATCATAAATTTCCTCTTCATACACAACCATGGAGGAAGATTATAAGTAATCATTAAAACTGGCCAACAACTATATGCAGAACTCATTAAACCATAGGGATTCATCCCATCAACTGATATAGCTAATCTGAGATTTCTTTACTCAATACCAAAATCTAGCCACTTGCAATCAACTGTTTTCCAAGAAGGTGTATCAGCTGGATGGCGCAAATATCCATCACAAAGTCTGTCTTCCGCATGCCAAGTCAACTGCTTAGATATATCTTTATTCCGAAACATTCTTTGAAATCTTGGAATAGGAGGGAAGTACCACAAAACCTTTGCAGGAACTCCTTCCTTTATCGTACTTTTTTGGCCCAACTTCCACCTCGACATCCCGCAAGTAGGGCAATTGGTTAAATTCTCATACTCCTTCCGGTATAAGATACAATCATTAGGGCAAGCATGAATTTTTACATAATCCATCCCTAATGCAGATAAGCTTTTCTTTGCATCATACAAAGATAAAGGCAATTCATTGTCATCTGGAAGTATTTCTCCTAACAAACTGAGTAGATCAGTGAAACTTTTATCACTCCAACTATATTTGGCCTTCAAGTTGAATAATTTCACAATTGCAGATAACCTTGTAAATTTAGTACATCCAGGATATAAAGGTTTCTCGGCGTCTTCAAGTAACTTATTGAATTGGGTTGGATTCTCAGCATAACTATCATATGTATCATGAACCATATTTATTGGTTCATCACGAACATATTCTCTAGGCCCTACTGGATCAATTTCATTTTGTGAAATCCCTATCGTAGATCTTTCGTCGTGCCATATCCATGTATGATATGTCATATCTATACCGTTACAATACAGATGTGCCCTTATAGTTTGTATATTTTTCTTCTTTAGATTACCACATTTTGCACATGGGCAAGATATTCCCATATTCGGATCATTACTGTTTTCCAATGCAAATATCAAGAAAGCCTCAACTCCATTCTCATATTCACGGGATAGTCTATCCTTTGACATCCATTCTTTGTCCATTCTTGTTTTAACTAATAAATCAACGATGAGCTAATACCTAAAAAGGAACTGTAATTAATAAATCTAAAATATTAACACAAACAATAGTGTGAAATAGTAACAAAATATTCAAACAATTAATCAAAATTATATGTAGCTGTATGATTAGCAAAACATAGGAAGTAAATAATGTAGTAATACGCAATTGGATATTGTGTTAGCTTATTTCCTCAAGAGAAAAGCAGGTAGAACACTATATAATAGGCCATGTTACTTTTACTATCTCATTCAGACTAATAATACAGATTATTCTTTCTTTAAAATGCAGATCTTGGGATTATCTTCAAAAAATATATATATACAAGATAGAGATTTTATTGAGGCTCAATGTATGCTTAGTTGCTTTAAATATGGATTCGACGGTATAATAGTCCCTTATGTATTACTAGGTTGATTCCATCTCCACGTAGAAGATGATAGTAGAGGATGATAATTCTTAATATATCAACTAAAAGGTCTTTTAATAGAAGCTATGCTTCAATATCTAACATTGTATTCAGAAAATTTTGGTACATATCAGATCTAAAATAGATACATTTCTATTAATGTGGCTAAATGTGAAAAATTTTGGAATTTTTATTAATGTGGAAAATTTTGGAAAATTTTCTATTAATGTGGCTAAATAGATACATTTCTATTAATGTGTCTAAATGTGGCTAAATAGATACATTTCTATTAATGTGGCTAAATTTTGGAAAATTTCTTAACATCAAGTTGGCTAAATGTGGAAAATTTTTATTGCTTTGTTTATGTTTCTTTACGTTTGCAGGATGTTTGGAATTCGTTGCTTTTATCCTATTCTTAGTAATAGTCATACAGAGGAAGATAATACAAAGGAAAAGTGTCAAAAATTTTAAAAAAAATATTGAAATCTTTATAGAAAGGATTACTGATCTTACAAATCCTCCATTCGACATACAGAAAATGAGGGATGCTTTTTCTTATGTCACCTTATTTTGAAACAGTGATTATTTTTTCACTTGTTTGCCAAAGATTACCATTTCTTCTTTCTGGTGTCAGCCGGAATTCTTTTGTATTGATTCATAGGAAGTTGCGAACAAATAAAGGATTAGGAGGGAATAATTGATTAAGCGAATAGAACTTCTTCTATTAACTTAAATTTCTAACTTAGATAAATTATTCAAACAATTCACATTTCAAACTATAAGTAAGTTCGATTAGTAGTTTACTACAGAGAAATTTTTTGGCTGAAATTTCATAGGTAGGAATCCAATATATTGTTATCTATAGATGACTCTTTTTTTGTAAATGTCTGTTAATCAATCAATGGATTCAATTCTTCAGAAACATTATCAAGAAATAAACGAGTAGAGTCAAGTAAAACATCCGAACAAAAGATCCATTTTATCATTTAATTTCTGCAAAACAAATATAATATTTTGATTATGTAGACTGGATAACCTCTCAATCTGAATTTGTATATCTCCCAACATATATGTTACGGAATAGATCAAAGTCTCTTGTATTCTAATATCTTCGGTGAATGACAGACTTATTCTAAAGATTGAAACATTATGAGTGAAGAAAAATGCATACTGTTGTACTTTTATAAAACATCATCTGTGAAGAAAAATGGATACGTTATGCATACTGTTATCTTTTATTTCATTCGTAGATTCTTAGAACACCTGATCTAGTACACCTAATAGCATACTGTTGTACTTCCAGGTTTGGGTTGCAACAGACACTGGGAATCTGGAAGTAGCATACATTCCATTTCAGAAACCCTTAAGGATTTCGGAAACCCTAAACTGGAAAATGCCTAGGGTTTTAGAATCTATCGATCTTACTCCCAAAGCGGTAAGAGAGAAGTGTGATTCGAGGAGGATGTACCTTGGTGTAGTAATTTGCAACCCCCTTCTCCCCGAGCGTCACCAGCAGAAGCTTGAAATCTGACCACCACAGAGTCAGAACGTCGGCGACTGCGAGAGAGAGAGATGGAGAGGGTAGTGGCGAGCGTCGTGATGCTGCCGCTGGGGTTCAGTTTCCACTCAACGGACGAAGAGCTCGTGGAGGATACTTCTTGGTGGTGAGCTAGGAGAAGATGTATGTTCACCAGATCGTACACAATGTCGATTTCGTGGAGAGGAGAGGACGAGGGAGGTGGCAATGAGGGAGGTGGAGGGAGGTGGAGGGAGATATTTCGCGGAGAAAAGAAGCGCGGAGAGATTTTTCGCGAGCCGCCGAGGGTTGGCAATGAGCGAGGTGGAGGGAGGGGATGTGTTTTTTATTTTAGCGGGAAATACAACAACGCTTTTAAAAAACGCTTTTGTAACAGCGTTGTCTTTCATCCGAAACCACAACACTAAGCACATCGCATCATTATAAAACGTTGTCGTTATTAAAAAGTAAAACACATAGACAACGCTTTTCACTAAAAACGTTGTAAAACAAAAAAAGACAACGTTTTTTTTTTAAAAAATGTTGTCGATTGGGCGTTGTTGATTGCAAAAATTCTTGTAGTGACTCAAGGGGTTTACAAGGTTCGGGGATAACTTGCCCCTACTCCTTGGCGTGCCAGTGAGGTGGGCGATCCCTTGATCGTCGGCAGATCAAGCCCCGGAACTTCCGGATATAATAGAGCCTCCTTCTCGGTGGAGAAACCTCTTCACAATCGTCTCAAGATGATATGAGATTGAGTACAGGAGATCACGAGAGAAACGCTCACACAAATCTCACAGGAACGCTCAAGAGAGAAGCTACACAGAGAGCACAACACCACAGCGAAACCCACAGCAACAACCTTTGCTTGTTTTTCCTGTCTGTTCTATCCCGCTCCTCTACTTCCCAACTTCTCTTAAGCGTTTATTCACCATCGCCAGGCTCCATCAACACCCACTGAGCCACAGCCTGACCCACTGACTCCACTGAGCGCTCAGTCCACTGAAGACCTCTTCAGCTGAGCCTCCGTCAGTCAACAGTCGCGCCAAAAGCCGTTGAAACCTGCGAAGGGAAAATGGACAAACCTGACCGAAGCGAAAGTCTCCAGTTGACCCTCCTTCTTGGTTTGAGTCATCCCTGTCTCACCAGCAAAATCATCAGAGGATTAGAAAAGTATATCAAAAGGAAATCAATAGGTATCAGAAGGGTTCAGTGCGAGATCAAAGCGTCTGACAGTGTTTTCAAATTAAAGTTCAGACACTTATCGATCACCAAACCGATCAGTGATGACCCTGATCGATCAGGCTACCTCCTGATCGATCCAGTGACTCTCTGATCGGTCACACTGACCGATCAGGGATCGTGGATTGGTCACTCTGACCGATCCAGCAGTTCACTGAGACCTCAAGGCCATAACCCGCAGCCCTTCCTAATCTAAGCCACCTGATCGATCACCTGACTGATCAGGGTGTCACCTGATCAGTCACAGTGACCGATCAGGTCACTCCTGGACCGATCAGGACCCATCCTGATCGGTCCAGGAGGCCTTGATCGGTCACACTGACCAATCAAGCCCTTCTCCAGAAAGCTACTGATCTCTTCTCCGATCGATCACCAAAACGATCAGAAGCCAAATAGAACCATTCTGTTCTCATCTTGATCGTTCACCAGAATGTTCAGACACTCTGGATCGGTCACCAGACCGATCTATTTATAGGGGAACTCGTGCCAACTCCTGATCGGTCCCCAGACCGATCAGGTCACTTGGCTAACTCATGCTCAGTCACCTAGCTTCACTCGCTAGGACCCAGCTTCACTCATCGAGGTTTTCGTCACCTGGCTTCACTCACCAGGACCCGGCTTCACTCACAGGGATTTCAGTCACCTGGCTTCACTCACCAGGACCCGGCTGGCTTCACTCACCAGGACTCGACTTCACTCACCGGGATTTCAGTCACCTAGCTTCACTTGCTAGGACCCGGCTTCACTCACCGGGATTTCATTCACCTAACTTCACTCACTAGGACCCGGCTTCACTCACCGGGATTTCATTCACCTAGCTTCACTTGCTAGGACCCGGCTTCACTCACCGGGGTTTTCGTCACCTGGCTTCACTCACCAGGGCCCGCCTTCACTCACCGGGATTTCCGTCACCCGGCTTCACTCACCGGGACTCGGCTTCATTCACCGGAGTTTCCGTCACCCGGCTTCACTCACCGGGACCCGGCTTCACTCACCGGGGTTTCGTTCACCTAGCTTTACTCACTAGGATTTCGTGCCCAGTCCCCGACCAGAACTTAAGTCAAACTCATCCAACCAAACTTAAATCGGTGTCAACATCAAAACAACAATCGGGTCAGACTGCATCAACGAAAAATTGATAATTTTCATCACAGAAAATATTTTTCATTGAAAAATTGATAATTTATGAAAATTATTTCCAAAATTATATTTACGCTTTAAAAAATTTTGATAATTTTTCTTAATGTTCAAATTACAAAGTACATATGTCAAAAAATCTAAATGATCAGAGATAATTTTCTAAGTAATTTTACAATTATAAATACATTTTTTGATAAAGAATTTATAAAAAAAATTAACTATCTTTTAGAAAATTTCTATAATTTTTTTTAAAGTACCAAATGAGTATGTATACCCAGCACTGGAATAATTTTTAAAATAAAATAAATTTTTTATGCATCAAAAATTAATTTTCATCATAGAACTTAGAAATTTTGAAAAAAAAAATTAGAATTAGAATTTTACTTCAAAAATTTAAAAAAAAATTGTAATGGTCCAAATGTAACATATACTTTCAAAAAATTAGATTTCTCAATAATATTTTTCTAAGTATTTTTAAAATTAAAAATTCAATTTTCATAAGGAAATTCAAAAAAATTCATTTAATAGTAAAAAAACTCTAAAAGAATTTCAGGGAGTGGACAAAGTTTTTATATATCATAAAAAATTCAAAAATTAATTAAATCTAAAGGTTACTCATCGACTTGGATTTTTCTAATAATCAAGAAATTTACAAGAAAATTAATCAATTACCAAAAGAATTAACAGTTTAAAACAAATTTAGGTACCCAATATAAATTCCTGCCTACAAAATTAATTAGAAATTTTGGTGGAATGTAACTATTAGACACTTTTATGATTTGACTCTTATGATTCCTTAAATACCAATTAAGTTCTCTGTAGTACCTAATATTCCTTTTAGGAAAAAAAATATATTTGAGCATGCAAATCTTTTTCTAATTTTGTTATATGTGCTTTTAATTTTTAATTTTTAATTTTTAAACTGTCAAACAGATCTAATGGACATGCATTTGCTAACTTATTTTTTAGATCTATATTTTTATCCTTAATTTATATAAAAATAGAAGCAAGGATTTTATACCAGAATACAACTCATCTGGATGAAGCTTGCATATTTCACTTACCATTTCGTCGTGTCTGAAATTAGATACTCCCCTTTCATCGTTGCTTTCTTTTGTAGATTTCCCTCTTCATCGATACTCATGTCAAAGGTTGTTTTGTCGTTCTCCTCCTGATGACTTGCTATTAGTGCAAGTGCTGCGTATTCCTCGAGTTCGAACTTTGATGATGAATTGTCTCATATAGCCTTCAAGTTCTTATGCTTAGACTTATTTTCTTTTTTCCTTCTTTTTGTTTTTCAATTTCGGACAGTGATCCTTGATGTGACCTTCTTCATCATAGTGGTAGCATCTAATTTATTTTTTTCTTAGAGAGTGTTTCTTGCCCTGCGTCTTATTGAATTTGCTAGACTTAAAGTATTTACTCAAATTTATTACCATATAGGTTGTTTCCTCTTCGTTGGCCGAAGACTCCGTATCAGGTTCGACTTTCCTCGTGTTCAAGGCAATATTGTCCATCCATTTTTTCCAATGAACCGAGACTCGTGAAGTTCTAAAGTAGAAAATAATTCTTCTAAAGTACTTACTTCAAGCTTTTTGGAGATGTAGTACGAGTCTAATATGGATGTCCAATTCGGTGTTCTTGAAAACGCATTTAAAGCATACCTTTGTGAATCTCGATTTGTTACCGATTCTCTGAGATTTGTGAGTCCGGTGATCAATTCTTTTATTCTTGCATGTAATTGTGCTACCTTTTCTCCTTCCAATCGGGGATCTTGTACAGACAAGTTGGAGAAGATCTCTTTTTACCAACTTAGCTTCCGAGGTTCCCTCGTGCTGTTCTAGGAATTTCTCCCATAGCTCCTTTGCTAATTCATAGTTATCGACTCAGTATGTCATGCCCTCAGAGGCACATGCTTACGCAAAAATCGGGCAGCATCTCCCCTGTACAACGACAAGTTGGAGCATATATACATAACACCTCACCAATATAGCTTAGCCACAAGCGGCTACATCACAAAAATAAAGAAAATAAACACAACCACGCAGTTTATAATAATTGGATGGCTCAGCCATCACAAACAAAAAAGAAAACTCCAAAGAACGTCCAAAAGAAACGTACCAGCTTAATACGAAATAAACAACACTCTACTAAGATAAATATCAGACTAATAAAACAAATCCAATCTTGAAAATGAAAATGCGGAAACAATGAAAATGCAGAAATAAAGTACTGCGATAATAACCCAATATGGAGACAAACTCGACAACGTGGGACTGACAACTAGATCCTCTCCTAGCTTCAAGAAATGCAACTACCTGCTATCTGAAACAAAAAGAAGAATCGGGGGTGGTGAGTCCGGGCGGACTTAGCGGGTATATAAATAGACAATAAGCATGATATATGAAGATAAAACAAGTAATGAAATCAACAGGTACAATCTCTAAAAATATAAGAATACCTAAACATACATAACATATATAAAACAATATGGTATAAAACCGAATAATAACTAAGCATGTATAAAACAACGTGACAAACATAAAACCAACATATACATGTATGTCAACCAAATGCATCAACCATAGCTCATATTAATGTAGCAAACACAAGAAAATGCATAAATGCAATAAATGCATATGATGCAATGACATGTGTCACTCCTGACGTCAGTCAAGCCGCTAACACATCACATCTGTGTGACCGAGTGGGTCGAGTTGTGACAACTGTACGCACTCCAACAAATACCACTAATACATGTGGTTGAGTGGACAGGATACTGGGGAGCCAACTGTTCCAAACCCCGGAATAAAGAAGGAGCTATCAACAACTCTAGTATCCCTCTAAAATAACGGTGAGGGTGTCATTGCTTGCCTACAGCTGCAATATGTGTGGCATAATAGGATAGTTGCTCGCACTCTAGCAACTACCACGACAACAAATGGTTGAGTGAACTGAGCAACTAAATGACTAACGATGGCTTAACCATATGGAAGCCCAACAGTCGTTAGTATGCAACATGCAAATATGGTGCATGCTACAAGATGCACAAACAACTGGAAAACAACGATGCAACAAAATCCAACAAGTATCAATGATGCAGCGATACAACCAACCAAGTATCGAAAACCAACGATTATGCATCTACACTACTAGGTAGGATATTTCTAATGCCAAATAAACTTAATTGTGTTTAATGAACCTAATTGTGTTTAATGAACCTCTAAGTATTCACGTATAAGCGGTACTTTACAGAACAGAAATTTAACGGAAGACTGTACGGATATGAAATTTCAAATAACTCGAAGATCAACGAAGAAAGGTATCAACGACAACAATAAACAATCAACGGCAAAGAATAAGGTCAAGCAACCTATTTAGACATAAACAATCTTGCTTTAAGATAAAAGAACTACACGAGTACAAAGGAGAAGTACCCGCCTTTTATGTACAACGTGTCCAAATAAATCTCCCATGATCAACCGTGTGAGTCCAAAGTCAAAGTCCTGTATCAAGGACTAAATTAGCTATCTATACTATTAAATAAGTTAACCAAATAAAATATTAAACATGATTAGGATTCATCTTAATTACAACATATATTTAAATAAATCCCCAAACAAAATAAAAATTTTCAATAGGTTAAGCACCCAACATAACTCAAGGAACAACGTCCGATCTATGATTTAAACCAAATCCGTTAAGCTAATCCTTAATTCAACTCTAAACAAACTCCAAATCCAACTAGGTACATCAATAAGGTCAAGCTACTAAACTAAACCATATAGCTCTTCCTTATTCCCTTGAAAAACAACACTCAACAAGCAAACATGGACCACTCCAATTACACTAGCACATCGACAATGGCAACATTATATTTATAATATTTCTCTATTCAACTGGACATTCGTTATATGCATTTCTTATCATCAGATCACAAAGTTACACACTATCATCATCCTGCATAACTAAGGCTATTTACAGCACATCAACACTCTCATTCTCTTCAGTCCTATTACCGTCGTTGACATCAACAACTTACCTCAGTTATAACAAACTGTGATGGACTTATAACACAACAAACTCTCACGACACAGCCAATTCCATGAACTAGTCCAATCAAATTCAACTATCAACCCACATAGCAAATCGAAAACAATGATTCATCCAAGCAATTATTTAACAACAACTACACATACCTACTTGAATCTTGCATCGGCTGGTTGAAGAGAAGAGCACTGCTTCCCACCGGGAATGCTCCTCTGCCAGAATTAGGTGGACGATCCACACAGAGGTGGGGCAAAGGCGTGCGAGAGGCGCGACGTCGGCTAGGGTTCCATGCGAGGGCAACGGCGGACTAAGTGGGTGTCGGATCACACGAAGGAGAAGAGGAAGGAGGAGGGAAGGATGGCGAAGGGGAGGTGCGGCGGTTTCGGGCGGCCGAACGGCTGCAGCGTCTGGAAGGAAAACGCAAAGGATCGGGGGAGAAGAAGAGAAAACTACTTCGGAGGAGGAACATTAGGGTTTTAAAATAGTTTTTGGCTTTTTACAATAAAGCCCTCCAAGTTTGGTTAATCCAAATAAAGCCCTTAATTTTAGCTTTTTAACCCTTTTAGCCCTCCAAAATTCTGATATTTAACACAGTAACTTCTTATGCCAGTAGTACGGTTAGCAGATGAAACTTTGCTTTCTCGTTAGCTATGACATCAACTTGTTTCTTTTTCGTTCAGAGGGGCTCTTCCTTGTCCTCGTCATTGTTATCTTTAGGAGCTATAAAATTATTTTCATTATTAAAAGTAATTCAAAATTAATTTTAAAGAATACCTCCATTCGGCGTTTCCATATCGCGAACTCCCCCTCAAACTTTAGCGGGTAGATGCTTGGTATGGCTATCGCTTATGTGCTTTATTTGGCGGTTAGTCCTTCAAAAGCAAACCTATCTCTGATACCACTTGTAGGACCCATGCAGACCGGCTAGAAGGAAGTGAATAGCCTTGTAATTAAACACTAGATCTTTTTGCTAATTTTTTGCAAAGATAGAAGTTAGTCTACGTAATTTATAAAAAGTAACGACATAAAAAATAGTCAAAGACTAGACATGAGGAATTTTCTTGGTTGCAACCAAAATAATTATTAATCCAAGATAATGGAAGCGCACTATCGAAAACCTCCTTTGGTGTAGGCAGAGAAGCTTCTTATAGACTCTTGAAAGTTCAGACAATGATTAGGAAAATCAATACAAGTTATTATTTTTCTCTTCTTAGGTCTAGGGGACTATTTATAGCCCAAAAATTGAAGTTATCATTGTGTTGATGTGGACCTAGACGTCTTAGTTGTGATCTGAGACCCCTCAGATGGATAAACATTTAACCATGTTGCCAACGGTAAATTGTCAATAAATGTTGATATGAGGTGCCTCAGTTCTAGTCTGCGGCGCCTCAACTCTGACTTGAAGTGCCTTAGTTTTGCTTTTGCGCAGAATCGTTCTCCTCAACTAAAGTGTCTTCTCAAGCAACTGAAGCACCTCAGTTGACCATTTTGTCAAAGTTAATGTCAACATTGACTTTTTCACCTTTCGTCCGTATGGGTGATTTCCGGCCAACCAAAGTTAGGTTCACCCGAACTTGACTCCGACCTTCTCCTCGAATGGGCTTCCTGTTGGAACTTTTGCGTCTAGCTAGAGGAGAGGGGTGAATAGCTTTTCTTGAATGTTGCCTAGGAAATATTAGCCAAAGCACAAGAGAAAGATAGCCAAAAATAATTAAGAATTAAGATAATGCTAACTCTCTTGATTTACTTGGTCTCCATTTCCTTGAGGTAACTAATCTAAGAATCCACACCCATATAATCAAACTCCACTATCCTCTTCTCCTTTTCAATCAAGCTTGAAGGTGGAGAAACCCTCACAAGATGATCTCTTCCTCTTTTACAAGATAGAACTTAGAGTATAAGGAAGTGTCACGCCCCTAGAGGCACATGCTTACTCGAAAATTGGGCAACATCTCCCCTGAATGACGGACAAGTTGGGGCATATAATACATAATCTCCGCACACATATATAGCTCAGTCACACACGGCCGACATCAAAATAGCAAGTAAATCCACAACCACACAATTTATATCAATATTAATGATAACCATAACTAAAACTTAAACATCGCAAAACCTTTACGTCTTTTAGTAGAAATAAAGCTAAAACGAAAGTTTGAGTACAAAGAAAAACTCCAACATGAGTCCAAAATAAACATATCTCTACTACGAGAATATCGGACCAATAAAAACTATCCAGTCTATGAAGTAAATGTGAAAAATAACGAAAATGCAGAAACAAAGTATTGCGATAGTAAACCAAATACGGAACAAACTCGACACCGTGGGACTGACAACTGGATCCTCTCAATATAACTACTTGCTACCTGAAACAAAAATAAGAAGCAGGGGTGGTGAGTCCGGGCGGACTCAACAGGTATATGAATAGACAATAGCATGACATTAAAGGGTATATGAAATAATAGAATACAACAGTGTACAGTCTCTAGGAAAATAGAGAAAATCAAAAACATGTATAAAACTACGTAAAATACCTACGACATAGCATAGTATCAAACAAACATGCATGTCAACCAAATGCAGCAACCATAGCTCATAAAAATACAACAATCAAAGAAAAATACATAAATACAATAGATTCCTCACTTCCCGAGTTTGATTCCTCCCTGGTAGAGCGTGCAATATGCTGACAGAAGAAATTGCCATAGGTTGCTGCGTGGTTGTGCCATCCAGTACTGATATCATCAGTGGTGAATTCGCCACGTGTCTCCGTCCCACGATTTACCCTCGTTGACCAGTGGGGACTCTCGTTGAAAGTTGTGGGACAGGGTTGGTCAGCCAAGCGGATTAGTCGGGCGCAAGCCTGGATACCCCCTTGTAAATTTAAAAAAAATGCAATAGATGCATATGATGCAATGACATGTGTCACCCCTGACGCCAGTCAAGCTGCCAACACATCACATCTGTGTGGCCGAGTGGGTAGGGTTGTGACAATTGTACGCACTCCAACGAATACCACAGCTATATGTGGTTGAGTGGACAGGATGCTGGGGAGCCAACTACTCCAAAACCCCGATATATAGGGGGAGCTATCAACAGCTCTGATATCCCTCAGAAACAACGGTGAGGGTGTCAACTGCTTGCCTACAACTCCAACATCCACTGTACATGAGTGGTTGAGTGTGGCGTAACAGGACGGTTGCTCCCACTCTAGCAACTACCACAACAAGTGGTTGAGTGCAAAGCAACTAGATGACTGACGTTGACTTAATCATATGGATGTCCAACAGTCGTTAGTATGCAACGATGCAGGTATTGTGCATGATACCAATAAGCACACAACTGAATAACAACGATGCAACAACAAAAGCAACAAACCAGGAATCAACCAGAAAACCAACGAATATACAACTAAATTACTAGGTAAGGTGTCTCTAATGCAACCATCCTAGTGGCGTTTAATGAATAACTAAGTACACGCGTACGAGCGGTACTTTACAGAATATAAAACCAATGAGAGATTGTACGGATATAAATTTTTGATTTAACTTGAAGGTAAAACAAGAAAGTATCAACGGATGATATAAAATAATCAACGACAAAGAACAAGGTCAAGTAGACCTATTCAGACATAACAAGTCATGCATTAAAGATAAATGAGCTACAGAAATACAAAGGAGAAGTACTCGTCTTTTATGTAGAACATATCCAAATAAATCTCCCGTCCAAAACCTCGTACCAAATCAGGGTCCTGTACCAAGGACATAGTTTAGCTATTTATAAACTTAAACAAATAATTTAATAAGATACTAGACATGATTAGGCTAGATCCTAATTATAACATCTATTTAAATAAATCTTAACAACTATAGGTTCTTTCTTAACCCAATTAACACAATTAGGTTATTAGGTTAATTTCCGAATTAATCTAAGGAATTATCATGATTATAAATCCAAATCTTCAAATTTAAAACTACAAAAATTCATGGTACACAACAAGTATCATGCAAATTCTAAGGACCGAATGCTCGACTCTCAAGATAACTCACACATCACACGTGCAAACCTAAAATCCAGAACAATCCAACTCCATGATCAATAGATCAACCAAAAACTGAATTGAACTCAATTCAAAACATCATCACAAAACCTCTCTCAGCTAAAAGCTCATCCATTCAAATGACCTAACCAACACCCAACAGATCCCTCCGAGACCAGATATCAAATCCAATCTCACATAGAGGTGATCCACCGGAAATTCTCAACAAGGAAAGGAAAACAAGTTCATAATTAGAGTCGAAAACAGAAACTCCAAGAATAGAACAACTCATATTCAAGATCTAATTCCAATCTATGAATCCATCAAGATCTATACACCATACAACTACTCAAATGTCCAAATTCTTACCTCTTAATGCACATCACACACAGATCATCCTCTGTTTCGATCGGCCACAAATAGAAAACGACAGATTGATCAACCAAGATCCAAACTACCCACTCCGCAAGCCCTAAATCGCAGAGTCGCACAACATTAACCGCCATTTGAGAGAGATAACAAACCCAAGTTAGCGACGATTAGAAGAAAACAATAGAAGAAAACCAATCAACTTACCTCCTGCGCGGCCACGCTTGGTCAGAGCTGACCGATGATGAGCGCAAAAGGGATCCCCGATTAGTGAGGAAGAAGGATGTATCGTAGGCAATCACGAGCAAGTGCAAAGATGGAGAAAAACCCTTGCGATCTGATCCGCATGAAGGAGCTCGGTGGAGGGAAAGAGGGGCTCGACTAGGGTTCCACGCGAGGGTGAGGCTCAATTAGGGGAAGGAGCGCTAGTCTCGTTCATGCACGCTGAACAAGACGAAAAAGAAGAAAAGGAAGAAGAAGAAGAAGACTGAGAGGAAGCGGCGGCGGTTGTCGTCGTCGTGTGTCGTTCGCTCGCTGCGGCGTCGGGGAATCGCTCGGGAAAAAAAGAAACGGGGGAGAGGAATAAAGAAATGAATTATTGAAGGAATAATAGGGTTTTATTTGTTTTGGCTCTTTTGCAAAAAGGCCCTCTAATTTGGTTATTTACAACAAGGCCCCTATGTTTCGAATTTTACCATTTTAGCCTTAAATTTTTTCAGTATTTAACAGGAAGAGAATAAGCTTTAGAAGCTTTGGGCACTTAAAAGAGGGGTTTTTCAATCATAATTCGTAACTTCTTCATATCCCAAAGCTTCCTCTTAACAAAACAGCTTTCCCTAACACCAGTCGACTGGTGTCTAGCCAACGGCTAGCCTAACGACTCAATTTTGAACAGACCAGTCGATTGGTACCCATACCAGTCGACTGATCTTTCTGTGAGTTTCCTCTCTGCGCTGCCAGTCGACTACTTCCCTTGCCAGTCGACTACCCAACTTACAAACTCACTCTCAACCTCCTCGGAGTTCATCCTTGCGTATGCCTTGAAGTCCATTTCCTCAGCTTGCCCCTTGAAGTTCCCTTCCTTCGGCTCTCATCCCTCGGATGCGCATACAAGCCCGCGGCTTATCTCCATGTCATCCTTGTGTATTCCTTTGAAGTCTACTTCCTTGACTCACCCTTTGAAGTCCTCTTCCTTTGCTCTCGTCCCTCAGATGCTTCACTCTATTGTTTTTCATGTGTGGTTCACCAAGTCCTGCAAGATTCAAACACACACATCAAACCAATATGAATACCTAACTTAATCATATTGTCACATACATCAAAATTCATGATCTACTCGATCAAACTTAAGGCGATTGCACCAACAATCTCTCCCTTTTTGATGTGTGGCAATATGTTTAAGTTAAGCACATAGATAGCAATCGAAAATTAGAAGCATAGCATACTAAGAAACATAAACATGCATCCTCCCCCTTAACCTATGTCTTCTCATATGATTTTCAATTTTTGCACAAACATGAGAAAATAAGTTAAATTCTAATTAAACATTCAATTCTACTTTTTTGACACTATCAAAAAGATTGTACCAAATAATGTTAACCTATGGTATCAAATGAAGACAAAGTTTTAAAATCTGAAAATAAATAGAAATCAGAAAGCTCATGTACCAGTTGACTGAGTCAGTTACCAGTCGACTGGTCTCAACGAAACTGCCCTTTCTACCAAGAAATAGTAAAATCAGTCGACTGACCCTCTCTACTAGTCAACTAATACATTTCTGTTTCGAATTTCATCCTTTTGAGCTGAATTTCAGAAATGCATAAAAAATTTCAAAAAATTCAAAAAATCACAATATTTTGCTAATATTATCCTCTAACAGGAAAATATGTTTTCATGAAAAATCTAAATATTTTTGAATTTATGATCAAAACTAAAACCTTGAAAAACTTTGAACTTTGTATCAAAATCAAGCCCTAGTTTGAACTCATGTGTTTTTCAAATCTATGTCATAGCAAATAAAACACAGAATTATCTTCAAAATATTTGAAATGTCTAACTATGATCTATGAGCAAGATATCTATTAATTAAACATTTAATTTCTCCATAGTTGGTCTATTATCACTAAGGTGATACAATTCATAATTATCAAAATGTCATAAGTACATGTGAATTATAAGGATCATCCTAACATCTCATATACATAAATAAAAGCATAAATTAAGTCAATATGAGATGTACTAAAGGTAATTCCTACTTAGCCCATTTGATCATGAGTGTTATTTGGCTAAGTGCTCCTCTTTAAAGTCTCAAATCAACCCTTTTTTTTTCCAAAAATTTAAAATTTTAACAAACATGGTTGACTAACCCTAAATCCTCTAACCCTTGAGGATTGACTTTAGCACCCAATAGAAATACTTCCTAATTAGGTTAACCAAATATTCTTTGGGAATCCATTTTCTATCTAGGGTTTTGGTTTTTGATTGTCTTCTAGCAAGTAGACAATGATAGGTCTTTTTATTGCTAGAATCACTATATCCTAGACCCGTTTTCTTGAAACTTGCTCTTTGGCTCTTAATAATCATGTCTAGGGTGTTACAGCCAATTTCAAATTTTCTAAGGGCTTTACTAAGGTTATCCACCTTTTCCCTTAATTTCCTATTTTCCTCTTCTAAATATGAATCATTTAAACTAGAAGAGGATGAAGTATTCATATCATTCTTAAGTGTCATGGATTTTAATTTTTCGTTAAGCATGCAAATTTTATTTTTTGAATACTTAATTTTCTTTCTAGCCTTAAACAAATCATCATTGGTGCTAGAAATAATTTTTACTAAAGTGGTAGTGGGAAGATTGTATACCTCACTTATCAAGACGTCCGAATCTGAAGATTGACCTCCTCCTTCACTTGAGCTCCCTTCATCTTCACTTGAACTCTTTTCATATTCAGATGATGTGGAGGCTATGTCTTCAATTTCCATTAGAGCAAAATGGGGTATGCGGTGTTCTTCTTCTTCCGATGACAAAGGATTATCCCATGTCGCCTTTAAGTTTTGAATGTTCTTGCTTTTTTTTTATTTTCTTCTTTTCTTCCTTCTTCTTAAAGAGTGGACAATCATCCCTTATGTGTCTTTCTTCATAGCAATTATAGCATATGATCTTTCTTGTCCTACTTTTGCTTCTTGATTTTTTTCTACCATGAGATTTGTTAGAAGAAAAACTTTTAAATGCTTTCCTCATCTTCCTTACCATATACGCCTCTTGATCACTATCCATTGAGGCGCTTGATTCTTCCAAATAAGATGATGATGAGTACGAAACCTTCTTCTTGTCCTTCTTCTTCTTCCTCTCTTTCTCTACAATAAGAGCTATACTCTTTTCTTTGGAAGACAAGTTAGCTTGTTTATAAAGTTTAAATTCACAAAATAATTCATCAAGCTTAACTAAAGAATGATCCCTAAGGACTTTACAAGCATAAACCATTGAAGCCCATAAGTGGTTCTAGAGAAAGATTAAAGCACATACCTTACTAGATCCCTATTTTTTATTTTCTCACCTATCACATAAAGCTCATTGACGATTTCTTTAAATCTACCATGCAATTGACTCACGGTCTTATTTGTCTTCATGGTGAAGGATTGGAGTTGAGCCACCAAGAGGTCCTTCTTAGCTCTTCTTGATTCGTTCAATCCTTCATTTAACTCAATGAGCTTTTCCCAAAGCTCTTTTGGCGGAGTTGAATGGTCCGACTTTGTTCAATTGCTCCTTTGAAAGGTCATATTGTAGAGTTGTTGTGGCCTTTGCATTTGCTTGAGCCTTATTCATTATCTCTTTTGTCCAATTTTTGGTTGGGAGAGGTTCTCCCATCTCATCCGTTGGAATCTCAAAATCATCTACAACACTAAACTAATTTTCAATATCATTTATTAAATAATACTCCATTCTACCTTTCCAATAAGGAAAATCATTGTCGTCGAAGAACGGTGGTCATGCAGTGCTATATCCCTCTCTTGAAACACCATCTTGATGTTTCGGTTGACGATGTTATCCCGAAACGAACCGGGCTCTGATACCACTTGTTGGAACATTTGCGTCTAGCTAGAGGGGGGATGGTGAATAGCTTTTCTTGAATGTTACCTAAGAAATGTTAGCCAAAGTACAAGAGAAAGATAGCTAAAAACAATTAAGAATTAAGACAATGGTAACTCCCTTGATTTACTTGGTATCCACCTCTTTGAGGTGACTAATCCAAAGATCCACACCCTCACAATCAAGCTCCACTATGTTCTTCTCCTTTTCAATCAAGTTTGAAGGTGGAGAAACTCTCACAAGATGATCTCTTCCTCTTTTACAAGATGGAACTTAGATTATAAGGAAGAGAATAGGCTTTGGAAGTATTGGGCACTTAGAAGAGGATTTTTCAATTACAATTTGTAACTTCTTCATGTCCCAAAGCTTCCTCTTAAATAGAGGAGAGAGCTGTTAACAAAATAACTCATCTCTGACACCAGTCGACTGCCACCAGGACCAGTCGATTGGTGTCCAGCCAACGGCTAGTCTAACGGCTCAATTTTGAACAAACCAGTCGATTGGTACCCAGACTAGTTGATTGATCTTTCTGTGAGTTTCCTCTCAGTAATGCCAGTCGATTGCTTCCCTTGCCAGTCGACTACCCAGCTTACAAACTCACTCTCAACCTCTTCGGAGTCCATCCTTTGCGTATGCCTTGAAGTCCACTTCCTCGGCTTGCCCCTTGAAGTTCTCTTCCTTCGTCTCTCGTCCCTCGGATGCGCACACAAGCTTGCGGCTTGTCTTCATGTCATCCTTTGCATATGCCTTTGAAGTCTACTTCCTCGGCTCACCCTTTGAAGTCTTCTTCCTTTGACTCTCGTCCCTCAAATGCTTCACTCCGTTGTTTTTCATGTGTGGTTCACCAAACCTGCAAGACTTAAACACACACATTAAACTAATATGAACACCTAACTTAATCATATTGACACACACATCAAAATCCATGATCTACCCTATCAAACATGGGTCGATTGCACCAACACTTCCTCCCCAACTTCTTGTACTCGAACGTCATGCAAACCGTTCTCATCCACCGGTATACTCTTTCGTTATTTTTACATCTCTCAGATGCATTGAGCCCGTTGTCTCCCTTTTCGTGTCATCCTTCTTATCTGTTGCATTTTCCGCTCGACTTCTTGTGCTCCTAAGCTCCTGCACACTTAGACATAGGGATCAAACCAATCAGCACTTGACTTGACTTGGTTGATCACATCAAAACTATCCTTGGATACTTATAGAATAAACGTTGTCAAGAGAGAAAACATTACCTTTGCATGATGAAGGAGTCTTGAGCACAAATTGAGGTTGAGCTGGAGGTCGAATCGAAATTAAGAAGGGAGGATTAAGATTTTGGTATACAAAGTGGTGGTTGTTTGGGTTGTTTCCCAAATGGAGGATGCGGGAAGATGATTAAACTACCTTTGCATTGAGGCCGAAAGAGTCATCAAGAAAACTCGACATTTAATATCATATGCATATTGGTGTAACAGGAAGGCATTTTCGAACTTGCATATGTGGTCTTCGGGATTAGTTGTTCTATTATACTCCCCAATCTATAATGCTTGAAAATGTTGTTGCCATTCATCCCGGGGGATGCTTTTGGAAAACGGGGGGCCTTGGCTTCGCCAAATGTGGGAGCTTTTCCCTTCAACGGATCTTGTCGGAGGGTTTCTCCTGAAGATTCTAAGGATGCTCCCTCATAGACAACATACCAAATTGAGTGGGAACACATCCTAAGGCATCCCTGTGGGGCATGTTGACTTTTGATGGGGCTCCGACTACACTTCAACTGATTGGGCAGTATTTCCATTAGAGGATTGGGCGCAGGTGATGTCGACTAGTGGGATTGTCCTTGCAACACTGTCTGCACCATTATAGCTGTTGGTGCCGGAAGCACCATATCGAACCTTGTTTTGATATTGACAAATGATTCAAAGTTAAGTACCATTTGTGATCTAATAAAGTTACTCAAGTGTGCAGGGAAGTCCTAGTTAATCTAGGCAAGAAGTCCTGGCCACGGGCTGGGCAACTAAGTCCTGACATAAGGTTGGGCAATAAGTCCTGGTCGTGGACTGGGCACTAAAACCTGGCCGACGGCTGGGCACCAAAGACCTGGTTTGAGGAATTGGGCACTAAGACCTCGCCGAGGGTTGGGCATCGAAGACCTGATTCGAGGAATTGGGCACTAAGTCCTGGTCACGGACTGGGCACTAAGTCTTGGTCAGGGACTGGGCATGAAGACCTGGTGAGTAAAGCTGGGCAAAAGTTCAACCGGAGGAGCCGGTTGGCAAAAAGGTAAATCTCCTGAGAGGAGTAGGTGAGGACGCGTTCCCCGTAGAGGGAACATTAGGCGTCGGTTCGACCTAGGGTTCCATTTGGGAGACCTGAAGTCAGAACCAAGACAATTACGGCTATAAATATTGACTAATATTCTTGCTTTGTTTGTTTTGGAACTAACCTTGGTTGTAGGGACCGAAGGAGTGTGTTTCTGCTTTCAGAACGCCCCAAAGGAAAGGGGCAGGCAGCTGGGCTAGGCGCCCGGGAGGTCCCGGGCGCCCAAGGTCAAGGCCAAAACAGCAAGGAGGCAAGAACCGCATCGAAACCACACTGGGCTAGGCGCCCGGGAGGTCCCGGGCGCCCAAGGTCAAAGCCAAAGAGGTAATCGAAGCAAATCAGCCACGAAGCCAACGGACCAAGTCAAGCTAAGTGCCCAGGAGGTCCCGGGCGCCCCAGTCAGCTCCAGAGGCCGAGTCGAAGGGGATAAGCGCTGACCGAGCTACGGATTGAGTTTTCCGCAGATGAAGGCACGTGTCAGGCGCCCCCAACGTCTCAGGTGCCCCCAGGAGCACTATAAAAGGGTGCTCGACCCCAAGGCTTCAACACAACTACTTTCTGACGCTCCAAAGCTTTTTGTTCAAGCGCTCCGCACCGGCAAACTTCAATTTCGAGATTCTACCGCCACCGACGACCCTCTGCTCCAAAGTACGATCCACATCGAACATCGGTAACGAAAAGTGTAGTTCTTTTCATTTACTGCAATATTCTTGTTAGTAGGAGCCCTAGAGCCAATTATGTGATGATTGACTAGGGGCATTTTGTATCATATTCTATCATTAATAAAGGCATGTTTGGTTATTATACTTACTTTGTACTCTGTGTCGAATGACTAAGTATAATAATGTCCTTGTGTAGTAGGTTCTTATCTACATTATATCAATTGGTTGAATCGATAATGAGATAATGTAGAGAACACTACACTAAATTATTCCTAGTCAAGCATTAATATTCAGGGACAATATTAATGCATGGAGACTAGCATGTAGGTCAACTGATGGCTTGAGCTCACAAGTCATGGATATGTGATATCAAGTTGACACATGGGTATACATTGGAGAATGTGTACTGAATGGCCCGCCATGAGAATGTTTCATAGATTGTCATATGAGTGTCATAAACTTTCTCATGTGACTATTGATATGAATAGTCCTTAGACCTGAAGTCACTACGGTTCCCTACATAAGGAGTTATGTACTTTGGTATCGTTAAACGTCACCCGTAACAGGGTGGACTATAAAGGCGATCACTGGGTATGTAATGAATTATGCGGAGGGATGTGAGTGATGTAGATGGGATCTATCCCTCCCATATGACGGAAGTGATATCTGTGGACCCCTTGATCGAGTAAGACTACTGAAACGCATGGTCAAATGAGTCAATATGAGATATTGAGCTTATTTGTTTGTGTGAGTCTACTCGGGGATCAAGAAACACAAGATTGATTGAGGATGACACGGTCTATGCCTCATTGGTCAATCTAGATATCAAGGATAGAAGGACAAGGTCATACATTATCATAGTCACGGAGGTTTAGTCGGATCTTGACTTTTCTTGTTACTTGGGTAGCAATGATGCATTGCTAGATGCCGCTCATTGCTTATGTGTCTAAAGTGTTTAGGCGCATTGCCAACGTCACGAGAACCTATTGGGTTACACACAAAGGACACAATGCTTCGGGAAATCTAAGTGGGTGCCCGAGTTGGGAACTCGGGAGTCTGAGCCCGAGTTGGGAACTCGGGAGTCTGAGCCCGAGTTGGGAACTCGGGAGTCCGAGCCCGAGTTGGGAACTCGGGAGTCCGAGCCCGAGTTGGGAACTCGAGAGTCCGAGCCCGAGTTGAGAACTCGGGAAGTCGGAGCCCGAGTTGGGAACTCGGGAAGTCCGAGCCAGAGTCGGGAACTCGGGAGTCCGAGCCCGAGTTGGGAACTCGGGAAGCCCGAGCTCAAGTTGGGAACTCGGGAAGGCAGATCGGGAGATCCACTCGGCAGACTGGGTCGGCACTCGGCAGACTGGGTCGGCACTCGGCAGACTAGGTCGGCACTCGGCAGATTGGGTTGGAGCTTGGCAGACTGGGTCGGGAGCTCGGCACTCGGCAGACTTGGTCGGGAGACCGGTCGGAAGCCCGAGAGGCCCGGTCGGGATTAAATGGAGATTCATTAAAGTGTTTAATGAAGGGAAAAAGAAAAGATTCTTTTCTTGCATGGGAAATGATAAAGAGTCACATGAAAAGATGTGATCTTTATTGGAAAGCCAAAGAGACACAAACCTCTTCATATTCATGGGATGAATATAAAAGAGGGCCAAGAGGGCCTTGTGATTTTGGATGAGGTCTTCTTCTTGTTCCAGTCCTTCTTCCCTTTCTTCTCCCCTCCCTCATCTTCCCCCTTTGGCCGAAACCCTACTGTAGGGTACTTGGTGTTCTGCGAGCTACCTCAAGTTGCTAGCACAACTAAGGTAGCTCTCCCGAAGTTGAGAAATTGTGTCCGTGTGGATACGAGTAGAGGCACGAACATTTGAACGCGCAAGAGATCCGGCGCACCTTGGACGAGCGGGATAAGCAAAGGGCACGCTCCAAAGGTATACACTGTAGATAAATCTATTATTCTATTAGATAGATGAACATTGTACAAGTTTTCTTTCTCATGGATCGCTCGTGGGTTCTTGTTTCCGCTGCGTTTTTATGTTTTTGTGCCGGGAGAACCCAACAATTCTTGTACTGAAATTTGTAAACCTTTTGTGCGATTATAGAATTGCCTAAAGTAAACGGTCAAGGACCGTGGGCCTTGGAGTAGGAGCCGACCGCGACTCCGAACCAAGTAAAATACTTGTGTTTTTGTGTGATTGTTTTGTTTCCGCTGCATTTACTCTTTCCTTAATCCGAAAAAAAAGTTTTAACGATATTCACCCCCCCCTCTCTATTGTTTTTCTCGATCCAACAATAGCTACCAATTTGTTGAAGTCGTCTATCGCCATAATGATGACATTAGGTCTTCCAATGTCATCAACATTAGATCTTCTAGTGTCATTTATCTCAACATCTCAGTTCAATTCTTAACTCAGTGCTCCCACAAATGACGCTAATTTGATCCTACCTGAGAATGCCGATGAATGAGCCACTGGTGAGTAGGCATTGATGTTGGCTTTGTTATCACTCGCCTAGAAATAGTGAGGACCCATGGAGAGATCCATAGAATCCTGAACAAGAGAAAATAGGGAAGATAGTGTTAGAATGATGATTGGAGAGTTCCCCAATGCAGCCATTCCAATGCTCAAGTAAGTCTTCTGATTAATTAAGAAGAAGAGAGCAAAGTAGTTTAGGATTTGTAGATGTGTGTGCGCGTACGTACCTGTGTCCGTCGGAGTGGGTACCTTTTATATGGTTATGGTTGTACTCTTGATGTCCCAAGATCCACGCTAGCATTATCCACGTTCCTTGAAATAATTGGCCAGGTTGTCCTCTTTTTAGGTTTATCTTTTCCAGTTTAAACGGTTGGTGTTCCCCACGATCTTCTATGAACAACGACTATATTGTCCGTCTCTTCCATAAGCAATCACTTATCGCCTTAATTGCTACCTGTCTGGTGCACTACTCCTGTTAGTTGAGATGATTCAGAGTTAGGATCAATATGGAGTCGAGGCTGCTTGGAATCAAGACCTGTTTGGAGTTGGGATAAGTGGAGTGGAGTTGGGAACTTCTTGGAGTCAGAGTAAGCTTGGATTTGGGGTTGTGGTAGTCGGGGCTGCCTGTATTCGAGGAACTATTTGGAGTTAGAGCTAAGTGGAGTAGAGTTGGGACCTGCTTGTAGTTGGGGTCGTCTTGGAGTTCGAGTTGTGGTAGTCGGGGCCTCTTATATTCAAGGATCTGTTTAGAGTTAGTGCTAAGTGGGATGGAGTCGGGACCTACCTGGAGTCAGGGTCGGCTTAGAGTTGGGGTTGTGGTAGTCGGGGTCGAGTGGCCTATATTCGAGGACCTGTTTGGAGTCGGGGCTATGTGGGGTCGAGCCGAGACTTGGTTGGAGTCGGGGAGTGGCTTAGCTCTTCATTGACTTTGCCCACGATCTTAGTAGGAATGTTGACCTTTCTAGCCACGTGACATCCTAAGATTACCTCCTGTATTAGTGGCAAATTGAGAAAATACCCTATTGTTATCACTGGTAAACCATTGAGTGAAAAATGCATGATAGAGAGAAGAATTGGGGAAACAAAGGTAGGTGGAGGAAAATCTTCTCTCTTTTTGTTTCTTAGTCTTTCTTTGCTATTGGTTACAGTCTCTTTATATAGGAGCATAGACCCTTGCAACATTCAAATGGATGAATTAAAGTTATTTACTGCCATAAACCCCTCCGACTGAAAACGTCCGAAGGTTACGGATTCTCCATTAATCAATGATTCATGTATCCATTACATTTGAACAAATAGCAAAAAGATTCATGTGGCAAAACATAAGTTGATTCACTTAGGGCAGATTTTGCCCAATCAGTCCAACATTTGACGCATGCAGTGCAGGTTATGTTCGCACACGAGTCAATTTAGTTCAATACAATCCGGACTCTGGATTTGCACTCTCTTACAAGCCCATGCATGAAAGAGTGTTTGCTGTATTTGTTCACAATATCAATGTTTGTGAATCAATAAAATCAACCAAAATATCTTGAAACTCTCAATGTATAACTAAAATCGCATTCACAATGAAGTATCTTTTTTCTCCATTTTTTCCATTCATATATATCCAACAATATGATCATAAAATTGGAGTAAACTGGAGGCATCAGCATTGGTGTTCACCTCATTCATAGATTCAGCCTACGTCTAACGGTAGCACCATCCACAACCACACTCTTGCATCCTAACCTTCCATCCACACCCAGCTTTTTACAGGCACTTTTTTTAATCACAAATCTTTACTCTTCTGAAGACGTATATATTCTATATCAAATCAAATCCCGTAAATATGTATATCACAAGAGAGCATTTGTTATCTTCTTCGCGTAACACAAGACATCAAGCAAAACTTTCAGAGTTAGCAAGAGAATAATATGCATATGGTGAATATCGTTAATATTAAAAAAATGTTAATATGAATCTGACCGCTAAGATGAGGCATCGGCAAAGAATGCTGCACAAGAGTGGTAGCAGAGATGTTAAAGAACTGTTATCCGCATCAGCTAAACTCAAACTGTAGAGACAAATTCAGGCTGAATGCTATCGGTGAGTTAGCTGATATTAGTGGACGAGTTATTTTTTATCTTCTTGATCCAATAAACCTTACAACAGGAAGTCAAAATCGAGCCCACCACTTCTTGGGAGGTGGTTATATATGTGACTATAAGATTGTTATATCCCATAACATGCTGCCTATGATATTTAAAAAACATATGAGTTGCAGCAACTCATTCGCATTTATCTGATTTGACAAGAGCTTACATTACATTTTGTAGATGGCTTTAAGATTGGTATTATTTTTTTGAATCACTTGACGAACATGAATGCAAGTATCCTTACCTAGTATGACCTTGTGTTATGTGTATTCTTCTTAGTCAGGCAGCTGTAATTATTTAAAAGACGCGGCAAAAAACTCGAAAGCATGATATGGCGTTAAGCTCCTGCTTAAGCAACACAATTTCTTATCCCTTTTAAGGGCCACTTCAAATGCATTCAATGGTTTTCCATGTGTTCCTCGTTACTCTTTCGATTGGTTGTATGTGCATCTCATGTAGTTACTTGTAGCTATCATGTTAAGAAGTCATATTCTAGATAAAAAAAGACATGTTTTAGAACAAAAAGGTAAAGGTATATGGGATATAATTTATTGTCAAGTGATACCCATCGACCTTGGGTTTGTGGGCAGATATTGTTTTTAGTCATGACATCTCTGATTTCTGCTGCTTCTTTAATCTTTTATCAAAGAGAGAAATCATCTCCAATGATTGTTAAAAAGTGTGGATAAATATTTTATGATTCTGATGAAAAAGCATCTGAAGAATAGAAGCCTTCTTCACTATTAAAGTACCAAGGTTGACAATAGAATGTTTTTTGGGGGCTTGGATTATCAATGTTTCCATGGTGAATGTTCGTCTTCTCCGAAGACTATTGTAAAAGCTTGGCACTTTAGCAGTTCATTCTCAGAGACTGGATCTCAACGTTCTACTATATTTGCTGTTGGAAGACCATGGTGACGGCAAGGCACAAGATGCAGTACTGCAACCTTTCACTATCAACAGATAATTCGGCATATTCTGCATTATGCTGCTTCATTATTTATTATAAGTTCACTAAAGTTCTTTATACCAAATTTTTTTTTTACTCTGTAATTTTAAAAGTGGAATAGCAGCCTGTTGAATGTGCACATTTTACGTTTATCAGTCGCAACCTTCCTGCATTCTGCTTAGTCGCAGCATTCAGAGGATTCGAGCTAAGCTGTTTCAGACTAGCCAAGGTCCAAGTTACTAATCGTCCTTGTATTATCGACCGGTGAGAAAAAAGAAGCTATTAAATTTAGTTGACTCTGTTGATTCAATGGTTCGAATTTGAGATTTTGCTATATGACACTGAAATAGCAGAGTCTGAAAATGTAAGCAACATAAGAACAATTGATGGCCGACTTGGACTGTCTGAAAACACAATAAAAATTATGCAGCAAACCTTATTCTAATATATGTACATATAGAAAATGTACATGGATTGGTGATTTATGTTCTACAATTTTGTGACTTCCCCTTCCCTTTTTCCTTCAAGTAGACACAGCCACAAGGCCACAATGCCTTCAAGACCTAAACCAGGCACAGCTTATTAATGGCGATATCGTTTTACTAGACTTGAATTTAAGCTTGAAAGGTGTACTAAACACATTTGGCCTCTCTGTGAGTAGAGCGACCTTGAAGGTCAAGTTCCAGACAGCTTTGATGTCAACTATCAATGAAAACTCAGATCCCATAGCAAACCTAAACGAAGAAGTGGAGAAACTTGGATGATAATCAATAATCAAACCCTCGTAGAAAAAAAAACACAACAGTTCAAGTGAAAACAGAAAAGAAAAGAAGCCACCAACGAAGCAAAAGATGGGGGAAAACGCCAAGTTCGTAAGCAGTGAAGTTTCTTATACTGAAAAAGGATATGATGTGAGAACAGCCAACCTATCATATACATTAGCACCAAAAAGTATCAATAACATCATCCAAATAGTGAATCGATATTTACCCATCTTTAACATGTACAGTATTAAGAACCCATGAAACTCAGGATAGATAGCGCAATAGACAAACAGGCTTTCTGAAAAACCTTTCACAAGTCCACCCATGGCGCTATCCCTCCTGAGCTTCAGAGATTCTTGCATACTTTTGCCTGCTCACGTGGTGACAGTCAGTTTGGTGACCATCGTGGGGGGTTTGGAAAATACAACGAGAAGCTACTTGAGAAGGGAGAGGAGGAAAAGGGGGTGAAGAAATCTAATGGCCTTTGCGGTGTATTTATAGTTGGATGCCTTGACGAGGGGGGCCAAGCCAAGACGACGCTCAAATCTCAATGTTTGGTGGATCTAAACCTTGACCTTAGCATATTAAACTATATGCTAAGATTTACCACTATCAGGAGAGCAGAGGCGCATAGAGAGGAGGAGGAGAGTAGGAGGTCCTTGTCTTCTTCCTTTTTATTTTTCTATTAATTATACTGGTGATTACTGCTGCATTCGTCGTCCTGACTACGTTAACTCCCTTCCCTAGGCAAGTCGCTACCGCCCCACAAGCTGCTGGGAAAAAGGGCTGAGGCTTTTGAACCTTCAAATTATAGTGTAGGACCTGGACCATCTCCAACCATAAACTTCATTTTAATATTTCTACAATACCAATTTGATGTTACTTTAACACCAAATTTTTTTTCCACTCCAACCAAGAGACACCATTTCTTACACTAAAAAGAATATTCCTTAGAATATTCTATTTTTCCATTTTATAATTTATTATTGAACATACATATTAATTTTAACATATATATTAATATGTTAAAATTTTTTATTATGATCGTAATTATTAATAAAATTAATATTTTTATAGTACATAATCATTAATTTTAATTATGATCGTAATATTTTATTTTTAATTAAAAAAATAAATATTAATACTTTCTTCTTAATTTTGATGGAAATAATTTAATAGACATACTATTATTTAAAGATAATACGTAATCATAAACAATTAAGATAAAATATTTTAAATATTTTCACAAAACAGCTAATACTTAATTGAAAATACATTGCACGAAACAACTAAATTTTAAAATTATCAGTATTATAAATTTTAAAATATTTTTAATCTTAGTAATATAACAAATATTTTAAATATTACTTATTTAAGTTAATAACTAATATAAATTTACAATATATAAAATTTACAAAATAAATTCAATTAAATTAAATAATAATAATTTATAATATTTAAGAATATTTTAAATATAAATTTAATATTATAATACATTTAATTAAATCATGCAACACTTATATAAAATATTTTAAATATAAAATTAATATTATAATATATTTAATTAAATACAAAAATAATATTATAATATATTTAATAATAAAATAACCATTTGGTGCAAGTGAATATTCACTTGTATCAAATTGATGCCCATTATAGTGTATTCATTGGAGATAAAATGGTACCTCTCAACGCATTTTAGTGAATGGGGTATTAATTGGAGAGGGTCTAAGTGCCCTGGTTGCTATCACTTTGTGCTAGAAATAAAATGAAATTCCACCAATCATTTCCAGATGTCGAGACCATGCCTCGCATGGAAAACATCAAAACAACAATCTCCCTCCATCTCTTTTCGCCCCTCCCTCCTCCAACCAATGAACACTGCACGAGCCGTGGTGCCTAAATGCGTGGCCATCGACTCTAGGCATTTTGACCGGAGATCTGAAGTGTACGGATCGATCTCGTGTTGAAACTTGGAGCTTGGCTTCCAGTAGGGGTCAACCCGACCGATGGTAATTGTTTAATACGTCTGCATTGGGATGCTGTTTATCTCCTTCGTTATCTTTGCCCATTCCTTTGCTTCATGGAATTTTAGATCAGTATATCATATGTCCGCATTAAGGCTCTCGTATGTTGAACAAGTGAAGCATATTAGAGGAGGGTGTACTTGTTTCTTCTCCGTTGAATCACGGAGTTGCTTTGCTTCCGATAGTGGTCACCGATCAGTGGATTTCTTTAAAATATAAAACACCTATATATCCATCTGTTGAGTAAGAGTCCTCGAATGAAAGATCAGGTATATATTTATATAACTCGTGCTTTGGTCCCTGTGAAAAGGATTTCCCTTGGGACTTGCTTCGGCTCCATTTTCCCTTTTCCCATGGCGCTCTCCTGGCTCTGACTATACTTTCTACTCTTCCTTCGCCCTCTCCAAGGAGGACTAGGACTACCCTAACCTGATGCAGATTAACCCTTCACTCTCCATCTCTCTCCTCTTCTGCTGCAGCTGCTCTAGTCCTCTGCTCTGACTAATACTGCCAACCTAACTAAATGCGTGCTTCCTTCTCTTCTCCTGCCTTAATTTACGGGCGCGATTCTGGCAGAACTTTTTCATTATTGTGGGGCACTACTCTCGTCGTCAGGTAACGTAGCAGCTGCAGATATCTATAACATCGATGTGATGACGCTCGCTTTTGGCGAGCTTCTTGCATGTGCTTCTGAGACTTGGACCGGTAGGACTGCCTGCCTACACGAGAAAGCCCCCTGAATGGATTGATGCTTATTGAGTTATAATCCAAAACCCATTTCCCTTTCCTAGCCTACTGCCAATTCTCGAGCAAAAATTATAAGCGAACTAAATCAAGATAAAAATGCACAGTAAGTTTATCCTTTTGACTAGCTGCTGTAACATGACCATGTTCTTTATTAACTGCATGATTGCCTTTTGCACGTTAAATCTTATGGCCCGAATCTTTTGTGCACATTGCACGTCAGTACTTCATTTATTCGAAAAGAGAACGCTAAACAAAAAAACAAGCAAAGAAACCTAACCGTGTGCTACACTCAAATAGAAATTTTATTTACTCTCTGGCCTGCTCTGGCTCTGTCCTCCACCGTGACCAGCTGCCTCTGCGCGAGTAATAGACTAGCAAACACAGAATCTTACTACTTATTTCCCTGATTTAGATTTACTTCATGGTAAGTCTTCTCAGGCCCAATGACGCATTTATGAGCGACGGATGTAATGTGGAGTGTTTACAGATGTGATGCATTGATGCTGACTTCAAGACTGGAAGGGTTTTAGAATCAGGTACGTCTCTCACTTAATGGACTTTAATAAGAACTTCAGATTCGACTTCTGTCAGAAAGTATGTGGCTCTTATGAGTTTATTGAGGTTTAATTGGCTGAGAAAGGGTACAAGAGCAGTGAACGACGTTGGCGTTGTGATGTCTGCAGTTATAAGATCTCTCTGAAAACCCAAGCCCAAAACTAGCTTTATTTGTATCAGTTGGGCCAGAGGCAGCACACACTTTGGGTTAGGTCCACACAGATCGCCATTTCCACTGAATTGCCAAAGTCTTCCAAGTTGAGTTTATAAATTAGCGAGTACTTTCTTTATTCATGGATGTCTACTATCTTATAAACGAGGACCTACGTGAAGATTTTATTCATGCCAACAAGGGAACTCTATGGTTGCAGATTACAAGATGGTCAAGATCGATGAACCTATCTACAACTGGGAGATTAAACGAAAATTTTCTCTGATACGGCTGATATAGGTAGCATCCATGTTGGATCCGAAGGTCAACCTATCGATTAATGTGACCGCCAAAGTCTAATATTGGCCAGCTTGAATAGTCCACCAAGAGAACCCTCCAAAGTTATTTGCTAATTGGACATTCTAGGGGCCAGCTCCTCAATTAAATACTCTCAGGACTCTGATCTCTTTCAAATTCCGATTAGGCATTCCAAGGCCCCAACTCTCAATTGAATAATGTTGAGACTATGCTCCCCTTCACACTCTGATCAGATAGCTTCGATCAGACATCTTAGAAGCCTGGCTCCCCAATTGGATATTCTCATGGCTCTATTCCTTTCAAACTCTGATCGAATAACCTCAATCAGACTTTCTAGGGGCCCGACTCCTCAATTGGATACTATCAGGGGTCTGCTTCTCTTCACATTCCAATCGGATAATCTCGATCGAACGTCCTAGGAGCCCATCTCCTAATCGGACACTCTCGGAACTTTGCTTCCTTTCACATTCCGGTTGGATAGCTCCGATCGGACATCTTAGGGATCCAGCTTCACAATTAATACTCTTGGGGCTCTATTCCCCTTCACACTTCGATCGGACATTCCTGGGTCGCTTGGAAATGATTCAACCAAGTCATTATGGATGTTCCCTTGGTTATTTCTGGGATACTGATGAGTGTCTTCTCTCGAGGACTTATAGATGGAGGTTTCTTTCGTTCTTTGGTGAGAAACCCCCCCCCCCCCCCCCCCCTCCAAGGAAAAAATGACTTTAACAGTCTATTGGGATGGGCAGTCAAGGACATAAATATGAAAAAAGCCCAAGTCGCTTGGAAAATGGAAGTCGTTGCCAACCCGAGCGCAAGGCCCCTCCGCCTCCGCTAAGTCACCAAGAGCACAAACCGAGTCAATACTTTATGGCTCGAGAAGAGAAAGCAGTAGTAGAGGTCGCTCGATTTCATTCATCAAGCCTCACCGATGGATACCCTCTTTCTGTACATATCACGAATCTAAAACTCACAACACCCATAAATGTTATCAGTATGCACTGGAAATGCATTGAGAAGCTAAGAGGGGTTATCATGATCAACAACCTCCTCAGACTGCTCGCCAACCGGGCGGGCCTCTAGCAACTAGCCTCTCTGTCATCGATCAGCGAAATGATACTTCACGGTAGCATGGTGGTCAGGTCCCATCCTCAAATGAAGGCTTAGACCATTCTCAAATGCGACAAGAAGAAAACTAAAATAATGTCGCTCAAGGAAATATTTGCATGATCTCTAGGGACCCTACCGATGGGGACTCCCATTGGGAGTGAAAGGTTCATGGTCACATGCTAGAGATTCATGAGATCAACTCCAGTCAAAAACAAGCAGAGAGCCCGCAAAATGATTTTGGGCCTCAAGATCTTGAAAATTTCTGTAAACATCGTTTTCAAGAAGGCATTTAATCAATTGAAGATCGATCAAGGAGAACTTTAACGCATGGCAACATCGATATTTGGGTTTATCGGGAATGAAGTACAACCTCTCGGCTAAATTCAACTGACTATATCTTTTGGCGAAGAACCCCTAATGAGGAACCAGAGGACTACCATTATAATAGTGGATGCTCTCTTAGCTTATAATGTCATTTTAGGAAGGTCTGCTCTGCATGAATTTCGAGTGGTTGTCTCCACTTACTATTAAAAAATTAAATTTCCGGTGGAAGACTAGGTGGGTGAGGTGAGAGGAGATCAGCTGACAGCCCGAAGGGGTTATGTAAATGTTCTCAACATCGAATCACGCAAAGCTCTCAAGATTTAGCAAACAAGGGCGCATGCCATACATGAGGCACCTATACCCCAACCAATTGAAGATTGAGAAGAAATACAAATTCACATTGGTTGGCGAGAGGGAACTACCAGAATTGCCACCGATCTACCTCTTGAACGCAAATAGAGATTGATTGCTTGTCTATCACAAAATAAAATGTCTTTGCTTGGTCATTGCAGGAATCATCGGTATATCTCCTATGATAATGGAACACCAACTCCACATCCTTCCAAATGCCTGGCCAGTCAAGCAAAGGAAGAGAGACTATAGGGTTGACAAAAATAAAATTATCCAAGCAAAAGTCAACAAGCTGTTGGAAGCCGGGCATTTTCAAGAAATCCAAAATCAGAAACAAATAGCGAGTCTGTGTCGACTTCCGAGATCTCAATAAAGTCTGTCTAAAAGACTGCTACCCTCCTGCCACATCAACTAGATGGCTAATTCTACAACAGGGAGTGAGCTGATCTGCTTGTTAGATGTCTACCAAGGCTATCATTAAATTCCTCTAATTTCAAAGGATTAAGAAAAGGTTAGTTTCATCCTCTCTGATGAAACTTTTTGTTACAATGTTATGTCGTTCGAACTGAAAAATACAGACGTGGCCTATCAATGACTCATGGACAAAGTCTTTTGGCAGTAGATTGTGTTAGGATCTTACCATGAAGCAAGAGGGGGATGAATAGTTTTTTCTCGATTTTTCTACCTACAACGTTAGCGTGCGCAAGCGGAAACACTAATAACAAAATCAAACAAACGATAACACGTCACCTTTACGTGGTTCGGAGATGAAGCTCCTACTCCACGACAGTCCGTAAGGTGGATGATCCCGATCCGTCGGTGGATGACTCCCCGGAAGACCTCCGGCTAGCTCGTGTAGCTCCTTGTGGGTGGAGAAACCTCGCTACAATCCGGACAACACTTCCTGAGCACAAAGACTACTAATGAGCTCTAACCAAGCTCATTTCGTCAAAACCTCTCAGCCAAAATCGAGCCCCTTTAAATAGTGCTCAAGGTTGAGAAACCCGCTACCAGCCGACTGGTCACACCTAAATTCGACCGTTGCAAGCTCAACGTTCGAATTTCCAGCCACCATCGGTCGACTGCCCCATTAGAAGTCGACTGATCTTTCTGTAGCATTTACCAGTCGACTACCCCATTTCCACACCTAAGATTTCCCTTCCCAAGTACACTTCTCTCATCACTCGAACCCTAGGATTTCTCGAGTACATATTCCTCAGCACTCAAATCCTCACGACCCAGCTGACTCTTCACCAGCATTCTCGATTTGTTGCCTTCGCTCCCTCTTCGTCTTTGGCTCCCGTCCCTCAGATGCGCACACAAGCCCCCCGCTTGCCTCCATGTCATCCTTTACGCATGCCTCGAAGTCCGTATCCCTCGGCTCATCATCCCTGCTCTAGCTATGGTCCCTCGGATGCACACACAAGCCCACAGCTTGCCTCCATGCCATCCTTCACCGTACCCGAAGCCGTCCAACTGAGTCAATGTGTATCCTGCAAACTGCATACTCCAATACACATATCAAATACAAGGGTGAACCTAACTTAAACCCTTTGCCCAAACATTAAAACACATGGTCACTTCGGACCACAGATTGCCCCAACAATCTCCCCCTTTTTGATGTTTGGCAATACATTTAAGTTAGGGAAAACAAATAGCAACAACAAAGCTAATAACCACTTGGACTTACGTTGTCAAGGCTCCACCTTGGACTTACATCGCCAATGCAATGCAAACATACATGGATCCTATTACAAGGCATCCCCACACCTAACCTTCCCAAGAGTTAGGACTTTTACCAAAACGGACTTTTTAAAACCTCTCCAAGGCTCCCCCTACATTAGACTTACAAAGGATTTTTAAGAACCTCTCCAAGGTTCCCCTTACGCCAACAAATGAGCAACAATGCTCCCCCTTTACCTAAGCTCCCCCTAGACCTAGGATTTCTTTGTAAAGGCGTGTTTGGTTTCCCACTTAAACCCAACACTTCTCCGCCTTTGTCATACATCAAAAGACTCCAACAATTCCCCCCTTATTGGATTCTTTAACCCCTAATGATCATAAACACAGTGTACTAACCCCTCATAAGATTACATACCTATTTCTCATCATTTGGACACCTTTCAATTGTTGAAAAACCAATTCAGCCTTCACCAGTCGACTACCCCCTGGGCCAGTCGATTGGCACCCTGAAAAATCCAATTTCAGTATTTTGACCCAAATTCAGAAATGCACCAGAAATTCCACAAATCTCCAAAAATTCTCAAATTTTGTGGAGAAGTTTGTGGTACCCATATCTACTTGGGAAAAATACATTTAAAAATGTATGTATCACCAATCCCAAGATTGACAGAAAACCCAAAACTAGCTAAGTGATTCAATTAAACTGTGACCTAAAGTCCTAGTTTTGACTTCCTCTTGATGTCTCTGACCATACCAAACCACAATGCATCCCTAACATTGATTTATATGGTATTTAAACATCACAAACCAAGTTTTATGCTATATGACCCCAATGTCATATTTTCATGCATGATACACAACTCCAATGTGCCAAAACCCACGAATTGAGACTCAAATCCGTCTTCAACTCCTTGGCACACTTCATGACCCTTCTAGACTTCCGAGAGAAACCCTCCCGGGATCCGTAGACCATGAGTCCCAACTTGGCTCCTAGAGCTCCCCCTTGAGCTCTTAGCCTTAGCCACCTCCCTAGGTGACTCATTCACAAACACAAGGCCACACCGGAGTACCTCCGGTGACTCTTGGTCTACAACCCTAACCTTCTTAACCTTGGACCCCTTGTCCTTAGTTAAGACCTTCTTCTTGCTTTTAAATGACATCCCCTTGTCATTTTTGGACTTCCCCTCCTTGTCATAGTTATATGCTACCCTAGCATATTTCTTTTCATTGGCATCAGAGAACTTAGATCGGTATCCTAACCCCGATCTATCATTGTTGGATTTTTGACTACTCAACATCATACCTAAATCCTTAGATTCAATAATGAATCTATCTAGGGTCTTTTCTAATTTCTCAAACTTTGCCTTGAAGCTTGATTTTCCCTTTCTAGGTTCTCAAACCTAGAATCAACATGTCCACCTTGGACATTCCTAGACCTACCCATTCTAGGCATGTGTCTTCCCTTCTTGGGATTAATGTCTTGGTCCTTAGATCTAAAGGTCTTGAATTTATCATGATGCATGATTCTCCTAGGGTTTTAATCTACAATATTAACCCTACTCCTATCATGATATTTAAATCCAAAATTATGCATGGATAAATAATTAACATTATTTCTAACATGCATGGAGAAGTTTAAATTTGAATTACATTTAAACTTAAAGTCAAGGATTACCTCCCTTACCCTTGTAGCTCCCCCTTGATGTGACCTTCTCTTCTTCTCCATCTTCTCTCATTTTCTCAAATGCTCCAATTTCTTGAGTTCTCCTTTCCTTAAGCATTTGTTAGGATCTTACCGTGAAGCTAGAGGAGGGGTGAATAGCTTTTTCTCGATTTTTCTACCTACAACGTTAGCGTGCACAAGCGAAAACACTAATAACAAAATCAAACAAACGATAACACGTCACCTTTACGTGGTTCGGAGATGAAGCTCCTACTCCACGGCAGTCCGTAAGGTGGACGATCCCGATCCGTCGGTGGATGACTCCCCGGAAGACCTCCGGCTAGCTCGTGTAGCTCCTTGTGGGTGGAGAAACCTCGCCACAATCCGGACAACACTTCCTGAGCACAAAGACTACTAATGACCTCTAACCAAGCTCATTTCGTCAAAACCTCTCAGTCAAAACTGAGCCCCTTTAAATAGTGCTCAAGGCTGAGAACCCCGCTACCAGTCGACTGGTCCATTACTAGTCGACTGGTCCCACCTAAATTCGACCGTTACAAGCTCAACGTTCGAATTTCCAGCCACCACCAGTCGACTGCCCCATTAGCAGTCGACTGATCTTTCTGTGGTATTTACCAGTCGACTACCCAGACACCAATCGACTGCCCCATTTTCACACTTAAGGTTTCCCTTCCCGAGTACACTTCTCACAGCACTCGAACCCTAAGATTTCCTGAGTACATTTCCCTCAGCACTCGAACCCTCACGACCCAGCTGACTCTTCACCAGCAGCCTCGATCTGTTGCCTTCACGCCCTCTTCGTCTTTGGCTCCCGTCCCTCAGATGCACACACAAGCTCCCGGCTTGCCTTCATGTCATCCTTCACGCATGTCTCGAAGTCCGCGTCCTTCGGCTCATCATCCCTGCCATATCCATGGTCCCTCGGATGCGCACACAAGCCCATGGCTTGCCTCCATGCCATCCTTCACCGTACCCGAAGTCGTCTAACTGAGTCAATGTGTATCTTGCAAACCTGCACACTCCAATACACATATCAAATATAAGGGTGAACCTAACTTAAATCCTTTGCCCAAACATCAAAACACATGGTCACTCCGGACCACAGATTGCCCAACAGATTGGATGAACATTGTAGTTTATGTTGATGATATTTTGATCAAATCTACATGAGTGGTAGATCTGAATATTAATGTGGAAGAAACTTGCAACATGCTACTGAAGTACGAGGTTAAACTGAACTCCAACAAATGTTTATTTGGAGCTAAAAGCAGTTGCTTCCATGGTTATATGGTGACCGAGATAGAAATTAAAGCCAACCTCGATAAAGTTTGAGTGCATTGAAATATGGTTCCCCCTCAAAAATCTCAAAGAAGCCTAGAGATTAATCGGTCGGATCACGACACTCTCTAGATTTATCTCCCGATCAACTGATCAAAGTCTCCCATTCTTCAATGTGCTTCACCGAGCCTCCAAATTCCAATGGGACGAGGATTGTGATAGAGCCTTTGGTGAGCTCAAGAAGTATCTAGCAAATTTACCTCTTCTTGTCAAGCCAATAGTGTCACACCCCAGAGAGAGGAGTCGCTGGTCTAATACATAAACGGGCAATATCTTTCCTGTACGGCGGACAATTTGAAACATTTATACAACACCAATGCAATATAAATGGTCTCTGGCCTCATATAAAGATATAGCATATAAAAGAAATGCATCTATAGCTCTAAAATCCCATAGGACTTACCTGTTCTGCTCTCGGGCAGGCATGCAACAAAACAATGCATAAAGTCCAACAGAGGACTCAAAAATCATACATCAATACACACAATACAAGACTATGACATAAAAACAAATACAATGTAAGGCGTACTCCATAATACAAAACGTAAACAACACGAAAAACCGAAAGTCGGAGTCGTCGGGACTTGGAACTGACAACTGGGCTCTCTTGGCGACATCAACCTAAAAAATAAAAAAAGGTGAACGGTGGTGAGTCCAAATAAACTCAGCGGATACTTAAACAGATATGCATAGTAAGCTATACTGGCAATAAGAGTCACACTAATACAGTCTCGTGTACAGAAGATAATTCATAACTGAAAATACTAAAGGTATATACATACCAAAGTCTATCTATCCTGCGAGGTGGTGTAATCAACCCCTATATAACATCAAGAATGATACACGATTCAAATGTGTACATCTCCTATATGTTCATATCAAACATATGCAACAATAAAATACAACAAACACAAACAAATGCGCAATGCATCATATGCACATGATGTAATGACTTATTCTGTACGCACCCTGACCACCACCAAACTTGCGGTCGGGTGACGAGGAGGCAGGCAAGCCAAACAGTAACGGCTACATAGAGAAGCCAAACACTCATGACATACATCAACAGTAAAGCCAAACACTCGTGGCTTGCAAACATGAAGTCCAGCACTCGTGGCTATGCAAGGATGACGCTCAGCACTCGTGGCGATACAAATATGAAGCCCAGCACCTATGGCTATGCAAGTATAAAGCCCAACATCTGTGACTATGCAAGATGACGCTTAGCACTCCTGGCGGTGCAAGTATGAAGCCCCACCTATGACTATGCAAGTATGAAGTCCAGTACCTGTGGCAATGGAAGTATGATGCCCAACACTTATGGCGATGCAAGTATGAAGCCCAACACCTGTGGCTATACAAGTATAACGCCCAACACTCGTAGCGATGCAAGAACAAAAACATGACTGGTGACGGACTCAAACCCCAGGGGAGCCGGTGGTCGCCATCATGCGATAGTACAATGCTAATAGCTCAAACAATAATAGGAAACCAGATTGTGCGACAGGCTCAGACCCTAGGAGAGCCGATGATCGTCAGTATGCAATCGTACAGAGCCTACAGCTCAGTATGCACCCATGAAGGTAGTGTATGCTACCAACACCCTCAACTCGAACTAGATCCTCAACCATGTACCGGTAGGAAAAATATAGTTCTAACACATGTATCATGATCTATCAATCATACCCCTAGGTATACATGCAAAGTGTATCTAGGAATCTAATCAAATGTAGATATAAAGTGACATTCTACTATATTTGTGCATATATGCACGTAGGACAAATGTCAAGACTGTATGGAACTAAATAAGAGTCATCTCAAAGGGTAAGAAATCGATATCAAGTAATGACATTTAAAAAATAGGTATAAACTATGTACAATAATATGACAATATCTAAAAAAGATACGTCAGAGGTATCCATCTCAAAGTGTAGAAGTCTGTATACGTAGGGACCCCCCCCTCCCAAATTTGCAATGGATCAAATCAGTATCATGGAATAAAGGTCATAACTATTTAGCTAAAATAGCATACTATATTTGGCTAAATAATCTACCAAAATTAATTAGGATTAAGCCCAATTGTTATAGTCATTTAACTAGCCCAACCCCTAATGGTGGCACTAGCAAGTGAAAATAAATTAAAAGAAGACACCTATGATCCCAAGAACTCCTCATGCCAGAGTACATATCAACTCTAAAAGCATTCTTAGTTACTTCAGCCACCCTAACAGAACAAACCCCGCGGTATCCATACGACACCTAAGTAGTTTAGCTACAATCTAGCATCATGATCCTCCAAACTCAATCTGAATCCTATAGGGTGGCTCACGACATTCTTCATCTGCAAGATGGTCATAGAACAAAAACATGCTCTGAAAATACATGGTAGGACCCTATTTCCATTTCCTAATATGTTGACGATATCAGTGAAACAAACCCAACAAATGAATTCAGTCAAGGTAGGGCTCTATTCCAAAACAACACCATGGATTCAATCTCTTACATCTCCATAAAATCAAAAACTCATACAAGATCAGAAATTGAATTCCAATTAGAAACATAACAGCCAAAACCCACGCGCGGCAAGAGCATAAGTCCAATGGCAAGCAAAATACTAAATCCAACACATATAAGTTCCAAAATTCACAATCCAATTTGAAACATCAACTCCATCATAAATTTGACACAAGGATAATACTAAACAAATCCATTCAAGATCTGGACCAAATCCTTACCTGAGATGCGTCGAATCAATGATTGCTGGAGACCTTCTGCTAGATTTGGCAAGAACAGGAATAGTAGCTACACCTAGCTCTAGATCCAAGCTCTCGACTCCAGCAAATCCTAACTCACTGAAAATGCCAAGAACTGCTGTGATCAAAGGAGAAATTGCCATTAAGATCAGCAGAGATGAAACGCCCATCACCAGATTGGATCAACTCGATCCAATAGTTCCTCTACGTGAGAAAAGGAGAGATCGAGCACTTACCGTGAGTAGATCCTCGAAGGCTAGCTCTAACACCGGCGATGCTCAGCGCGACGACTCCCAAACAGGGCAACTCCCAATTAGGGCAGGGCTAGGGGAAAACAACTCCTATCGTGCGAAGAGAACCAGATGCTGCGTGCGATAGGCGGAGGAGAGGAAGAACAAGAAGAAAAGAGGCGATGGCTTTGTCTCATTCGATTAATTCCAATTTCGTCCCTAACTTTGGTTTAATCTCATTTTACCACCCCTTAAGGTTGGTTTTAAGCCATCTAGCCCTCCAAACTTTCAGGTGATCTCGGCTGCGACCTTCAGCCCTCCTCCGAGCTTCTGGAACTCTAATTCCGTTCCGTGCAAAATTCTCGAATAATTTTCTAGACTAGTTCTTGAGTTTCCAAATTTAACATTCTTCAAAGTGCTTCACTAAGCCGCCAAATTTGAATGGGACGAGGATTGTGATAGAGCCTTTGGTGAGCTCAAGGAGTATCTAGCGAATTTACCTCTTCTTATCAAGCCGGTAGCAGGGGAGCAACTCTGGGTGTACCTATCTACCACTAAAGAGGTTGTCGGATCAGTGCTAATTCATTTATTAAAAAATGTTGAATGAAGGTATACCGCTCTCGAAAGGCTAGCCTATGGGTTGGTTCTAACGGCTTGCCAATTAAAACCTTATTTCCTCTCCCACCTAATTATAGTCTTCACTAACAGTGCACTCGGTGTTGGTGCAAAAAATATCAGACATGAACAATTAACCTCTAGTGTTTCAATGTTTGACAATATACCAAGGTCTGGTCAAAGTGATCATGAGTTAAGCCAAACAGATTTTTAGAAGAGTGATTAGTACCCAGGGATGGTCAGGTTGACCAAGGGTTAGCCAAACAAGACTTGATGATTGACAGAGTGATCAAACCTAGATCTGACATGTGTGACAATATACCGAGGTTTGGTCAGTTAAAACAAGGGTTAGCCAAACATGATCTGATATTTGGCAGAGAACACAAGGTTGATCGGTTAAACCAAGGACTAAGCCAAACAGGACCTAATGTTTGGCAGAGAGAAGTCTAGTCAGGATTAAGATGACTAGCAAATAAGTCCTTGTCAAGGCATTGAAGTCCTGGAAAGTAAAGCTGGGAATGAAGTCCTGGTTTACGGAATTGGGCACGAAGTCCTGGTCATGGATTGAGAACGAAGACCTAGCCGAGGGTTGGGCACTGAAGTCCTAGTTCAAGGAATTGGGCACGAAGTCCTGTCGAGGATTGGGCAGAAGACTTAGTCAAGTGAGGACTACGGACAGAAGTAGAGACGGGTCGAGGATCGGATGTCTTGAGATCCGGGAGTCTCGTAGGTCAAGCAAAAGTCCAATCGGTTATCCCGATTGGCAAAAGGTAACTTCTCTAGAGTGGAGTAGGTGAGAACGCGTTCCTCGGAAAAGGGAACAGTAGGCGTCGGTTCGACCTAGGATTTCATTTGAAATTCAAAGTCAGAATCAGACAGCTCTAGCTATCAAACATTTAAGCTTAGGATTATTTGTTTGTCTTGCAGGAACCTGGAGCTGAAGGCAAGATAGGAGAGCAAACGCAAACAAATAAGGCCCGGAAAGGGTATTCCCGAGCACCCCCTTCATCACAGGCGCCCTCATGGTGAGGCACCTCAATGGGCATGGGGGCTCCCCCCCATCCCAGGTGCCTCACTACTCCCAGGCGCCCAAGAAGGAGGTTTTATCCCTACGCTGAGTTCACCGATGCAGATTAGATTGGACCACCTTTGAGGCACCCTTATAGCCACTTGGGCGCCCGGATGCTTAATATATAAGGGGTTTCACCCCTTTAGTTCGGAACATCAATCTTTCCATCCGATTACTCATTCCCTGCAAAGAAAAAGTGCTAAGTCGAAGCTCTACGACCAAGGAAGCTCTAGGAGGAAGTGCGCGACGCTTCGGACTTCCAGATTGGTCAGGATCGTCATTTTTGTTGGTTTGTATTTACTTACAAATTGTGTTCATTCATTATCATTATTGTGCTTGAACCAAAAACTGTAAGACGGGTTTCTCCGCCTCCGAAAAACTTTCGTAAAGGAGGCCACTAGTGGACGGACACTACCCATAATTAGGCCTTGGACGTACTAACCCTGGGGGCTTGGGAACCAAGTAAAATCCTGCTTGTTTGTGTTGTGTATTTTCTCTTTATTTGTTATTCCGCTGTGCTACTAACGACTCTATTACAAAGTTGAATGAATGAACGACTCAAAGACGAAAGAAAATACAAGTCGATATTCACCCCCCCCTCTATCGATGCCACCGATCCTACAATTGGTATCATTGGTCAGACTCACCATCGAAGGAGCAAGAAGGCTAGGAATTGAGGGCTAGTCAAGGGTGAAAGAGGTATATTTTTTTAATATCTAATTTTAAATTTCATATAATGTGTTTCAAGTGCAGAGAGAGGGCACTACAAAAATAAGTGCCCTACTCGTAAGATTCGTATATCACCAACGGCGGTAATGAAGGTATCAACACCAGGAGTCCGGAGGGACAAGAACCATATCAAGTACTTCAAGTGCCAAAAGCATGGACACTACAAGAATCAGTGTCCAGACTGGAGAATAACCTGACCCATAATGCCAAGAAATGCGATGAAGGTAAATGAGGTATAACAATTTAATTTCTGTAAAAATATTTGTCAAATTCCTGTAAAGTTACATAATTTTTCTAGTAATTTAGATAATGTTGATTTTCCTGTCAAATTAAATTTGTTGTATGAGAAATTAGAAATATTACATGATAGCTTAAATAATAGTGATCTAAATAATATCAAAATCATGAATATTAATTCTGATTTTTTCAATTAATGCTACAATATCAAAAATTAATTCTAAAATTTTATCACATAAGTCTTTAGATAATACTCAATCTTTTATTTATAATCCTGTAGATAGTCTTAATAATTCATAAGATAATACTTTAATTAATTATTTTACTAATTTTGAAGATAATGATACAACTTTAATTAGTAATTCTAAAAATTATTCTACTTATTTTGAAGATAATAATGAAACCTTATTTAATAATTCTTAAGATAATTCAAATAATTTTGAAGATAATTATGAAACCTTAATTAATTATTCTACTAATTTTAAAGATAATGATATAACTTTAATTAGTAATTCTAAAAAGTATTCAACTTATTTTGAAGATAATGATATAACTTTTATTAATTCTGAATATAACTCTGAAGATGAAGAAAAATATGATTTTGAAGATGAAGATAATTCATCAAAATTGAAGCTATAATTAAAAGAGCTTATAAGAACTCAAATAAAATAAAAGTATTAAATAAAATTAAAAACTTAAAATAAAAAAAATAATAGATGATTCAGAATTTTTTGAATTAATGAAAATGATGCAATTAGATCCAAAATTATTATTTAATTCCTAAAAACGTAAATCTTAATCTTAAATTCTAATTTAATTCTTAAAAATTTGAGAAACTCAATCCTTAATTCAAAATTCAAAATCTGCTAATATAAAATTCATGAACTAAATTCAAATTAATTACCTTCAATTATGAAACTAATAAAATTCTACCCAACTAGAACAATCAACTTAATAATTATAAATATGTCAAAGTAGGTTGATATATTCGCGGGTTCACATGATCTGTATCAAATCGAGAATTTGATACTTTATGAGAAATCAAATTAAATTGCTTTGACTTGATTGACACATGCATAACTGTCATGCTCATGCATCTGTTTATGTTTCTTCATATATATCTGTCATGTCATTCATGCTAGTTTATTTCTTACTTAATCTAGAATGGCTAGATAGGAAAAAGATTGGTTAATACTCACCTAACATAGTATCAGGATGGGACGAGATGATAGTACATTAGGGAAACTTGGTCTAGGAAGTCAAGAAGGGTAAGGAGTACCTGACTTGGTCGACCTAGCTAAGTAGAACTAGCCGAAGCTACCTTACCACATCCTAGACTAGTTACATCAGAGTTTCTCAAAGAGTAAATTAAAAGTATCATTTCTTTAAAAGACTTTGTCTAAGGAAAGGGTCGTTGTTCTGATATCTAAGAAGGCCCCTATGTTGGGACCTTTCCATGTACCTAGAGGGGGGGGGGGTTGAATAGCTTTCGATTCGATTTTCTTCCTACAAGTTGTTAGTGCGCAAGTGGAATAACAAAAACTAAAACTAACAACTAAGAACAACACACCGATTTACGTGGTTCGGAGATAAACCTCCTACTCCATGACTGTCCGTAAGGTGGACGATCCCGATCCTTCGGTGGATGATTCCCCGGAACGCCTCCGGCTAGCTCTTGTCGCTCCTTGTGGGTGGAGAAACCTCGCCACAACCCTTTGACACGACCTGAGCACTTGTAGGCTACTAACAGGCTCTAACCAAGCTTGTTTCGCCAAGAACTCTCAGCCAAAATCGAGCCCCTTTAAATAGTGCTCTAGGCTGAAATGACCGTTACCAGTCGACTGGTCCAAGGCCAGTCGAATGGTCCCACTTAGATTCGAACGTTACAGCCTAACATTCGAATTTCAGCGGTCATCAGTCCATTGCTCCAGGGGCAATCGACTGATCTTTCTGTGGACTTCATCAGTTGACTGATCAAGCATCAGTCGACTGGTCCACCCCTAAACCTAAGGTTTCCCTTCCCGAGTACAATTCTCTCAGCACTCGAACCCTAGGATTTCCCGAGTACAATTACCTCAACACTCGACCCCTCAAGACTCAGTTGACTCTCCATTCAGCAGCCTCGACCTGTTGCCTTCAAGCCCTCTTCGACTTTGGCTCTCGTCTCACGGATGCATGCAAGCCCACGACCTGTCTCCCATGCCATCCTTCGCATATGCCTCGAAGTCCACTTCCCTCGGCTCATCGTTCCTGCTTTGTCCAAGGTCCCTCGGATGTATACAAGCCCACGGCTCGTCTCCTCACACCATCCTTCACCGGACCCATCCAACTAAGTCCATGTGTATCCTGCAAACCTGCACACTCAAATACACATATCAAATACAAGGGTAAACCTAACTTAAATCCTTTACCCAAACATCAAAAGACATGGTCACTCTGGACCATATATTGCCCCAACAATCTCTCCCTTTTTGATGTTTGGCAATACGTTTAAGTTAGGGAAAACAAATAGCAAATCCAATGCTAATAATCATTTGGACTTACGTTGCCAAGGCTTCACCTTGGACTTATACCGCCAATGCATATGCAATGCAAACATGCATGGATCCTATCACAAGGCATCCCCACACCTAACCTCCCCAAGAGTTTAGGACTTTTACGAAAACAGACTTTATAAGAACCTCTCAAAGGCTCCCCCTACATTGGACTTACAAAGGCTTTTTAAGAACCCCTCCAAGATTCCCCTTACGCCACCAACTTAGCAACAATGCTCCCCCTTTACCTAAGCTCCCCATTGACTTAGGATTTCTTGCAAAGGCGTATTTAGTTCCCCACTTAAACCCAACACTTCTCCCCCTTTGCCACACATCAAAAGGATTATCCCAAGCAATATTACCCCTTTGGTATCAATGAGGTACCTTCTTTTTCTGAAAATCTCCCAGAAATCAGAAACCAGAAGGACCAGTCGACTGAGATAGTTACCAGTCGACTGGTGCCTTCGAATTGCAATCCCACAGAGAGATCAGTTGACTGGCCCCTGGGGTAGTCGACTGATACGTCTGATTTCAACCATTTTAGCATTTCTGACCCACTTTCAGAAATGCACCAGAAATTTCACAATTCTCCAAAAATTCCCAAATTTTGTGGAGAGGTTTATGGTGCCCGTATTTACTTGGGAAAAATATATTTAAAAATGTATCTATCACCAATCCAAAGATTGACATAAAACTCAAAACTATCTAAATGGTTCAATTGAACCTTGACATAAAGTCCTAATTTTGACCTCTTCTTGATGTATCCTCCCATACCAAATCACAATGCATCCCCAGCATTGATTTACGTGGTATCTATACATCAAAAACCAACTTTCATACTACATAGCTTCATTGTCAAATTTTTGCATGATACCTTACTTCTAATGTGTCAAATCCCTAGGATTAAGACTCAACTTTGTCTCCACATCCTTTGGCACATTCCACAATTCATCTAGTCCTTTTGAAGAACCCCTCTTGAGATCCATTGACCATGGAACCCAATTTTACTCCTAGAGCTCCCCCTTGAGCTCTTAGTCTTAGTCACCTCCCTAGGTGACTCATCTATAATGGCAAGGCCACACATCTGTACCTCAGGTACTTCTTGACCTACACCCCTAACTTTCTCAACTCTATACACATTATCTTTGGTTAAATTCTTCTTCTCTCCTTTAAATGGCTTCCCCTTGCCATTTTTGGCCTTCGCCTTATGATAACTACCATTTTGTTGATTATTTTAGGCTCTAAAATCCATGTTTGATCCACATTTTATATGCTTAAGTTTGCATTTATATTAGGGTTCATGAATTACCTCTATTTTAGCTTTTAATTCAAATCTTTGTATATTTGAGATATTTTGGCACTTAAATTTGAATATCATTTTGTAGGTTTCAAATAATCATGGACCTAGATCAAATTGGGTCAAACTTGAGTTAGAATTGGATCCAGATCAAAAGGATCAAGCATCGGGTTAATATGAGCCGTCCATTCAAGAGAACGGCTAGATCTGAGCCATCGGTCAACTTCTAATCAATCTGAGTTCAAGATAGAGTCAATCATGACCACAGATCAAAATCTGGAAATTTCATCCAAATCAGAAGCAATCTGACCGTTGGATCAAGCTCAAGAGAATCTAAACAATCCAAGCAAGCGAAGGTAAGATCTAAGCCATCCACTACTGATCTGGTTGATCCGAGCTAAGGATAGGTAGATCAGGACCCTTGATCAGGATCTGTGGAGTTTGGTTCAGATCTGAAGAGATCCGACCATTGGATGAAGCCAAATCGATCTCAGCCGTCTGTTGCTAAGTATTTAAACTGTTAATTCCCCAAACTTGCTTGGTCATCGCGTGTCGCAGCTTTCATCGCCAGATCCAGTTTTTCCCCCTTTGTTCTTCATTTCTTCATCAATTTTGACATTGTTTTCTTTGTTAGATCGCGCGCGGCCCATCAATTCGTTTCTCTTCAAGATCTCAAATCATCGAGGTGAGATTTTCCAGTTCAGTTTTGCTAATCGTTCGCGTTTTGGAAGCTTAGGTGAGGGTGTCGCCGAGGCTCTATTTCATCGACCGATCCATTTTCGATCGCCGAATTTCAGTCGTCCAGAGAGCTGACGAAGCTGTAGAGGGGTTCTCGAAAGCCTCTGATGGTTTCTGCGCAACGATCGTCGCCCGGTCGATTGAGATGGAGGTAATCGCGAAGTGACTGCAGCTCCTGATCGTTCACCACGATCGATCAGAGACTCATCTGATCGGTGCTCAGTCCGATCAGAGGAAGACCTGATCGGTCTAGTGACCGATCAGGAAGACCAGAGTGCACGAATCAATGGCTAATTGTTCTTGGGAGTTCTCCTTCGGTGGTTTTTGAGCTAGGGGGTTCATAGCTCAACCTTCGTGTGACGACGAAGGGAAGTCTTGGATATAAATTGATTTAATGTTGAATTTAGCATAATTTTGCTTCGAGCACTTGTATTTCTTTACATTGTTCTAGCTTGTTCCAATTACACTCCAAGTCAAATTTTCAAGTATTGCCTTGCTTAGTTTAATTCCTTGCAATTAGTTTTCTTGCAATTAATTCTCTGCAATTAATTTCCTGCAATTAGTTCTTTAATTTCAATTCAGTCATTGGAATTTAAGTGCTTAGTTCTTTCACTAGGTTAAGTCTAGTTCTTGCACTTCCTTAGTTCATTACCTTGCTTAATTAAGCCTATTTTGTTCCAAGTGTTATTTTATATTGTCATTTCATTTCCTTATCACAAAAAAACTCCCATTTTATTAGAAAACCCAAATATCAAACTACAAATAAACTTGCAAGATCGAATTAAACATCCATTCAACTAGTCCTTGGAAAAATACGACCTGAGGCCCCTCTACTACATTTTTATCTTTGTTAGCCAAAGGGTTTTCAGCTTTATAAATTTCTAAATTTGAGGCTCACATTCATGACAGCTATTTTGGGCCACATCACCTTGCCATAGTCATATGACATCCTTGCATATGACTTTTTAATAGCATTCGATCTAATAGATTGGTATCCTAGCCTCGGTCTATAATTTTCGAGATTTTGACTACCCAACACCATGCCTAAGCCCTTAGATCCACTAATGAATCTTTCTAGGATTTTCTCTAATTTGTCAAGCTTTGCCCTCAAAGCTTGATTTTCCCTTTCTAGATTTTTAACCCTAGCATCACCATGTCCATCTTGGACATTTCTAAATCTACTCATTTGTCTAGGCATATGTCTCCCTTTCTTTGGATTAATGCCTTAGTCCTTAGGTTTAAGAATTCTAGGGTTATCATGATACATACATTCCTCAGGGTTTTGAGATATAACATTAGCCCTATGTTTACCATGATATCTAAAATCAAAATTATGCATAGGCAAATCATTTTCATTAATTCTAACACGTATAGAGGAATTTGAAAAGCACTTAAAGTTAGGGATTACCTCCCTTACCCTTGTAGCTCCCCCTTGATATGAGCTTTTCTTCTTTTCCTTCTTCTTCTCCCACTTTCTCAAATGCTTCAATTTTTTGAATTCTCCTTTCCTTGAGCATTTAGTGTGGTAGTGTCCTAGCTCTCCACATGTATAACACCCAATGTGTCTTTTCTTCTTCTTTTCCCTACAACCCATGTTAGATTTTAAAGGAATTGACTTGGGTTTAGGGTTTACCTAATAGACACTTGTCCTTGTAGTGTCCCTTCTTGTTGCACCCAAAGCAAATGATGTGGTTCTTAGACTTTGCTTTGGTGGAGGTAGATGCTTCTTCTTGCTCAGGTATTGAGGATGGTCTCTCCTCCCCCTCAATCCTTGAAGTGGAGACCTCCTCTTCTTCCCGTGATGAAGTAGATGATCTTTCACTCTCTTGTGCCACTTCACTTGATAAGATGGATGAATCTTTTTCTCCTTTCTCCTCCTCTTCGGATGTTGAACTTCTTTCCTCATCCGATTGATCCTTCCCCTCTTCTTGGATCATTGAGCTCCTTTCCTTGGACTCTTCTATTACTTGAGCTTGTGTAGGGTTTTCATGCAATGCTAATACCTTGCTCCATAATTCGTGTGTGTTCTTGTATTTACCTACACACAAATTATATCATTAGGCAAAATGTTAAGTAATATTGAAATTACATTTTCGTTTGCCTTTGCTTGGGTTTGTTGCTCCTTATTCCAATATCTTGGTCGGAGCCTTTTCCCGTGTTTATCTTTTGGAACTTCGAATAGCCTTTCCCGTGTTTATCTTTTGGAAGTTCGAATGACTCTTCCAACACGATCATGTAGTTCCAATCCATACTGAACCATGTCTTCATCCGCATCTTCCAATACTTGAAACTCTCGCGATCGTAGGAAGGTGGAATGTTGATGTCATCCCCAAATCTTTCTTCAATCGCCATTTACTCTAGCTTTTTGCTCTCTTAGAGGTTAGTACGTAGATGAGTGAACCTCGCTCTGATACCACTTGTTGGGACCTTTCCGTGTAGCTAGAGGGGGTGAATAGCTTTTGATTCGATTTTCTTCCTACAAGTTGTTAGTGCGCAAGCGGAATAACAAAAACTAAAACTAACAACTAAGAACAACACACCGATTTACGTGGTTCGGAGATAAAACACCTACTCCACGGCTGTCCGTAAGGTGGACGATCCCGATCCTTCGGTGGATGATTCCCCGGAATGCCTCCGGCTAGCTCTTGTTGCTCCTTGCAGTGGAGAAACCTCGCCACAACCCTTTAACACAATCTGAGCACTTGTAGGCTACTAACAGACTTTAACCAAGCTTGTTTCGCCAAGAACTCTCAGTCAAAACCGAGCCCCTTTAAATAGTGCTCTAGGCTGAAATGACCGTTACCAGTCGACTGGTCCCACTTAGATTCGAACGTTACAGCCTAACGTTTGAATTTGAGTGGCCATCAGTCAACTGCTCCAGGGGTAGTCGACTGTTCTTTCTGTGGACTTCATCATCGACTGATCAAGCATCAGTCGACTGGTCCACCCCTAAACCTAAGGTTTCCCTTCACGAGTACAATTCTCTCAGCACTCGAATCCTAGGATTTCCCGAGTACAATTTCCTCAGCACTCAACCCCTCACGAATCAGTTGACTCTCTATTCAGCAGCCTCGACCTGTTGCCTTCAAGCCCTCTTCGACTTTGGCTCTCGTACCTCGGATGCATGCAAGCCGACGCCTGTCTTCCACGCCATCTTTCGCGTATGCCTCGAAGTCTGCTTTCCTCGGCTCATCGTCCCTGCTTGGTCCACGGTCCCTCAGATGTATACAAGCCCATGACTTGTCTCCTCACACCATTCTTCACCGGAGTCGTCCAACTAAGTCCATGTGTATCCTGCAAACCTGCACACTCAAATACACATATCAAATACAAGGGTAAACCTAACTTAAACCCTTTGGCCAAACATCAAAACACATGGTTACTCCGGACCATAGATTGCCCCAACACCCTGTGCCTGCCGAGACTTGGAAGCCAATTATTGAAATATAGTTTTAAATTACTACTTGTTAAACTTGAATCTAACTTAAGATCAAACAATCTATAAAATTAAATTAAGAAAAATTAATCAAGCATCTCACAAACACCCATAAGGCTACCATGCTTGTCTGTACTCCGACACTTAAAATGGGGGAGATGATAAGGACTAATCAATTGATAAATGTTTTCAAAATTCCTTAGAATATTTTCTTAAAAAACTATTTTCAAAATATTAATTAAACATAATAATGTTTTATTGAATTTCATGCATGATTGTGTATACTTATAAATAGATTTCAAAAATTATATATCTTTTAAAAATTATTTGACCTACACTTAGACACAAACCTTCTAGCTCAACACTAAAGTCCCTTAAGACACTTAGATAGAGTTCCTTGTAGTTAACAAGGATAGCCAGAAGGTGTCAAATTTAGGGGGAGTCAATTCTTACCGTGTTTTCAAGCATTTCTGTTGAAAAGTTATTTTTGAAAAACTACTCCTTCCAAAAACTATTTCAAAGTGATTTTTTCTCGAAAAATTATTTTTGCAAAAATATTGCTTCTTTCAAAATGTTTTTTTAATATTCATTTAAAAATTTAGTTCTTTCAAAATATTTTTCAAAAAAATATTCTTTCAAAAATTTATTATGTCTTTCAAAATATTTTCAAAAAATACTTTTTTAAAAATTATGTTATTTAAAAAATACTTTAATTGCTCTTATGATTTGGATAAACTCTAAAGACATATAGAAGTTTTTCTTATGATCTGCAAGGATTCCTTAGCTTGTGTCAGGCTTTGGGGGAGTCTCAATCAAAAGAACAATTCGCCTTTTGATTACCTTAAATTATTATTTTGTAATTTTTTTATTTGAATCAAACTCTATGACTCAGAGGAAGATCATCTTGTGATAAATAAGCTTCCTAGGAATGTGTCAGGTTTAGGAGGACTTCAAAGTAAAAGAACTATTAGAAGTTTCAAAAATACTATATTTGCAGAAAATATTATTTTTTCAATAATACTTTATTTTTGAAAATACAATATTCTCATTTTTCAAAATATTTTTTAAAATCTTTTTGTCTTTTAAACATCTTTAAAAACCTTTAAAAAATTACTTGAGTATGAAAAAATCTCCAAGACACATAAGAAAATATTTCTTATGGTTAACAAGGTTCCCTAGGATTGTGTTAGATTAGGGAGGAATCAAAACCAAGAAATTTATTATTTTTTGAAAATTAAATACATATATTAAAAATACTTTATCTTGATTGGAAAATCTCTAAGACACATAGAAAATTTTTGTGGTCAATAAGATTCCTAGGATTGTATCAGATTTAGGAAATTCAAATCAATAAAGTACTTATCTTTTCAAATTTTCTCAAATACTTATCGTTCCTTAAAATATTTTCTAAAAAAGGTACTTTGTTTTATAATAAAAAAAGGGAGGATTTTTGAAAATTATATTTTCTTTAAAAAATATTAAATATTTTTTTAAAAAATCTTATTATTGTTGCAATTTAAAATCTTTGTTATTACCTTATATTTCTTTTGGATGTCTGTCAAAAGGGGAGAGAGTTTCTTAAGTTAGATTTTTTTTCGATTTCTCCCAAATATTGACCTAAAACCCTTAAACCAAAACCTAACTTAAGATTATTATCAAACATCAAAAAGGGAGAGATTGTTGGTGCAAAAAGCATCAATCATTAACAGTCAACCTCTAGTGTTTCGATGTTTGATAATATACCAAGGTATGATCAAAATGATCAAGGGTTAAGTCAAACAGGACCAGTTGTTTGGCAAAGTAATTAGTACCCAGGGTTGGTCAGGTTGACCAAGGGTTAGCCAAACAAGACTTGATGTTTGACAGAGTGATCAAACCTAGATCTGACATGTGTGACAATATACCGAGGTTTGGTTAGTTAGAACAAGGGTTAGTCAAACGGGATCTGATGTTTAGCAGAGAACCCAGGGTTTGCCTGTTAGACCAAGGACTAAGCCAAATAGGACCTGATGTTTAGCAGAGAGAAGTCTAGTCAGGATTAAGATGACTAGCAAATAAGTCCTTGTCAAGGCACCGAAGTCCTGGTTCAGGGAATTGGGCATAAAGTCTGGTCGCAGATTGGGCACGAAGACCTGGTTGAGGGTTGGGGCACCAAAGTCCTGGTTCGAGGATTTGTGTACAAAGTCCTAGTCGAGGATCGGGTAGAAGACTTAGCCGAGCGAGAATACGGACAGAAGTAGAGACGAGTCAAGGATCGAATGTCTCGAGATCTGGAAGTCTTGGAGGACAAGAAAAAGTCTAACCGGATGTCCTGGTTGGCAAAAGGTAACTTCTCCAGAGTGGAGTAAGTGAGGGCACGTTCCTCGGAAATGGGAACAGTAGGCATCGGTTCAACCTAGGATTTCATTTGAAATCCAAAGTCAAAACCAGGCAGCTCTAGCTATCAAACATTTAGGCTTAGGATTATTTGTTTGTCTTGCAGAAACCTGGAGCTGAAGGCAAAATAGGAGAGTAAACACAAACAAACAAGGCCTAGAAAAGGTATTCCCAGGAGCCCCCATCATCCCAGGCACCCTCATGGTGAGGCGCCTCAATGGGCATGGGGGCGCCCCCCATCCCAGGTGCTGTTAGTGATATGAGAGAAGTTTCCTAAGGCAATCGCCTTATGATGTAAACATTTATATTAATAAATGATAATTCACTATTTGAGTATACATGTTTTGTGTATTTGATTGGGATCTTAAACTCATCTACTAAATGTTTGCAATACAACTCACAGCATAAGAGAATTTGTGATGGGATCACAACTAGTGATTATCTCTAATGTGCAATTGTGAAGTATTGAAATTATCCCTAGTCGATGAATTGATAAAAACGGACACTATCAATTCTGTTGAGACTAGCATGGGTTATTCTCTAATCAGCTGATTTTCACTGGCTGGTGACATTGGGATGTCCGGAGATAAACATGGATGCTAGTTAAGGGAACTAGTTCATTGGAGTGACTAGCTGTAAAACTTCATATGGTTATCTATAAAGATATGTCAATGAAGTTCTTACTGCAGCTTAAGTGCGATGTTCCTTTGACTTGCGGTGTTCAAGTCATCTTGGTCATGGAGACTTATACTTTAACATCTTAAGCAAGCATCTCCAAGGAGGTGTGGACCCAGGATGATTGGGTATGAGCCGAAGTGCCCGAAGATGTTTGAACAGCCTACAAAGGATTCACCACTCCTTGCGAGGAGATGTATACCCAGGCCTATCGTCGGATTGTTACTCAAAAACCTCTGTCCAGAGTATATCATGTTAAGAGTGCAAGTCTCTTAAATACATGAGAGTAATTAGAAATCCAAAGGACGAGAAAGACATTACTTGGGCTAGGTGTGACGTAGTCAGCCTAGTGGGGACTGACACAAATAGACCGTGTCCTGAACCAAGTGGGTATAAGATGGTGAAGGGAATGGGGCACGATTCATTAGAGCTGCTGAAGGGTTTCAGAGTAATTTCTTCTGAGGTCAAACCGTTGATCTTTCGATTAATTGGGGATCATGATGTACTATTAGGTGCCACTCATGATCGTTCTATAATTTGTTAATTATAGACGGCCAACATAAATCGAAAGCCTATTTAGTCACACGCACTACGAGTAATCCGAGGGATTTAAAACGAGTTGAAAATTGGATTTTCCGATCAAGAGAAATAAGTCGAATCTGAGTTAATCAGAGGCGCAATGGAAGCTAAAAATGGCTAAGTCTTTTGAAGGCTTTTTGGGCGAATTAAATGAGTTTAATTCGCGTTGGTTCGGCTCGGTTTGGCCGGCCAAAGAGGGTGCAAACCCTCCTTGGTTGGCCGGCCACCTAAAGGGAGAAAAACTAATTAATTTTGGTTTAATCAATAAAATAAATCTAGCGCAATTTATTTTATAAATTATGGATAAATAAATTTGTATAAAGAAATTTATATAAATAAATTTATAAAAATTTATTCTTTTTATGGAAGTTAAAATAATCCATGAATTGATTTATTTTAATTTTATAAAATCAATTATGAATTGATTTTTTCCATAATAAGAAAGTTTATAAATTTCTTATAAAATTTTATTCCATAATTTAAAGAGAAGAATAATTTGTTTTATTATAAATTAGTTATAATAAGACTAGGCTTAACGGAATAAGTCATAAGAAATTTTATAAGATAAAATTCTTATGATAACTAATTCCGTTAATTCCGTTAAAGAGGAGACTTAGCGAGGGAGAAGCAACTATATAAGGAACCATAGGCAAGCCTTGGATTCCTAACTAATCAATTGAGTATTGATATAGAGCTCCCTCTCTCTCTCTCTTTTATTCTCTTCTCCTTCCCTTCTCCCCACCTAGGGCTGGCGCCCACCTTGAGGCATCTAGGGCCGGCGCCCTCTTGAGTGCTAGGGCCGACGCAACTCCTCCCATAGAAGGTGGTTGCCGTGAGCTTCAAGAAGAAGGAGAAACGAAACAAGAAGAAGAAGAAGCGGATAGCTACTCCTCTCTTCTCGGAATTCGATTCCGTTTCTTTGTTGGTTAGTTTCCCTTTCCTCTCTTGATCTTCTTTGTTGTGCCTATAGAGAATCTAGTAGTTCTCGACGGCACAAAACTCGTGGCTTTGCGAAGTCATCCCGAAGAGAACTCGGCGTGGACGCGAATAGAGGCGGAGCTTCCAAGGGACGCTACGGTTGGACCTCGTCCTCTTTCTTCGAGTTACGAAAGGTACAAAGTAAATTAGTTTACTTTTCGCAATGTTTTATTTTATGATTATGTCAATACACCATAAGGTTGCATGCTAGATACGTGGTTAAAATAATTTAGGAAATTATTTTATGCTAATTCTTCCGCTGCACGTAAAAATTTTGAATTTTACGAACCCGTATCCCTGTCAACATGCACCCGGTCCCAACAGGTGCCTCACTGCTCCCAGGCACCCAAGAAGGAGGTTTTATCCCTACGCTAAGTTCGCCGATGTGAATCAGATTGGACCACCTTTGAGGCGCCTCTATAGCCACTTGGGCACCCAGATGCTTACTATATAAGGGGTTTCACCCCCCTCGGTTTAGAACATCTATCTTTCCATCCGATTATTCATTCCCTGTGAAGAAAAAGTGTTGAGACGAAGCTCTGCAACCAAGGAGGCTTCAGGAGGAAGTGTGCGATGCTTCGGACTTCCAGATTAGTCGGGATCGCCATTTTTGTTGGTTTGCATTTACTTAAAAGTTGTGTTTATTTCATTATCATTATTGTGCTTTTACCAAAAATTGTAAGACGGGATTCTCCGCCTTCAGAAACTTCCAGAAAGGAGAGCACTAGTGGATGAGTGCTACCCGTAATTAGGCCTTGGACGTACTGACCCTGGGGGGGGGGGTTGGAAACCAAGTAAAAATCCTGTTTGTTTGTATTGTGTATTTTCTCTTTATTTGTTATTCTTCTTTTCAACTAATGGCTCTGTTACGAAGTTGAACGAACGAACGACTCAAAGACGAAAGAAAATACAAGTCGATATTCACCCCCCCTCTATTGACGCCACCGATGCTACACTCGGTAGATTGCTAATTAACCCAGAAGCTTCAAGAAGGCTCATCAAGTGGACAATGGAATTGCTCGAATATAATATACAATATCAATCTCGATCAGCTATCAAAACTTAAGGCTTTGTCAATTTCCTAACTGAGGTGCACTGTCTAGAGCCAGACGGCATGTGGAGAATTTATGTGGATGAGTCCACCACTCAGTAGGGTAGTGGCATGGGAATTCTCCTACTATCCACCCCTAGAAGATGTAATACAACTATCCATGCGGCTGAACTTTCATGATCCAACAACGAGGCCAAATATGAAGCTTTGTTAGCAGAACTTCAAGTAGCAAAGCGTATGGATGCTTCTTGAGTCATAATCCACTCGGATTCCCAGTTAGTAGCTCAACACATAACTGAGAACTTTAAAGTCAGCAACGGTTGGCTAAAAATGTATGTCAAGGTTTTCAAGAAATTGAGGGTTGGTTTGTTGGTGCAAGATGCATCAGTGATGTCTTCCTCTAGTGTTTCGATGTTTAACAATATACTTAAGTTAGTAACAATATATGTTAGACAAGGTAAGAGTTAGTCAAAGTGATCAAGGGTTAAACCAAACAAGACCTTATGTTTGGTAGGGTAAACCCAGGTTTGATCAGGTTGACAAAGGGTTAGCCAAACAGAATATGATGTTTGGCAGAGTGAACCAAAACCCAGGGTTGGTCAGTTTGACCAAGGGAGTAAACCAAACCGGACTTGAGGTTTGGAGTTATATTTATCTGAAAAATGGAGGAAGTCTAGTCAGGATCATGATGACTAGCAAAGGAGTGATTTTGATGAAAGAAATCCTGGTGACTGAAGTCGGGTCCTAGCAAGGGAAGCTAGGTTGGACTAAGTCCTGGTGAGTGAAGCTGGGCACTAAATCCTAGTGAGTGAAGTTGGGCCCTAGCGAGTGAAGCTAGGTTGGACTAAGTCCTGGTGAGTGAAGTTGGGTACTAAATCCTGGTGAGTGAAGCTGGGCCCTAGCAAGTGAAGCTAGGTTGAACTAAGTCTTGGTGAGTGAAGCTGGGCACGAAGTCTTGGTCAGGGAGACTAAGCACTAAGTCCTGGTCGGGGATCGGGCAACGGAGTCTTTGCCGAGCAAGGATGGCGGACAGAAGTAGAGACGGGTCGAGGTCGGACGTCTTGAGATCTGAGTTCTCGGAGGCCGAGCAAAAGTCCAACCGGAGGTCCCGGTTGGCAAAAGCTTTAGTCGAGCGGGGATCGCGAACAAAAGTAGAGATGGGTCGAGGTCGGACATCTCGAGATTTGAGTTCTCATAGGCTAAGCGAAAGTCCAACCGGAGGTTCCAGTTGGCAAATGTAACTTCTCTAGTGTAGAGTAGGTGAGGACGCGTTCCCCGGGAAAGGGAACATTAGGCATTGGTTCGACCTAAGGTTTCGGGTGAAATCCAAAGTCAGAACACTAAGGTTACGATTATCTGTGTTTTGTCTTGTGGTTGTTGTCTTGCAGGTACCTGGAGTTGGAGGTAAGACAGAAGATCAAACGCAGGGAAAACAGAACCTGGGAGGAGCATCCAGGGCGCCTGTGTTGATATAGGCGCCCCAGGCTTGAGGGCGCCCTCAAGGGTCAGGCGCCCCACATTCCAGGGCACCTGGGAAGGCTTGTTTTATCCATCCACGAAGTTTGCTATTGCGGATCAGGTTTGAACGCCTATGAGGCGCCTCAGAGGCATCTAGGGCGCCCTGGACACTACTATATAAAGGGGTTCGACCCCTCAACTCAGATAATCAATTCCATCATTTACTAAGTCATTTTGAGTGAATAAAAAGTGCTAGAGGTGAAACTCTGCGACCAAGGAGGCTCCAGGAGGAAGTGCGCTGCACTTTAGACTTCCGGATTGGCCGGAACTTCGCTACTGTTTGATTTGCTTTTATTTATGAGTTGTACTTTATTTATTATCTTTTGCTTGTAAATCAAACTGTAAGATGGGTATTCTCCTGTAACGACACGACCCCTCAACCCATTGGCGGCCAAATCAATATTTGGCGGCCCAACAACCTGGCCCCTCGGGCTCAACAACCTGGCGGCCAAATCAATATTTGGCGGCCCAACTATGTCGTCGACCAACAACAGATGTCGACGACCAACAACCGTGTCGTTACTCACTAGGTCTTTCCTCCCCTGGCCAGTGGATTTTTGCCTTCCTCAGGATTCGAACTCTAGACCTCCAAGATAAGTACTAGAGTTTATGAATCCTGATACCAATTGAGTTTACGAACTCTAGAACTCTATACCATCGCCGTTAAGACTTATTTTCGTTGATCTTCGAGATTCTAAATTCGTATCTGTACAGTCCTCTGTTGGTTTTCTGTTCTGTAAAGTGTCGCTTGTACGCGAGTACTTAGAAGTCCATTAAACACAGATAGGTTTATTTGGCATTAGAAATACCCTACCTAGTAAGTAGGTGCATAATCGTTGGTTTTCGATTTCCGGTTGGTTGTGTCGATGCATGTTTTACTCGTTGGATTTTATTGCATCGTTGTTTCTCCGGTTGTTCGTGCATCGTATAGCATGCACCATACTTGCACATTGCATACTAACGACTGTTGGCTTACATTTGGTTAAGCCGTCGTTAGTCATATTGTTGCTCGATTCACTCAACCACTTGTTGTTGTGGTAGTGGTTAGAGTGCGAGTGTTTGTCCTGTTGTGCCAGACAGTGACACCCTCACCGTTGTTTTAGAGGGATGAGCCGTTGGTGGCTCACCCTCACTGTTGTTTGTTTTTAGGGATATTGTAGTTGTAGTAGCTCCCCCGATGTACCGGGGTTTGGAGTGTAGGCTCCCCAGCATCCTGTCCACTCAACCACGCCTTATGTGGTATTATTATTGTTGTTGTTGGAGTGGTACAGTTGTCACAGCCCTACCCACTCGGTCACACAGATGGGATGTATTGACGGCTTGACTGGCGTCAGGGGTGACATATGCCATTGCATCATGTGCATACGTATTTATTTTATGCACTTGCTTGTGTTTGATGCACTTATATGAGCTATGATTGTTGCACATGTTTGACATGCATGTATATTTTGATATTATTGTTGTTGAGTTGTTCTATACCTGCTTAGTCGTTATTCGGACTTTATACCATGTCGATTTACATATGTTATGCATGATTAGGTTTCTATATTTCCTTATGGACTGTACCCTGTTGGAATCTCTACTTGGTTATCTTGTATTATGTCATGCTTATTTGTCTACTCATATACCCGCAGAGTCCACCCGGACTCACCACCCCTGCTTTCCTTTTTGTTGTTTCAGATAGCAGGTAGAAGTATTTCTTGGAGCCAGGAGAGGATCCAGTTGCCAGTCCCCAGTGTCGAGTTGAGTTATTTTTCGGTATTCGGTTTAGTTGTTCGTTTTCAGTACTTGTAGTTACATTTTATTCATTATCGGTTTTTCTCATTATCAGAGACTTTTGTGTTTTCTTTGGATTATAGTTCTTTTATGTTTATGGTGGCTGAGTCACCGTTATCTGTTATATTGATATAAACTGCGTGGTGTGTCTTTTATTTGTTATTGTGATGCCAGCCGCTTGTGGCTGAGCTTGAATTTATGGAGAATGTATGTATATTTGCCTCATATTGTCCGCCGTACAGGGGAGATGCTGCCCGATTTTCGAGGAAGCATGTGCCTCTGGGGGCGTGACATCTCCGCCTCTAGAAATGCCGGAAAGGAGACTAATAGTAGACTCACGTCGAGTACATAGGCCTTGGACATACTGATCCTGGGGGGTCGGGAACCAAGTAAATAAATCCCGCGTGTACGAGTGTTGTTTGTTTTCGTTCTTTACTATTTATGCTGCGTTCTAACTCTTTGACTAGAACAAACGAACGACAAGTTTCCGAAGAAATTACGAGTCGATATTCACCCCCCCTCTATCAACGGCACCGATCCTACATGGTTTTCAAGAAGTAGTTTTGCAAAAGATCCCCCGATCGGATAATCAGAAGGTTGTTGAATTGACAAAGAGGGCTAGCTCGTTATCCACTTGGGTCTTAGACAACTTAGTTGCTCAACCTTGCTTATAGCCCATATTGATTGGCAAGTCGACGTAGAAGAGGAATTTGATTGGCGAGCCCTGTCGATTTTGTACCTTCAGAAAGGAATATTGTCGACCAACACAAATCAAGCTCAAGATATCAAAAGAAGAGTCAGTCGGTTCACTTTATCAGGAGACAACTTGTACAAGAGGATTTTTTTCTTGACCGCTGCTTAAGTATATCGGGCCGAAAGACATTGAATACATTTTGCAAGAAGTTTATCAGATGTTGTGGTAGTCATGCAAGAGGTCAAGCGTTCGCTCGAAAAATATTATTGGAAAGATATTTTTAACCCACTTTGCAAGCCTAGTCGGCCTGACTTGTAGCCATCTGCCTTCCTTGTCAGAGACAAAAAAACATCCCCTGTCATCCGACAGAGCCCTTGAAAACGTTTATGGTTTCCTGACACTTTGATCAATGGGGCATGAATATTGTAAGCTCATTTCTGACTAGTCCCGCTCAAAAACAATTTATGTTGGCGGCTATGGATTATTTTTTTCAAGTGGGTGGAAGCTGAGGACTTAGCGAGGATTACTGAATAAGTAGTCATCAAATTCTTATAGAAAAATATCCTTTATCGATTCAAAATTCCCCATAAGCTTGTCCCAAATAATATGCGATAATTTCATAGATGCTCGAGAATGGTGTGAGAGCTTTGGTATTCTTCAAGCTTTTACTTTCGTGGCTTATCCCCTAGAGCAACAACCAAGCAGAAGTTGCTAATTGAGTGATTATTCAGGGGCTTAAAATCAAACTTGACCATGTCAAAGGAAGCTAGGTTGATTAACTACCAAGTGTTTTATAGGCTTGCCAAAAAACACCTCATGAAAGTACAAGGATGACTCCTTTTCATCTGGTCTATGGTAGAGAAGTAGTGGTTCCTGTGAAAGTGAGCAAAGAATATGCTCGGCAAATGTTGTATGACCAAAGGCAATGCCGATCGACATCTCTTAGAATTAGATCTCATGAGTGAGACCAAAGAGAAGACAATCGCTCGGCTTACGTCTTACAGGAAAAGGATGCGGCAAAGATTCAATAGGAGGGTAATTCAACGATTCTTCCAAGTTAGTGATTTAGTCTGGAAGAAAATCAAACTGGTCGGAGACGTTAACAAGCAGGAACGTTAGTGGAACGAGCCTTTTAGAGTCATCCAAAGTCTTGTTTCATATGCTTACTATCTCCAAGATGCTAACAGAAAGGAGTTGGACCAACCTTAGAGCGCAAACTACTTGCAACCCTATCTAACTTGAGCGTATGTTGTACTGCCAGAAAATGTTCACATGTGTATATTGCTTTCTGCTTATGAAAATGCAGGCTAGCTTTGTTCCCAAAAGAAAAGGACTCACTTAGCACTAACACAATCGACCACTCGCTTGACACAAACTTGACAACCGCTCACTCAACACTAACACAATCAGCTACACGCTCGACACTAACACAATTAGTTGCTCACTCGACACAAACTCGACAACCACTCGCTTGGCACTAACACAAACAGTTGCTCGTTTGACAAGAACTCAATGGTCGCTCGCTCGACAATACTAAGATCTACGACCACTTGACTAATCGTAAGTGCAATTCTGACTATATAGGGAAGAATTGAGTGCCAAGCTAGTTGTCATTAAAAAAATATGAAGGACCAACACAACTAAAAATATAGTTTCAAAATCACAAATCAAGCAAAGTCTGGGAAGGCATCATCAGGGATATCAGCGTATATCTTTTGGAGGCTTATAAAGTTTTCAGGAAGCTCGACCATCAAAACCATGCCTCGTGGAGTTGTTTTATGGCTCCCTGCCTCCCTCGGTAACATAAGAGACCATCTTGACCATCTTAGTACCAGGAGTCCGTAAAATTCTTTAGATCAGAGGTATTCTACCCTCTTGGCTTCATAGCGCTCGATTTCTTCGGCATTGTAGCTTGCTATCTCAGCCTTCAAGGTTTCCAGCTTGGCGTTTCGAGTCTCTAGTTCCTTCTGTTGATCTTGGATCATCACTTCCTTCGCCACTAACTTGACTATTTTCCCTGCCATCTTGGACGCATGGTTGGTAGTATATTCCTTCAGTTTGCCATAAAGTATTTTTGCCCTTACGCTTTTCTTGTTCAGATCGGTCAGAGTTCGTTGACTCCTCAAAATTTCAGATTTAAGCTTGGCATCAGATGCTTTTAAACTGGCTTGAAGCCTCTCTATGGTCGTTGATTGGGCGGTGGCTTTTTTTCTCTCCTCTTCTAGAACCCCTCCTACTTGTTGCAATAACTCCAACTGAGTTGTAACCTCCTCTTGCAATTTGGCTACCTCTGCATGGGATCCGTCCAAAGCCTAATTGGGTGGGACCTGAGCAGATTCTAGTTCATCCACTCGTTTCTCCAAGTTTTGGTTCATGCGGGCTTGATCCACTAAAGTATGACAAATAGCTAGCCCCTCAGTCCAAAACTAACAAAAGTCAAAGCATTACGATTGTCATAGTGATAATGTTAACATGTAAAACATATCCCTTACCCCAGTTAAGTCTTGGACGAGTCCATTCGCCAAGCCGTTCGCCGTCTGATTCATGGGCCTATCCATTCCATCATGTCAAGCCTTAGTGAGCTTGCCCTTCAGCCTTATGTTGAGTTGGGGTCCAGTGGATTTGAAGGGGAGATAATGGCCCCTTTCGCTAAGGAACCCCAAACATCGCACTCAATTTAACATGAGTATCATGCCCATAGAATGAAACTGGGTCAGTGGTGGGAGCCCCCGGAATGGGACCGATCAGTAGCGATGGTAAGGAAGAGGAAGCCGAGGAAGTCGATTGGCAAGTCAGTTGTTTGGACAATAGTTGGCCGAACAGAGTTTGGCGTGAAGAAGGGTCAACTAGGCAATGACTTAGTTCACCTGATTGTTGTTCCTCATGTATTAATATGTTATGCCCCCAGAAGCACATGTTTATTCAAAAATTGGACAGCATCTCCTCTGTACAGCGGACAAGTTGGGACAAATATACATATCTCTCAGCATAAAAGATAGCTCAGTCATCATAAACAGAAAGTAAAAAACACAACCACGCAGTTAATATCAAATTAGAAGATCTATGGATGACTCAGTCATCATTAACATTAAAGTAAAAGCACAACCACACAGTTAATAGCTTTAGACAAATTAAATTTAAACCCCAAAAGATACGAACATAGCAAACCAACAAGACGATACTAGATAAATAAATAAAATGTGAAACTCCCAAAGTGCAGAAAATAAAACAACTAAAACCAAATACCCAAAACAACTACACCGGGGGACTGGCAACTAGATCCTCTCCTGCCTCCAAGAAATGCAACTACCTGCTATCTGAAACAAAAAGAAGAAGCAGGGGTGGTGAGTCCGGACGGACTCAGCAGGTATATGAGTAGGCAAAAGCATGACATAATGAATATAAAACAAGTAGAGAAAACAACAGGTACAGTCTTTAAAAATATAAGAAAACCTAAACATGCATAACATATATAAAACAACATGGTATAAAATCGAATAACAACAAAGCATGAATAAAACAACGCGACAATCATAAAACCAACATATACATGTATGTCAACCAAATGCAGCAACCATAGCTCATATTAATGCAACAAACACAAGAAAATGCATAAATGCAATAAATGCATATGATGCAATGACATGTGTCACCCTGACGCCAGTCAAGCCGCCAACACATCACATATGTGTGACCGAGTGGGTAGGGTTGTGACAACTGTACGTACTCCAACAAATACCACAGATATATGTAGTTGAGTGGACAGGGTGCTGGGGAGTCAACTGCTCCAAACCCCGAGAATAAATGGGGAGCTATCAACAACTCTAGTATCCTTCAAAAACAACGGTGAGGGTGTCACTGCTTGCCTACAACTGCAACATATATGACATAACAGGATAGTTGCTCGTACTCTAACAACTACCATAACAATAAGTGGTTGAGTGAACAGAGCAACTAAATAACTAACGATGACTTAACCATATGGAAGCCCAACAGTTGTCAGTATGCAACGTGCAGGTATGGTGTATGCTACAAGATGCATGAACAACCGGAAAACAACGATGCAACAAAATCCAACAAGTATCAACGATGCAACGATACAAACAACCAAGTATCAAAAGCCAACGATTATGCATCTATACAACTAGGTAGGATAATTCTAATGTCAAATAAACCTAGTTGTGTTTAATGAACCTCTAAGTACTCGCGTTCAAGTGGTACTTTACATAACAGAAATTCAACATGAGACTGTACGGATATAGAATATCGAATACTCGAAGATCAACTAAGAAAGTATCAACAACGATATTAAAATAACAACCGACAAGGAACAATGTCAAGCAATCTATTTAGACATAAAACAACCATGCTTAAATGTAAAAGAACTACATGAGTACAAAGGAGAAGTACTCGCCTTTATTTGTAGAATGTCTCCCAGTAGACCTCCCACGATCAATCGTGCGAGTCCAAAATCAAGATCCAGTATCAAGGACTAAATTTAGCCAAATGATTATTAACTAAACTGGATACGAAACTTAGTATTGTTTCAATCATGTTGATCCCATTCCCTAATTAAATTAGGGTTAACTATACTAACCATTCATACGAATCAAGTGTCCTACTAGAATTCTAATCAAGATTCACATAATCTTAGTCAAGCTTTAGGTCAACACCAACCCCCAAACTAACCACGGACTAACTCCAACATTTGTGGCTTTCGGCTGGTCATCACCAAGTCAGAAACACCACCCCAAAACAGAGTTACTACCCATGTCCTCGCCCACAACAAAATTGAAACCCAACAATCTATGGACAAGTTAACTTCCAACATCCCAATTGCAATTCGAATGTAACTGCAACCCACCTCTGGCCTACTTCCGAAACCTTGTCACAACAACATATACTTCACAGTGAGAAGAAACCAGATCAAACAATCTATTCAGAGATCCAAGACACAAAACCCAATTCAAACCCAAGAATTTCAACACAGAAACCCCCAAGAACAATACCTTAAACCTAATTCCCATCAACTACCACATCACAAATCCAATTTGATTAACGATTCAACCAAAAACACTACCTATGTATCTCAGATCTAATGCACCAAACAATCCTTACTTGTTGTCAGCACACTGACAGGCCCAAACTATGTGTCACGAATGTGGGCCTCAAATTTAGAATTTATAAATGAATGCTGGAAACCCTTTTTACAATCAAAATCTGAAAATGTAATATAGGGGCCACAGGTCGTATTTTTCTCGGGGCTAGTTGACGTTGTGTGATTCGAGCTTGTGTTTAGGTGTCGTTTGTGTTTTCGGGTTTCAAATTAAATCTGGGTTTTAGGGTTGCAATCTGAAATGAAATGGCAATCAAAATGGAGAAAACCAACTAATGAACCAAACAATGTGATGGCAAGTAATAACTCCACCAATGGAAACCGAATCAACTAAAGCACTTAATCAATTTTGGGCCAATTCTGATTTAAATGCAAAACAAATGCCAATCAAGGAAATAGAGGCAGTGATAGCAATTTCGAAACAACACTTAACACAACAATAGCATATGAAATTCAGAATTTAAACAAGCTACAATTCAACTCTGCTACAAGATTTGCAAGCCAACAATCGCTAACAAAATTCAGAAATGGCTTAATATTACACTAGCTGAGTTCAAGCACCAGAGCACCACAAAATCAGCATATAATTGGATACCAATCAATGCTTAAACTGCCTCTCGATAATAAGTGTAGAAGTAAACAACTTGATACACCAAAATGAGAAAATTGTTGTGCCAAATACAATTCAAATCAGTTTCGAGTGGTTACTTAGCTGCGACTAATGTAAAGCCACTGGTAATTCAGAATTACAGCCAGTCAGTATAACTTGGAAGACAATACCTTTTGAGAAGTGGTAAGCAGAATTGAGTGAAGGAAATCAAACATGAAGCAGAAATTCAGCAGTGCAGGGACTGAGTGTGAAGCTACTGCAGAAATGCAACAACCGAAGCAGGAACTAATAGATCAAGTTGAATATGATGCAATGGTTCACTAACTACAGCTGTTCTGATAAATCGTAATCAAGGATTCATACACAAGTTGAAGAATTTCAGAATTGATTCAAAATTGCAGAAATAACTTGCAGTTTTGCAGAATTTCAAAAATTATCTAAGTGCAGAGCAACAAACAACAAGTTGATATCTATACACTACTCTACAGTTCGGAAAGCTTCAGAATGTCTGATGAATACTTGACACAAATTAAGAAGTGCTCAGCTAACAATTGCTGAAAGTAATAGACGTGCAGGAAACAAACTTGATACGCACAATGAAGACTTGGCACGCACAAGGAAAAACTGAACAAACTGGGGAATTTAAATTACATGATGATCAACTCAAACCAAACTTATTAGCTACCAAAATGTTGACTTAAATCCCAGGAACTAAACCAGAAACGAACTGAGCTCGAACTGAACTGAAATTTCAGAAACGAGCTGGGATTGCAGAAATCGGAATCAGAATTCAGAAATAAAATCAACTAAGAAATGAACTCGAATCTAACACATTAACACACGAATTGTGATCTCTGATTGCAAGGAATAAAGTTAAACACTAATAGAATTGAAACTGAATTGAAGAAATTAGAAACTAAAGCTAAAATTTGCAACATAAGACTGATACGCATGCTGAACAACTGATACGCAGACATTAAACTACAACGCAATTGAAATTAAACGAAGTGTTAACTGAATGAGCTAGCTAACTGATGGAAGAACAAATTAAAACCACTAATTAAGCAGAATTAAATCCGAAAGGTTAACTACAGCAGTTGAAACTAAAATGCAGAAACAGAACGTGACAGTAATGAAATTACAGCTAAGAAAACGAGATTAACCAAGCTTCAATCCCTCATTTCAGCTCACAAATCCTTGCTGTCACTCAAGGATGAGCTTCCAATGAAGATAGAAGCAATCCATACAAGAAAACGAATCGTCTGATACAAATTTCAGAAACGAAATAGCAGAATTGAAATCTAATGCTAATTACTGAAAATTCGCTAACTAAACTAAACCCCAATCCTTATCCTTGCTGTCACTCAAGGATTAGCATCGATTTGAGGTGGTCGCGCCCCTTGAATTGAAGAAAAACTGAAGAAACGATGAAAAACGAAGAAGGAAACTACTGTGCGGCGGAGACGCGACGAAGAACAGCTGCTGCAAAAATTTCCTTAAGTAATTAGAATTGGACGGCTCAGATTGATTGGAGGAGATCCAACGGCCGATCTTGCTCCGATTTGAGCCAAACTTTTATGATGATGATCTGGGGTCAGGATCTGCCTCGTGGTAGCTCGGATCCTCCAGATATGCAACGGATGGTCCAGATCAACTCTATCTGTGAATGGACGCTCTAGAGCCCTCCTTGCTTGATCCAACGGTTGATTTAGCTCTGATTGGGATGAAACCTTCAGATCTTGATCATAGAGCTTGATCAACCCTAACCCTAGCTCGGATTGCTTCAGATCGTCCCGGATGGCTCAGATCTAGCCGCTCTTGAATCGGACGGCCCGGATTAATCGTAGGCTTGATAATTCGATCCGGTTCACATCCGACTCAGGTTTGACCCAGTATGCCCTAGGTCTAGGATCCTTTCATGCCTACAAAAATATATCAGAAAATTAGTGGCCAAATAATCCAAAAATTGTGTAATTTTGCAATTAAGTCCAAAATAAGATAAAGTTCCAAAACCTAGGGTAAAATCATAATTAAGCAATAAAAACATGGGTCAAACATGGATTTTAGCAATTAAAATAATCAATAAAATGGTGCTTATCAACTCCCCCACACTTAACCTTGAGCGTCTCGCGAAACAACTAAATATGTATCCCCTAGATTTTCTTAAGCATAATTAGAAGCAAATGAAAAGAAATTACCTAGGGTTGTCAATTCTCATAAATCTAAGCTCTATGGATTAGTATCTTGTCCTTAAATCAACAACTTAGCCTTTTCATCTATCATGAGTCATTGAGATGAATTTAAATTACTAGCCTTTCATGGGAAGTTTTGGTGGCTCTCTTCTTAAGTTCTAAGTTGATGATGGGAGTGGAGCTCACTCTCACACACATGTTTTATGCACTACCATAGGCTTGCTTATTATCTACTCTCCACCATTAATCATGAATAAGATCAACATCTACAAAAACAAGTGAAAACATGGAGAATGATGAGAAATGGAATAAAAGCAAAGAAAATAAAAAAATGGGTAAAGTGGAAGACTTGAATGCTCAAGGATGTTTCCAATGAACTTTGCCCTCTCATCAGTCCTCTAATGATATCAAAAGTGTGATGGAGTGAAACTTGAATACATTCCTTTGATTTGGATGAAAAACCTTTCCTTGACTTCCTTGTGCCAAGTTTTGCTCTTGCGTGCCAATTTTGCTCTTTGTTTTCTTTTCTGATTTTTCTCTTCTTCTTTTATCTTCTAGCAAGGTCAGAAATGAACTGAAATAAAGCTTGGACTCGAATGAGGAAAATTACAATGCCAAAGCTCCAAAACTCCAATTGTGTCATTTTGCTTCTTTTTGTTTTTTTCTCAAAATGCTCTCTTTTTTTTTCTGTTTGTTTTTATTGGCAGCTAAGTCTTGTTGTTTGGACGGCTCCACGGCATTACTTGTAACCCTTGCAATTCTCTGATGTTTCACAGCAATTAGCATCACTTAACTGCATTTTCCTTGGATCCCAAAACTGTTTCGGAATTAGCATTCACTGCAGTTTTTTTTTCATTCTCTGTTCTGATTTAAAAGCTTCCCAGCAGCCACCATTTCTGTTTCTGATCAGCTGTGATGTATTCAACACTCTTTGACATATTCATGTGCTTCATTCCTTGATTCACAGCCTTGAAAACCCAAAATTCTGCTCATCTTGATACAAACTGCACAAAAACTGCTAACACTGATTTTTTTCCTTTGTGTTCAGCTTTTGTTCAGCCCTTATTCAGACATTCCGATTTTGTACAGCTGAGATTGAGCTTCTGGCATATGGTTCTGAGTTTTATGAACAGAATACAGCTACATTTGTGAGTACTGCTGATCAAATCATGCTTCAAAGAAAAATTTTTCTTGCTTTGGCACCAACTCTTTTTCTCACTGCTTTTTGAGTGCAAATTGTTTCCATTTCAGATTTTTGTCTTGGCATAGCTTCTTGGATCTTCAATTGATGATAAAGACTCTAGATGCTTCAATTGATTTCCATCTTTAACCACTTCTTCTTGCTCACTTGGCACCTTTTGGCTTCAACTTGGCAAAAAAAAAAATTTCGACATGAATTGCATCCTTAATAAAAATTGATTCCAAATCACCAATCACTCCCCCACACTTAAATCTTTGTCCGTCTCAGGCAAAATAGCATTAGAACATTCCTAAACAAACAGGTCCATAGAAAGCATGGTTAGGAGTAGAAAATAAGTAAAGAAAAATGGAATGAACATGAGCTTGCTAAAAATTGATATGGAAAGGTAAACAAAGTGATTAGCCTCTATAGATGTGATCCAATCATTGAAATATGATTTTGAAAGAACCTAAGCAAGTTCTAGAGTTCAATAACATGTGTGTCACAAATATAAGGCTAATTCTCACTAGGTGCAAATGATTCATCTCAAGTCCTCAATTAAGAATTTAAAGCAAAGTAGTACTCAAGCATCCAAGATTTCATCCATGATCTCAAATCCTAAGTTTTGACAACCAAATTTAATTTATCTTCAAAAGACTCTAAAATGCTATGGAGATAACCTAGAGGGATACATTTATTCCTAATCATGCAAGAAAAAGTACAAAAAAAAAAATAACAATGTATTTACAAGGACTCCTATGCATTCTACTCTACTCATGCATTTATTAGCAAGGACTCAATTTAAAGGAAAATTCTACTTCTAGAAAGCATGAAAATGAAAAATGCAATAAAAGAAAATATAAGAAAGAACAATCTCCCCTTTTATTCTGGTGGACGGAGTCTATCAAGCAGTAGCCTCCATCGTGGTAGTAGAGATGTCTGGATGGCTGGGAGAATTAGGACTCCACCACACTTGAACTTTTCAAAAATTTTCTCCGGTGGCCGCAGGCGATTTAGGTTCAGAATCCATGTAAGAGGTGGAGTGCTTTGAATTAGAGTAAAATCATCTCCTCCTTCTTTCTGCCTTTCAAAAGTCCTTTCAGGAGGCTGAAGTCTGTTCAGTTGGAGCACCCACTCCTGGAGTCTTCTGGACCCTGCAAAACAGTGTAATACCTTTCTCAAGCGTGCATGGTCAGAAAGAAATAAAATAATATCAGTCTCTGCATGAAATGTATCTGAATCTGCATCATATCCAATTAAATCAATTTGTGGTGCCTTAATAAATTTTTCACAATTATTTTCAGCATAAGATATATCAATAAATTCATCAGAATCAATAAAGTCAGCACTAGGTACCTTTTTGAATTTTTCTGAACAAAGAGGAGAAATACTTACCTGAGCGTGCTGGAGAATACCTGAAGGTTCTATAATAGTAGATGTATCTGTGTCCTCCTCCTGGTCAAGTTCATGCTCCTCTTCAGCCTCACTCTCTGGTGGACAATCAACTGGTGATCCTTGGGTGCTTGCTTCCACCATGCAAGTCCCTACACTTTCTGGTAATTGTGGTGGTCCCTGGGGCTTAGTGCAATCCCCTACACCTATAGATTCATCTGATTGTCCTGATCTTTGGGCTTGTATTTGATTCCATTGATCAACCAATTTTGCAAGGCGTTGTAGTTGTTGTTGATTAATTTGCTCTTGTTGTTGTTGAAAATCTTGCTGTTGTTGTTGTTGTTGTTGTTGAACTTGTTTAACTTGTTCTTGAAAACTTTGCTGTTGTTGTAGGATTTGCAAACTGATTCGAGAGGAAGTTTTAGGGCTTTTTAAAGGGTTTTGGCATTTTGCAAATAAGCTCTTCAATTTCAGTAATTTCCAACTAGGTCCTTAGTTTCTGGTTTTTAAGCATTTTAACCCCTTTTAATTTCAGTATTTAACAACTAACGTTGAGGGTTCTCCTCGACAGATGGAGGATGCTCTAAAGGGGAAATAGAGGGAGTCCAAGTGGTAGGAGTCTTCGGTCGGTGTCTCCTATGGGAGGTCCTTGGTGGATCTTCAGATTCCAAGGACTCTGATGTCACGCCCTAGTAAGGTGCATGTCTAATAAAAAATCGGACAGCATCTTCCCTGTTCGATGGATAATTTGGAACATTTATACAATGTCAACATGGCCACCA